>VWZP01009613.1:506448-570624 GCA_013396995.1 Dicaeum eximium
AAGTAAAATATTACTTTGAACAAGTCCCTGTTCTGTCTTGAAGAATCTGAAACATTGCTCAAAGCATGCTGGAAAAAGTAATCTTCGAATTCTGGGGATTTTAATTGGCATAATTACAAGACATTGATCTGATTAATTAGGCACTTGACCAGACTTCAAAACATGTGATATTTTATATACTTTGAAGACATGTATTTTTCTCTACATATTAACAAATACCGCTGTGATTTCGTTTGATGATAAAAAACTGAATATTTATAGGGAAGATATGCGTGTGAGTATGCAAATGCATGAACATTTTATTGGGTTTAATGCATGCCTTGGGCCATTCTAAAAGCAGGGAGAGTGCTCTACAATGGTTAGCTTTTGCAACAGCACCACTTTGTGGTTGAAATCCCAAACAGATCCCAAAAAGGGGCTGTAGGAACACCACATGTGCCTCAGCAAGTTTGAGGAGCTCCCAAGGAGGTTGGTTTTAACATCCATTGACAAATGCACTTACCTGGGATGGAAATGTGTTCCAGCCATATTGTTCTCTCTTTATTAAGATGGTGGGTTTGAAGTAAAGGCAAGGAAGAAGAAGTGGGAGCAGAAGACTTGCTCTGAGCATTTTGATGAACTATTATCTTCAGTACAGGAGGCTGTTCACCTTGCAAATGCCAAAATCACTTTTGTTCAAATTTCCAGAATTTTATAAAGAGCCTGACAACATCTTTAGAATTATTTTTTTTTTTACTTGAAATGTGCTGCAAATGTTTTGTTGGAAGTAAAAATCTATCTTTTTTATTTGGTGGAAATGGTGGTGGGAAAGAATAGAAATTTTTTTAAACATTATTTAAATGTTTTTTTAAGAATACAAATGGTGCCATTTCAGAGCTGAAGGAATTTCTGGAACCTCATTGGCATCCTCACTTGCACCCAGCCTAGGCAAACAAGAAGTATTAGAAAGAATTTTTAAGCATGATTCAGAAAGAACTTCAAAGTTGGTTTTGTTACACATTTCTTGGAAAGTTGTCTTCTGCAGCTTTTGGTCACACCCTGAAAACCATTATTCTTCAGAGCTTTTCCTAAAAGAAAAGCATTTTACAGAGTCAGCTGTTATGCAGTTCACCTTCAAACTGATTTCCCTGGCAGAGAATTAGCAAAGTGAGATTAAACGAGATTATAGTAATACTATTAATTAAAATAACATCCAAATGCATTAAAATACACCTAGTAAGTACAACTGCAATCACTTTCTTGCATAAAAGATTTTGCACACACACAGCATTGCAGTACTCAGACCAAATTTGAATTGTTTTACAAATATTTTTCATTTCAAAGGAAATGTATTGATCTGTACTCCTATATCAAAATAAAGCTATATATCAAGTGATGTACAAAAGGGGATTTACACTCTCCAATATGTAGCTGTGTTTTGGCAATAGAGTTATGGATGGTTACAAATCTCTCCAATGTACTGTGCTACATCACTTATCATCTTAGCTCATATTTTGGATTTACGTAATATTTGGGTTTTTTTGATGGTATCTTTTTTTTTTCAGAGATGGCCTTTATTGCAGGAATAATGCAATATGAAACAATGTTAGCTGATGATAGGCAACATTTTGGGAAAGAAAATATATTCTTTGTAATTATAAGCATACTTTGAACCCCTACTAGTTTTTTATAATTCCAAGTTAGCTGAAGAGAACTTGCATCACTATCAGTAAGCAAAATGCTGAGGAAAAAAAAATCAAATTAAAACCATATGAAGAAGTTTGGTTGCATTACTTATGCTAGAACTGGGAAAATGTGCCTGCAGTTTTTAATGATGGAGAAAGAGGAGATTTGGAGTCACAGCACCATTCCTTTGTGAGGAAGATAAATGCCACGCTGGAACATCTAAGGAGAATCATAAAGTGCTTGGTGAGATGTCAGCCAGGATGCTGAGACTCAGTTCTGACCACGTTCAAGTCAGAGGAGACCTGGAAAATGACAGAAGCAATTATTAAATGTGTCATGTAGTTTAAAATGTGCTGAAAACCCCCATCAGAGTAGAGAAATCAGTGAGGACTCACAAGCCTGGCCAGGGCAAGGGCAGGTGCAGGAGTTCTCTCTCCTCCCTTCCCTGCCAGGACTACCTGACTTATACCACCACAGAAAGCAAATATCTACAGGAACATCTTGTACTCAGGACTCTGGCACAGCTTTTGAAGAAAACTTCCCAGTGAGAGCCTTCAGGAAGTTTCTACTACATATTTGTGTGACCTGGTTTGGGACACATTTTGGAAAATGGAGAAATTTTCCCTCAGGGAGGAAAACTACATTACTGGTTTTCCTTCCTGGACTGGTGCTTCTGCATGTTTGAGGTGCAGTGGAACTGTAAGAGCTGGAGCAAGCTGAAAGAGGATGAAAGAAAGGACAACAAATTTATGTTTTTCAAAATAAAGATTAAAAAAAAAATACAAGTCAAGCAGTTCCAAATGGAAGGGGCTCAGAGCATTGCTGGTCTGGCATCTGTTAGATCCAAGCAGGTAGCCCATCACTGAAATGAAAGGCTCAGTTCCACACCACACATCCAGGAAATGTGTCCTAACCTGTGTGTTTATTCCTACTCTTTGTGTCAAATACAGGTGCTCTCCTCAATGGTCACTAGGAGAAGAAATAGAAAACAGAGCAAAGGAAAGCAAAGCAAGGTTGAACAGTGAAACACTCTGTGAAAAGAGAAGCTCACTCACTTGCAAGCAGCTACAAAAGTTGGTGTAACAATGGGCAATGATACTTTGCATAAACTCATTTAGTTAATATTCCTCTGGAATAGAAAAAGTCTTGGTTCAAAGTAGAGCTGACAAGGTGCATTTAACAGCAGAAGTCAGCTTGTTGAAGCCAGTGGGACATTTCTCAATGCTGGCTTGTATCCCTGGTAGTTAATATTTGTGTGTTGTGTCCTTACAAGGCAATTTTATTTGAATTAAAGCAACTTTTATTCAAACTTTTTATCTGATGGATGCTGATGCCCATTTGGCTAAGCTTCTACATTTTAATTCCCTAAAACCTTAGTGTGAAATCACATCTGCTGGAGGAGGGGCAGGGCAGCAAACATGGTATGGATCAACTTTCAGGCAGCCGAAAACTGAAAGTCTCATTTGAGCCAATGCAGATGTAGAGGCAGGGGGTTTGAAACAACTCTGGGCTCTCTGTCCACCCTGGACCATCTATTTTATGTCTTTTTTTTTTTTTCCCCCTTAAATAAGGCATTTCCCAAGCCTAGTACACACATGTAACTAAGTACTCTTTGAGAGCCTTTAGGTATAACATTTAATGTATCTTTTTGTGATATTACGTTTAAGCTCACTGGGGCTGGCTGTGAGCTAATTAGAAAGTCCCTGGATTGATTTGGGACTGTTTCAAATGCTGGTGTCCCCAGTAACTTCCAGACAGGTGTGGCAGCTGGACCATTCCAGCCCCATTCCCAGCAGGATGCTCCTTCCCTCCTGCAGGCAAGGGATGTGCTGAAGCTCTGCATCCAGCACAAGACAAAGACCAAGGGATCAAGGATGCCCAACAGAGCCAAAACCACTCCTTAGGAGCTGTGTGAACAGGCAGTGGAGTCTTTTGCATGCACAGAGACTTTTCTTAACCTCAATTCAAAGAAAGAAATTACCTTTTTTTCTTTCATTGCCACGCATAACTTTTTTTAAACCAAGTAAACAGACAAATATTTTTCACCCGCATTCCATTCTTGCCCAGTTTTATTTGGAAGAACAAATTCAGCCTGTTAGGAATCAAGCAGGATAAGGAAAAAAGCAAAGGCATGGAGGCTTTTAAAATTATAATTTCTTTTTAGTTTGAATACTTTATGACTTTTGACCCCATCTCTCATCATGGGAGTAGCGGGTAAAAAAAGAGGCTGGATGGAAAAATCCAGCATGTTCTTTTGATTGAATCGCACTACTGACACTTGAGGCTGATTGTGCTTCAGGCTGTCCATGCCTGGAGCTAAGATTAGGCTAAGTTCTTAGTTTATAAGGAACTCTTTTCCCCTCTGAGGCAGCTCATGCCAAATTCTGTTCTGCTACATGCTCGTGGCAAAGCTCTCCCCAAATATCATCGACGTTTAACCCACGCCTGTGATTGTGTAAAAGCTTCCTACTCACATGCTTTGCTGTCTGTCCCCTGTCTCATTCCAGTTCTGCAGCTGAGCCATTCCTTTATCAAGGACCAGAATAGCAACTGAGGTTTCTGCCCTGCAAGGGAGGAAAATGAAGAAATCACGCGTTGAGCAGAGGACACAGAGAGTGTTTATTGCAGGAAGATGGGGATGGTCACACAGTCATCCCTGACTGGCACAGCCTCATCCATGACTCATACAAGCTTGGTCACACAAGCAACAATAGGAAAATTTATGGGGCTTTAGGACTGTTGTGAAGTTATGGCATGTATGTTCTCCCCAGTGCACATGCTGGGTTTGATTTTTATCTTTCCTTTAGCGTTTAATTCGACGCCTTTTCCCCTTTCTGAGAAGTTCCTGCTGGAGGCAATTCCCCAGTAGGGCTTGTCTCAGTAGCCAGCAGTGTTTGTTAAACACAGCCTCTGTCCCTGCAGGCTCTGTCTGTGATATAAAGCAAGACATCATTATGCTGTAGAATTGCTTGAAATGTATGTAAGTTGAATCTAAAGGTATTAAGGACAGTTTTTGTGGCACTGTTCATAGTCTAAGGAAGCATCTTGGCTTTCCCTTAATTATTGTGGTCCATACCTAAATATTATGAACTGAATGAGTTTAAATTTTTATCCTGAGAGTGAATAAAACTCATTTTCATGGCTACATCTTCTGAAATTAGAGATTATTCTTGCATCAAGGCAGATTCAGTGTTACAGTCAGACCTCAGCTGATAGCAACAATTTTTGCTCTCATCAACACCAAATAAAGCAAAACTCCAGGAATCCCTGACTTCTTTGGAAATATAATGACACTGAGCTAGGTCCAGAATGTTAAACAAATAATCACTCGTTTAAATGTGTCCATACCAAACTCTACATCCTCAGGGATTAGTTCACTTTCTTCAATATATCATGATACCTCCCCTGTATCTTCTCTTGATTTTTGAAAATTTCCCTTTCTTTTATGTATGACTTCTATTTTTTGAAATACTTCAAAAAATGGATGTTGCACTGTATCTAACAAGGTGACAGATCTGAGGGTCTTACTGAGCCAGTAAAGTAGAGGAAACATCACAAAATCCTAAAAATTCCCAGCTAGAACCTACGAATTTCCTAGCATGCAATGCAGTTTTAAGTCTTCCCCCCCGCCACAGAGGCTTTTGTCCTGTGATGTGATACCTACAGCAAGTGGGAATTGTTTCACTTGGGAAAAACTGACCATGCAGCATGCCTTACTTTGCACTGAGAGAAATGCCACATGTCAGTTCTGCTGCAGTCTCAAGTTCTTTAAGGCAATTTCCATGCTCCACTGTGTTTTTCCCAGGGATGGGATCCTGAATCAGCTCAATAAAATGAAGAACATGCAAAATTTCTGTGTGATTATACTTGGGGCTGCTTGTTAAATGCAGTAGGTGTGTCCCTGCTCACACAGAAATGGTTTGTGCTGTTGGAACACCCCACACAGACACTGCTGGATGGATGGCCATCAGTGCTTGGGCCAGTCTCGTGGGTGGCTGTGTGGGAGGCACTGAAAGGGCTCCTAAACACTGGAATGGGCTACCCAGGGAGGTGGTGGAGTTCCCATCCCTGGAGGTGTCCAAGAAAAGCCTGGATGTGGCACTCAGTGCTCTGGTTTAGGTGGCACAGTGGTATTTGGCCATGGGTTGGACTGGATGGCCTTGGAGATCTCACTCAACCCCAGTGATTCTGTGATTCTTTCTCTAGGGCTGATCCATCCTTCCAGCTGTTCTGCAGGCCACTATCACTGACCCCTTTTTCCAGAAAATTCCACCTCCCTGTGCTCTGCCCTCCTGGCTTTGTGCACATAACACGAGGGCCGGGGTCCCAGCCAAAGGTTTAACACATCACCTGCCCTTTATCACAACAGTTCTGGGGTTTGTGTGGAAAAAAAAGTGGAGTAGTAGTGTGTAGGAAGTGGGAGGCCGGCAAGAAGACAAAGAAGGGATGGAAGAGCTGTTTGGAAAAGTAAATAAGACTGAAAAGAACGAGAATAGCTGCAGTCAGAGGAATTTAGAGAAACAAAGATTATGCTTCTTGCAATCTGAGGCTAGAAAATCATGTCAACATGCAGAGGAAGGTGATAAGGCATGGTTTTACCTCTTCTACAATGGCCCGAGGCACAATCACTTTTGCAATTATTTACCCTGCCGCCTACTCAGGCCAGTTGTTAAAAGCTATAATTCAAGAGTCATCCTTTCTACTCAAAAATGCACCCAGAGTCCAGCTCTGACATGAAAACACAGTGTTTTACCAGTGCTCCCAGATTATCATGAACATTTGGTGCTGGTATGGGATGTTTCCCAATCTCAAATGAGAAGTTTGTTTGCCACTGCACTTTAACAAAAAAAACCCCAAATCCAAAAACAAAACCAAAAACCAACCAAACAAAAAAAACCTAACAACAACAACAAAAAAAAACCAACAAAAAACCAAACCAAACCAAACAAACAGAAAAAAAAAGAACCACCACCAAAAAACCCCCAAAAAACCAAAAACCAAAACCAACCAACCAACCAACCAAAAAACCACAAAAAACCCTACAACAGTTTTGTTTCCGTGAAACAAAGAAGCAAACAAAAATATTTCAGTAATATTTTCCATGAGGAAAAGTTTCTACTACTGAAATTTCTACTTAAAAGATTATTTTGGCTTTGCAACTTTTTTACTGCAAAGGATTCAGTTTTTAAGGTCCACTTAAAACCTTAAAAGTTATCAGTTAGATTAATCTGGATCAGATACTAAAACAGTGTTCAGTCACTATTTTAAGCTAAAATTCCAGAAAACTTAAATGAGAACACCATGCTACTACAACACTTACCTTATATTTATGTATTTATTGCAAAAAGTTTTGGATTAACAGATTCCTACCCAGTGTGAAAATGCTGACACCCTTTCATGGCTCTGTTCTGGCTTGGTGCAGTGGAAATGATGCAGGAAATCTGATCCTGAATATTTTGTAATAACTTCTCCTGAAGGAGATCCATGCTATTGGGCATTATTTAGCTAAGATTCAAGAGAAAATTCCAGTTTGCAACTTTGCAAATATGGATTAAACACTGGAGCTCCTTCATTCTGGATGGATATGACTGAGACAACACAGGCAGAGAGATCACAGTGACTGAAGGGATCCACAAATGTCCTTTCTTCTTGTTTTGCTGTGAAGAGACAAATTTTTTTTTTTTTCTGTGAAAGGAAAAATTTTTTTTTTTTTTTTTTTTTTTTTTTTTTTTTTTTTTTTTTTTTTTTTTTGTTACTCCCCTGTGCTTGCCAATGTCACACACAGGGCAGGCAAGACTAACATTTGGTATCAGAGGTTAACATAACAACAGTGGAAAAGCACACTTCAGCTCCCAGGGAAGTGGATAAACACTCTGTTCCCTCGCTGGCTGCTGCCAGCTCTGCTGGGAAACATCTCTGCTTTTGCTCTGGGTTAGTGGGGGAAAGACATGGAGCAAAAAGACATGGAGCATTTTTCTCCCACTGGATATTATTATGAAAGTCTCCTGGCTCTGTGAGTATGGAGGAGGTTTTACTGATCCTTTCACTACTCTGTGAACAGCAGAGAGGTAAAACAATCCCTTTATCAAATTGTAGGCAGTCCAGAAACTCTCTTTGTGCTCCCAAGAAAAAACCCACTGAAAATAAAATTACTGTACACCCAGCTGAAAAGCAAATCAATAAAACTGGTGAACCCAATGTAATTTATTGCTCATGTTATATCTCTTCTTCATTATTAGAGTGATGTGGAAGAGACTGCAGCATAAATTGGATTCTTGCCTTGCACTACTTGTCTGAATTTCAATAAAAACCACTACATTTCTTTTCAGGAAGGAAAAAAAAAGAGTTTCCTCCAAGCTTTTTGGTTGTTCACTGGAGGAAGAAAAAAAAGAAAGAAAATATATTTAAAAAAGAGCTCAGATAAATAGTAATATATTAGTTATGTTAAAACATGAAATATATTTTAAGCAAAGTTGTCTCTTTTGGTTTGGTTTCTCATTAATCTGTCTCTCCCTTTCACCTACAATATTCCTGGGAGTTGTGGTTCAGGTTATCTCACAATACAAGCTTCCTATGCAGGCCAAACTCATCACATTGATCATATTTAACCCCAAGACCAACAAAAATACTGGTGACAGACATCAGAGGGGTATAGTGAACTGTATCTCAGTTCAGTTCTCAACAGTCTTAAAAGCATAATAAATGATGATTTTTCTGCCTGTATTTTCTCATTATATGAATGAGAAATGTTTTGTCCCTTTGGACCAATGTAAAGCAAATTTTACTAGTATCTACTTCATAAAGTCAAATACACTCTTAAAATGTCACAAATAGTACTACTGATCCATTTGTCCACATAAATTTATTTGTATTCTATTTTAGCAGCAGTTGCAAAATTTTGGGAGTTTTACACTTAAAATGTTTTGCAATTTCTGAATAGTATTAATAAATTTACAATGTGAATCTTACTATTTGTCTTTTTCTGTCCTCCTTTAAAATGGGATGTTTTCTTTTCCCTTAGCCCACAGATCTTTGCATTCCATTCCTTGAAGCTTTTGCCTTAATCTTTCTAGAGTTTTCCAGCCCCCCAATCTAATTAAAACAAAATGACAAAACCTGAACAGAGTGCTTGGAGGCATTAGAAGATGTTTTAGAAAGGTGCTAAGCTGTGTTAGATCAACAGCAGCTGTTTCTTTTGCTTCAGTGCAGCTACAAGAATTTATAGCATTAAAATTTACATCTTGGTTGTGTTCCCTGAATAAACAACTGGCTAAGCTTTTTCCCTCCCTAAATGCAGTGGCAAAATTTTACAAATAAATGATTTCTTCATGAGAATTGAAGAAGCTGAGGATTCAATTGACTGATTAATTCTGTGAACATTGTGTGTATTTATAGTGTATTGATTTATTACAGGTGAGGATCTTTGTTTTTCCAGCATGCTGGCCTCTGAACTCCTTTTCCTTGGTACTCCCATGATTTTTGTCTTCTTTTAGTGCTGAGCAGGAGAGGATAAAAAATGACCTGGCGACTTTCAAAGGTCTCTTTCTATTATTTCTATTATTATTTCTATTATTTCTATTATTTCTATTTCTATTATTTATATTTCTATTATGCCTTCCAGTGATGAAGAACCAGCAGCTGTTTGGCCTTCAGTAAGTATTTATGTCTTTTAAAACACTGATTTTTATGGAGAATACTCATAGACAGCTTATACATGTATACATCTCACTTGAACAAAAATATATAAATATTAAATATAAATAAAGCAAAAAAAAAGTATATAACATATATACAGGGTTATTGAAGGTAACTGTGCTTAAATCTAACTATTTCTTCTGTCTATAATATTTATATTCTGTTCTCTTCCCTCCACATTAGCCATGCCTGAAGTTCACTGATCAATGTGGGTAAGGAAATGCAAACGTTCCAATTTTAAAAGCGAAGACAGAGTTGAATAATCTGCAGCACGTTATTCCATGGGAAGGCTAAATTAGAAGCTGAGAGGAGCTGGGAAGTGCCATGGGATGGACAAAGAAAGGAGATAACACTGAGTGGTTGGTCTCTGCTGCCACTGGGGATGGTGCCAACGCTGTCAAAACATCCCCGGTGGATTCCTGCGGCACCTCCGAATTTCACCTAGCATCGGAGACAAGCGTGATCCAAGTGAATTAAAGAGGAATGAAACCCCCCTGGCTGGCTGGGAGCTGGCAGGAGTCTGTCCATTGACTCAGCCCTGAGCAGGTTTCCCTCGGAGCGCTCGCTGTTGTTGTTGGCACGGAGCGGGAGCCGGCGAGCTCTGTGTAGTCACCGCTCCGGCTTTCCAGCCCCGGATCGGTTTTCCACAAACAAACCACAGGCCCAGCCCTCCATGGGGGTCACTTCAGTCCTCTCCAGTCCTCCTTCATTTCACTCACCTGCTGCTCTGGCTGTGGAAAGGTCCACGCCCCATTAAACCAGGCGTTTGCAGTAGTGAGATCACAACCGAACACTTCAGATTTAACAGAAGGGCTCAGCATCCTGCAGGAGCAGCTCCCTCAATAGCCAAAGCCAATCAAAGATCAAAACTCAGCTTACTTCTAAAGAAGTTTCTGGATTTTCACCAGCATACCCAAGAGGGGAGCTCAATCCTCTTTGGAGAGAGTCTTCAAGGTGTCTGTGAGTGCCTAAGGCTAAAGATAGTGTAGGAACAAACAAACTGCAGGAAAGGGGCTCAGAGGTTCTCTGTGGAAGCTCCAAGCAACTTGGTCCTCTCACTTTCCAAAAAAAAAAGGTCAAGACCATCCTAGCCCCTCATCTGAGACTGCCATTCTGACAGGACAAGAAGAAATGGCCTCAAGCTGCACTGGAGGAGGCTCAGGTCAGACACCAGGGGGAATTTCTTCCTAGGAAGGGTTGATAAACATAGGAAGGAAGGTGGTGAGGATCTCCCTTACTATATCACTTAATTACAAAAAAACCCCTTAAAACCAAACCAATAAAACCAAATAAACCAAAACAAACCAAAAAACTCCAACCCAAAATAAAAAAAAAAAAAAAAAAAAAACCGCAAAAAAGCCCCCCAAACAAAATCAATGACACTAAGCTGGGAGCGGGGCGGGANGCACCTTGAGTGCTGTGTCCAGCTCTGGCCCCTCAGTTTGGGAAGGACACGGAGGGGCTGGAGCGCGTCCAGAGGAGGCAACGAGGCTGGAGAGGGGCTGGGAACACAAACCCTGTGAGGAATCACTGAGGGAGCTAGGGGTGTTCAGCCTGGAGAAAAGGAGACTCAGGGGTGACCTTATCACTCCCTACAACTCCCTGAAAGGTGGCTGTGCTCAGGTGGGGATTGGGCTCTGTCTCCAGGCAGCACTGACAGAACCAGAGGACACAGTCCTAAGCTGTGCCAAGGGAAATACAGGCTGGACATTAGGAAGAAGTTTTTCACAGAAAGAGTGATCAATTACTGGAATGGTCTGCCTGGGGAGGTGGTGGAGTCACCATCCCTGGATGTGTTTAAACCAAGACTGGATGTGGCACTGTGTACCAGGGTTTAGTTGAGGTGTCAGGGCTGGGTTGGACTCAATGATCTTAAAGGTATCTGCCAACCCAGTCAGTCTGTGAATTCTGTGAAAGTAAAAAACATGGAGAAAAGTTGATATTTCCATGTTAATTGTAAAGAAGAAATGACTGACTGAATAATACAAGAAAAATAGAAAAATTCAGAGCAAGTTGTCTGGATTTCACATGTCCAGGGGACCTCACAGACACTTAATCCTTTATCTCTCCAAACTCTTTAAAAACAAAAGTAAAAAGCCCAAACCAGTAAAGAGCGAGACATATCAAATGTGATTGGGAATGATGCTAAAATAATGACCAAGTATGGGGTAAAATACCACAATGTTACCATGGTGCACCTCACCTTTCAGACCTCATAACATGAGAAAAACATGTTATTAAATCTATTTCTTTCCAAATTGGGGTTCTGAGTCTTGCTTTCCTAGAAGATTTTACCTGTCTGATAGTTTCACACCAGTGTGGTTCTTGTGTATTTCCCACTGCTACTAAGTTGTGATACCCTGTATTTTTTTTTGTCCAAAACTGTGATTTCCTGTCCCAGTCCGTCTTAAAAAGAAAGATCTAGATAATAAAAAAGTTATTCAGGTTTTCTTCTCTTCTGTATTTACTGACCTTGTCAACGAAAAGTATTAAAAATCTTTCCCCTTAAATTGTAAACTGAGTTAAAATGCCTGTTTTTACAAGCCTATTGTTTTTAGCAATTGTCTTTTAATTCTTTATGGGCTTGGCTTTTTTCCTACTCCTGTACTTTAGAAAGTTACGTGAATTAATTGTGAATGAAGACATTCTTAAATTCATCTCCCTGCCATAACAAACACCCAGCTTGCCAGGGAAACAGAAACCAGGGAATTCAGCAGAGCCAGTAATGACAATGGAAGGGCAATTCCCATTCCCCTTTTTACAGAAAAAGTGTCAAATCTTGTTCTGTGCTTGCAGAGGTTTCTTTTGTGCCTTCTTTCATTTTATACTCAAACACACACAGACAAACCCTTGGCTCCAACATTTTGAGAAAAAGTGGAAAATATTTGAGGCCCAAATAAGTCAAGATGGAGATTAATATCTTGGTGTTTTTTAAAACCCATACAAAGCAGATTAAATTCCTTAGTGTCCTACTCAGGACTCATCAATATTTGTGAGCTTGGCCTCATAAAAATCTAGGCTTAATTTGAAAACATAGCTGATTATATTCTTCTAAGGGCTTCAGTTTCCATCAGTCTTAAAATGGACTGTACTTTTATTTCCATCAAAATACAAGTGCATGATGGTTAACTGGGTTTCTAAATGTGTTACTGAACAAATCTGAGGATGTTCTTGAGGGCAGAGGTATCCTGTAAGAACGTTTTTCTGAAATATGTTTTACCCAGACAAAACTTCTGTTTTCCATCCTTTGGGCTCAAATTTGGACTTTTTTGAATTTCTGGTCACCTCTGCAGGGCTGGCTCCTTGGACACCCACAAATTCTAAGCTGCAGTGACAAGCACATTGAGCAGCATCCAGGTTAGGAAAGAAATGTGACATTGAAATTCCCCACGCAGGAATTGCTGTCTGTTGTTCAACAACCAGCCATGAGAACGTTTCATTTCACATTAATGTGTAAAGGGAGGATGGGAGTGAGGGGAGAACCCTCCACGGCATTTTTTTTCCATGGGGCTGGGAAATGGGATACAGGAATGAAGGTTAAAGCTGAGACTCCCGAGCTGGGGAAGGAGCTGAGGGCCAGCCCAGGGATGACACGCTTAATGTGAGGCATTCTTCTGGTGGGAAGACTTTGGCACACATTCCAGAGAGGCTCGAGCTGGCATTCGGACTTGGAAATATCACAGCCCCTCGCACTTTGAGAGGGTACTTAAATTGACACCTTGGCTGTCTTCCAGGAATATTACAGCATATTAGTAGAAAGGCGAGGATTTCCTTTCTAAGAAGTCATTGTAATTTTTTGTAATTCAAGACGTAGCCAAAAATGGGCACAAAGTTGCAGTGCATGGCTGCAGCCCTTTATGACTTAGTTTTTCATGCTATATCCAAACAGAGGGACAGGCTGCTGTCAGAACACGCCGGGCTTTTTATCCAAGTCTCCCTATTTCTCTTGTCATAACATCCTGGACTCAAGGAGATGCTTGAAAGCCATTGCCAGCTGAGCCTCTCCTGTTGCTGGCACCTCATCCCTGTTCCCCTCCACCCAGGAGTCAGGGAAAGCCTGCAGGTGTCCACCTTCTTCCCTAACATCAGCTCCTACCTCTGATTCCTGCCAGCATGGGAGGTGAACTCAGGCAGCCCGTAAATTTATGCTTCAGTGATTTCCTCTGCTTTATAATTAGGCTCCCATTCATTAAATAAATCAAATGCAGGGGCTGCCTGTTCGCTCAGGAGTGGCAAAGCAGGTACGTGGAAAGCTTGGAGCACTCTCTCTCCTGCTCCCACAGCCAGGCTGCAGGGTCCCAGCAAACAGGAGGCATCCAAGCCTCTCCTCTGAGGGGAGCTGCTCCAACAGTTCAGTACAAGATACCAAACTTGCAGACACACCACTGGTGTGATGCTTTTCCATGGAAAACCCTTCCACGAACCGCTGGTGTTTTAGGCAGTCATGGTGCAAACAATGCAGCCATCACCATCCAGCTGCAGGAATTACCTTTCCAAATGGGAGTTAACAGAAGGGACAGTGTTTACCCCCTGGCACAAAGCCCATTTGGTGAAGAAATGCCAGGATACCAGAGCAAGAAAGGAGCAGAGCATTCTTGTACACACGCTGCCCTCTAAATGCGTATTTATTTACAGAAATGTTTAAACAGTGGCAGGAATATTATCAATAGTTGCTATTTCTGACTGCATCTGTGGGAAGCTGACAAATTACATAGATTCTGCTCATATTTGAATAGCATCCCTAGTCACTTGAACAGTGTCCAATAATTTCTTGGGCCAAGAAGCAGTTCAGTCACTCTAAACTGAAAAATGTCAGAGCACCACTTTCATGGGACTCCACAGACCCTGATGCAAATCCTGCATTCTGAGTTTTCACAGCTGCCAGAGGGGCTGGGTTTTGAATATTCTTGGTTTACTAACCTGGTGACACCACGACAGTGCTGTTTCTAAATACCTCCAAACATCCCTGATAGAGGAATGGTTCATAGGATTAAGAATAATCGGAGAATTATGACGACAGAAAGCCCCTGCCAAACCCCTTGAGGCACTGTACAGTGTAGTTAGAAACAAACTAAAAGACAGTTAAAACCACTTCATAACAAACTCTTAAACCAAGTTGATAAAAGCAATTAAGTAAACAGAAGGAAGGGAGAATGATTAAACTGAAGGAAAACACTGGCACAAGAACACATGGGTATAACCTAGAAGGAATATATCTAGGCTGGAAATTTTTTAAGCATTCTGAAGTCTTCAAGGACAGAGATTCTTGCAACAGCTGTTCAGCAAGAGTAGAGGGGAAGTGAGACAATAATCTGAGCAGATTTTAAGGTAGAGTTCCATGGACTTTTTGCTGGGATTGAACAATGTTTCCTGAGACTGCAGTAGTTAGGGCTTGGTGATCCTGCGAAATCCCGTTCTTTCTCCCTTGGTTCTAAAGAAATTTAGGGAACAAAAGAAGAAAAAAGACAGATTAAAAACTGCTCCAGAAGACAGGACTGAGAGTCCTGTGTGTGTGTAAAAATATCCAAAGGGAGGGCTCCCAGCAGGGCCCAGGCTCTGCTCCGGGGCCCAGCAATGGCACCAGAGGAACGGGCAGGGACTGAGCCCAGGAGGTTCCACCTGGGCAGGAGGCAGAACTTCTGTCCTGGGCAGTGCCCCAGCCCTGAACAGATTGTCCAGAGAGGGTGTGGAGTCTCCTCCCTGGGGACATTCCAGAGCCAGCTGGACACAATCCTGTGCTGTGTGCTCTGGGATGGCCCTGCTGGAGCAGGGAGGTGGGACCAGCTGATCAAACCTCACCCATTCTGATTCCTGTGGGATGGGCCAGTTTTGCCGGCCAGGCATAAATGTTCCTAGAAGAACTACTTGGAAAAGAGACCCAGTGCTGGCTCTGGACCCACTGTTACCCCTGTGTTGTGATCCAGCTTGTTGGAAACTCTTAATCTCCTTGAAGTTTAAGCCCTCCTGAATTCCATCCTTGGGAATCTCAGAGGGGCCTGTCAGGCATCACCTTCCTCTTTACTCAGCTCTAATGCTGCAAATCCACCTATTTTGATTTAATGTCTACTCTGTGCACCTCACTTCCCTCCCACATCACTCTGCAGAGCTCTTCTCTTCAGCTCCTTCATCTGAGCCATTTTCTCTCTGTTGAAGGTCTCCTATAAGAGACTCATTTATTGATATTGCTTAGTCTGCTAATTGCCCAGGTGGATCATCCATCTTCTCCTGCTGGGGTGTTCAATTAGCCTGAATCTTAAGATTACATTTTTCCCCACATCCCCCCATCTTCCTTTTTCCTCTGTGCCCTCCTCCTCCCCTCTGCCCTGTGTCATCTTTCAGGAAGCAATACATTGTGCCCTCCATTTACATCTCTGGCTTCTGGCCCGTTTGGAAAGTGAAATCCCCATTAGAAACAGAGACACAAATGATTAAACAAACCTTGAAACGGGACCAGGGTTTAGGAAAGTAATTAAATACTCCATAAACTCTGTAAAGCTGTAATGAAACTGCCATCTCATCGAGTTAGTGGCTCGTGGAAGGTGCTGCCCAGGGAAGAGCTCAATCCTGGCATTCAGCCACGGGCAGGAATTCCTGCTGGCTTGTTTCTCTACAGCTCCAGAAGAAATTGTGCTGTTTTGTGGCAGGAAATCAGGTTAGTGGAGAGATCTGAGCCCCACACGTGCCCACAGTGACACCAGCCAGAGCATTCCAAGGTTCCCTCATCCACGGGAGGGCTGTTGAGGGGGGAGCTACATTGTGCTGCTCTGTACAAATTGCCTTTTAAAGAAGAGGCTTTACATGCCTCAAAACAATAAAATCACTGCTTGACATTGCTGAGCAAAAGGCAGACATCTCGATAAAATATTCTGGAGAGTTAAGCCTGATTTGTCTTTTCTGCTTGTAATTTTGTGGAGCATGTTGTTGTATGAGTTATTGGATCCCATCTTGGACTGCATGCTTTTCAGGAATCGGGTGATTTTTAAAAATATTTAAGAGTTAATTGATCTTAAGGCCTACACCTCATAACAGCATCAAATCATAGTTTGCTCTGGCAGATTTTACCCTTTTCCTATGGCAGCTGATGGAGACCAGGGACCAGGTTATGACTGAAAACCCCAAACCTGCTCTCAGCCTGCTCCAGTAGCACCAGAACTGTGCAAGTCTGACTGCATCAGGGCAAAACTTGAATCTACAAAAACTGAAGAGAGAGAAATTCATTGAAATCTGATGTTTTACACTAAAAGGAGGACAAAATTGGTTTGTTATACAATTTCTGGTGCTTCTCTATACTTTTTATTTTTCTTCCTAATTTTATATGCTTAAATTAACATTTTTACTAATTTCTATTTAAACCAGAGGAAAAACTGCTTGACTTTCCTGCTTCTTTTAGTCTTTTTTGTCTCCTCCTCAAATGAAAACCTTTGAGGCAGAGTGCAAGTGGAAAAATGTAAAACAGATAGAAAAAAAGAAACGCAGTTATAGAAGCAGTTTTTTCAATAGTCACAAAGAAAATAACAGGATTCCTAACTAAATGATATTTCATTGCAAGTTTGTAAGGAAATTGCACCAGGAATTGGGAAACAAATATTTATCCAAAGTGTATCTCTGGAAGAACTTGGATATCTCTGGATAGCACAGCCAAAGTACCCTTGTGTGGGTAAAGATAAATCACTGTGTAAGTGCTCACAAGGATTTGTACCTTTGCAAGTGTGAAATGGACACATGAAGTCAGTGAGGTTTGACATGTTATGTTTTGAGGTGCTTTCCACAAACTAAAGGAATAATTGTTAATGGAGGTAACATTCCCTGAACAATTAACAGAGCCTGAGAAATAGGTTCTAACACTAATTATAGTCAGTCAATTAGAAAAAATTAAGTTTCTTTTTCCTTTCATCTATTGCTTCTTGGTATATTTTTATTTTCTTGTGACTTCAATTTTAAGGACCTTTAAAATGGGCTCAGTTTGCCTCAAAAATGGAATTGATTTTTGTGTAAGTCTCTCCTGTTGCCTTATTTCATATTCCTAACTCATTTGGCCAGCTCTAACTCACTCTGACTTCAGAGGTCATCTGGGGAATGGCTGCCAAGCCACGTCGCATCACCTAAATGTGACATGCAACCAAATTCTTCCCATGCCTGTCCTCTTCCACAAACAACTTTTTTCTTTCTGGCATAGCTGCAAGATGCTGCTTTTATGCCAGCAAAGATCCCCTGTGCTAAAATGGGGTTTTGTTCAGAATGAGTTTTACAGTGCCAGCAGCATCAAACGGCTTGAGCCATTCCCAGCATCTTTCTTTAGTTTATTTGTTTTATCTTTACAGGCTTCTTAATTTTCCTCCAAGTTTTGCATATGGATTTTGTGTCTGCACCTGTTCACAACAGTATTTTTGCAGGCACCTTAGGTCCCACTTTTTTCAGAAGACTCAGTTCTAGTTCTATTCATCTAAGCCCCAGTTAGTTTTTTGTCACCAAAAGATTTCTTATTTTTAATTGTGTACAATCATACTAAAAACACCAGATTCCTTACTTTTACACCTATCTGGGGTCTTTTATAAGAAATTGATGCTGAACATGAGCCACATCCCCTATCAAAAGATGTTTTGATGGTTTGGCATAGCAATGACTTTTCTTTTGCTGCTTGTCTGAAATACAGCCCATAATATGGTGTACTGCATTTCTAGTGTATCACTGTTAATAGTAACTTTATCTACTGAGGAGGCAATTTCCTGAATCACAACTTTACCTTACAATAAAAATATATTAGTGCTCCTTCCATTGGAGGATGATTTAACCTCTGATGACAGATACATAACCAGACAAGAGGATTTTACCTGATAAAATATTTTCATACAGTTTTTCATGTTGGTTTTTAATAAAATCTATAAAAGGATGGAGTTTATTCCTGAACAAATAAAATATACTTTTTCTAAAACTAGGTAATCAGTCTTCAAGCACCTGTTAAGCCAAGAAGTTGGATTTTGGTTAACAGACAATGGATGATTCATATTAACGAAACTAATTCATCATGTGCTAGGGGAGACCAAGGATCTGTCTGGCCCAGCATACAGGGAAAGAATTAAGAACGTGGATGTGTACAGAAATCTGTATTCTGAATTATTTTACAATCATAAACAAAAGCTTCCACATCTGGAGCTTGTAGTTGTTCCATGGTGTTCAATATCTGCCTGGTGTCCAGGAATTTCTCTTGTAGTTTTTTTTTTAAGTGTGTTTATATATTTAGTGTACATCATCTTCTGGGATAATGAAATGAAAAACAATTTCCTATTTTCATTTGAATGCTTCCTCTGGTATTCCTGAGTTCGTGTTCTGCAGGAAATAATGAATGATCGTTCTTCAGCCACTCCATTCACGTTGTTTGCTGCTTTACAGGCCTCCACTGCTCTCTTCAGATATCCAAGCTGATGAGTCTGTGCAGTCTCACCACATGTGGAAGGCTTTTCTTCTCCTGACCATCCTTGCCAGCCTTTTCCAGACCTGCCCTAGTCCTTGTGGAGCTCCTCCTCAGGAGTCCATCACAGAGGTGATACACAGAGGCACAAATAAAGGTTTCTCCTTCCTTCTCAGTGCTCTCTGATGCTGTCAAAACTCAGTGCCACCCAGGAATCTCAGGCAGAGCAGGGAACACCAGTCACACCAGACACCTCCTGAGGTTCACCAAGACCAAGCTGGGGCTGCACTTGGGCAAGGCAGAGTCCCAAAGAGGCCACGAAGGTGAAAAGGGCTGAGAAAGTTGGGGCTGCCCCCCATTCTTCATGAGCATGAAATGATTATTTTTGCCCAGGTGGAGCTAAAAGCAAAAAAAAAAAAAAGATGAAATAAGTAATCAATGCATCAGAGATTTGTATCTCCTTCCCTGGTATTTGGTGGCACAACAGGAAGACAAGGAAAAGAAAATTACAGAGGCCTGACATTTGCTTGAACTGATCCTGCCACGTGGCTCTTGCACACTGAGAGACTTTGTGTGAAGGAACAACATGATCCAAGTTTCCAGAAGTGCTAAGAAATAAGCACCAAAAAGCAGTGTAATTTTCTCTCACAGAATTATTGCCTTTGTGCAGTTCAGGAGGCTGCAGGGAGTAGAAGGATGGTTTCTTGTTTCGCTTTTTTGCCTGTGGCAAAACATTCCTCTATTAATTCATTGCTGTTTATAAAGTGGTTTGACTTCCTTGGATGAAAGGCATGACATAAGTGCTTGGTATTAGATGATTATTATTTATTTTTATTCCTCTCAGGCCAAGGACCTATTACAGGCCTCATAATGTTTAGCACTTCAGCCTTTGTACTTTGAATTTAAAAAAAGAAGAAAAGAAAAAGCACCTCAGAGAATTTATATTTAAAGGAAAAAAATAGAAACAGAAATGAAAGTGATCTCTCAATGGGGAAAAAATTGAATATTTTTTAAGAAAGAGGGCACTACTTGTCAGATTTTTCACTGTTCTAAATTGATGCAATCCCAGTGACTTTTTTTTTTGTGTAGTCTATGGTTAACACTTTGACATTCAAACTCTAAGTTAATAAACTTTCCATGCTACTCCCAATAAGCCTTTATTTGGGGGCATGAAGGCTGTTGTGTATTTAACACAGACAGGCACTCAGAACCTGGTGATATGCAGGAATAAAGTTATGGGAACACATTAAAAAAGTCCAAGCCAACATCTTGGTTCTTGTAAATGAGCCTTGCTGTTTGGAAGTCAGTGAGGTTATGCTGACTTAGGTCAAGTGAGTTTATAAAGCTGTCAATGTTAGAAACTTAATTTATGCACCAAATTCATACCGAAATGAAAAATTAAAGGACCAGAGAAGTGATTAAAAGATTCATGGCTTCAGACTTCATGTGCATAATTGTCATCTTCAACTAGAAAAATTGTTGTCATCCAATTACATCCAATTACTTTTTTAGCTGAAAGAAATTTTTCCCTGTCAGAGATACTCCAGACCCTAAACCATCTCTGTTGGAACACCTGGAATATACTCATTTTGTTGCTGAGTGGAATTTTTTGCATCCAACTAGAGAAAGTAATTTTCTCTTCAGGCAGAGAGTGCTTTCATTTTTGGATATCAGTGGCATTTTTTACCCTTTGGCTTCTGAATCAAAATCCAGCCTCTAAACTTTGGAGAAGATCCATTCCTGTAAGACACATGATGCAGCACACAGCACTGTCAATCCTATTTGTTTGGGGATGCCTAAACTTATTTTACATCCTGCAGGGAAAACTGCAGTCAGCCTTGTCCGAGGAAGCTGTGAGGGAATGCTGTTCTTAGAAACCTTTTTTCCCAGGCAAGCTTTCTGGGTAAGGTGGGCAGCTCTTGTGAATTGCCAAAACCAAGTACAGGACAAACTGAGCTCACAAAAAAAAGCAGCTTTGGCTGCACTCTCTCCCTGTATTTTGGGTTTTTTTTTTTTTTTTGACCAACTGAAGAAAAAAAAATTTATACCTTTATATAAACTTTTAAAAATCAAGTCCTACATCACTGTGCCTAGGGAACAAGGAAAAAGCTTGCAAGCTGCTCTAAACAGTCCCAAATTCAAAAGAGTTTTGATGCCACTAAGCTTTCATTTAAAACATGCATTTGGTAAATATGTATAATTGTTTAATTCACTGAATAAACACTCAGTCCCCCAAATTCTGTGTGTGGCTCCTAAATCCTGCCAACCCACGGAGATCTTACAGACACCATCCCCACATCATCCCCTGAGCTGAATGGAAATGCCTCTTGGTTATATCTCCAAGGCAAATTCTTAATCCTAATAACATTTCTTGCTGTTACTGAACATAGTTCTTAAACAGTCCAAATTTTATAATCCCTAGGCAGGTTTTTTTTTTTTTTTCCCCAGTTTGGTTACAGACCAACCCTCTGAGAAATATAGGCAGACTCAGTTCCTCATATTTCCAATGTTCTTATAGATATCAGAGTGAAAATTTGCCAGGCTATGTACAGCTCTGTGGCCAAAATTTTCTTTTGGAACAGTGACTGGGTTATGCTTAAACTGCACGTAGAAGTTTTCCAAGGAGGTTTAATCCTAAACAGGTTCTCCCCAGGAAGAAGTGAGAACATGAAAACAAGAGTTTGTGGCAAAAGAGTTTTAATCTTCCAACGCAGTCAGGGCCTCTTTGTTGTTCAGTAAATCTGAAGCAAATTCAGAATAATGCTTTATAATACCTGTGGTGAGTCACTGCACACACAGACCTGACACACCATTTTCACGTGATCCCACATGTTTTCCCACTGTTTTAAATCAGGTGTAGTGCCCCTGAAGTTAATCCAATGCCTTTCCTAACCTATAGAGGATGATCAAATCTAAAACTTCCAGAAGTTAAAGAATCCATCTCATCCTATGGGCTCGTCTGAATTCTTGAATTCTTTAATCTCACAAAGTACAGGTATGGTTTCCTGGTTGTATTTACAAGGAAAATCTGGGCATGCTATATTCAAATCAGGAATAGAAATCTCAGACAAGAAAAAATATGAAAGAAAAAAGACATTGCACAGAGTCAGTGGGAATGTTTGAATATTTGAATGTTTGCATGAGAGGAGCTATTAATTTTTCTGGCATGTCCCATGATGTTATGAAGAAAACATCTCACAACCTATGTTTGGAGAGACTTTACAGCCAGATGTCTGCTGATTTTATGGTTTTTTTTCAGTGTGTTTTGTGCCTTATTCCTAATCAGACTAATTCAGTTTCCTGTAGACATGACTCTGGCACCTCTCCTTTTGCCTTTCTTAACAAATTGTTTATCAAATTTGACTGACAGTCATCCTTAACTCCTCTCTCAGACTTTACTGCCTTTTGGTTGAAGGAAAATGCTGCCACTTTGCAGCACCTTCCAATTTACACCAATCAGCATCACTGCATTGCTTCCTTGTGGCAGCCTTTATTTCTTGTGTGAAGTTTTCTCTTTTATTATACAGAGAAACAAGAGGACTGAGGTGTGGTAGCTCACAATTTGAGCTCCTATCTAGTGGTTAATGCAAATAATCAGGGCATCAATAACAGCACTGGTGAAAGCTGGTAAAATGCTCCAAATTATCTAAATTTTGACTGATTTTTCATTGAAAAATCAATGGGAAAAACTATTTTTAACCAATCACACATTTGCTTGTATTTCACATATCATTTTTGAAAATGAAGAAAAGCCTGGAAAATGTCTGCAAACCTCCACCATTGCTTTAAGCTACTATGGATATTTTATTGTCTGATAACATGTTAACACTTGAAAAAAATAGAATTTCTGTGGCCTCAACACAATTTCCCTATCTTGCCATATACAGTTTCTCATCTTACCAGCTCTTCTCTTCCATGATCTTTCTTTAGGGCTGAGAATGGGAGCACTCAGCTCTTACTGGATGTTTAAAATGGAGGTTTTGTTACAATCTGGTTTGCAGGGTAGAATGAAAGATTCAGCCAAAAGAAGTGACAAGAAATGTGCACCAAAACACAACAGGAGCTACCTGTGATGACTGTGAACTCAGACATGAACATTTTACATGGAAAATCCAGTCTTTGCTTACTCTGTATGCTGTTCATGAGCAGCCAGTGTTCAAGGCTGGCACTTAACTATAAAACAAAATTATGGCCATCTCAGCACCAGTAATTCTATGGAACACTTTCTACATGGCCACAGACTTCTCTATTCCTATTATGCTCCTGTCACAGTTTGCCCCCTCTGTGCTATCAAAGATGTTTTCTCGCACAGTTGCTCAAATTTTGAGCTGTAAAAGATGTAACCCAGAGTGCTTCAGAGGGACCTCAACAGGCTGGGGAGATGGGCAGAGAAGAACTGCCTGAAATTTAGTAAACACAGTGTCCTGCATTTACTTGGAGAAATAATTCAGTGCAGCAGCACAGGCTGGGGTGACCTGCTGGGAAGCTGCTCTGTGAAGAAGGACCTGGGGATCCTGATGGAGAGCAGGGTGTCCATGAGGCAGCAGCACCCTGGGGCCGAGCAGGTCAGTGGTTTCCTGGGGTGCACTGGGAAGAGCAGTGCCAGCAGGTCAGGGAGTGATCCTGCCCCTCTGCCCAGCCCTGTGAGGCACATCTGGACAGCTGTGTCCAGCTCTGGGCTCCTCTGGACAGCAGGGACAGGGAGCTCCTGCAGCGGGGCCAGCGGAGCCTGCGGAGATGATTTAGGGCCTGGAGCNCAGGGAGGTGGGACCAGTGACCCACTGTGGTCCTTTCCAGCCTCAACCAGTCTGTGATTCTGTATGAAACAGTGCATAGCAGGACAGCACATATTGTCTGTGCTTCTGGCAGGATCCTGTCACCTACAGAATAAACTCCACAGGTGCCTGTAGTTCCAGGTTCTGCCCTTGGCTCTCTGGACCGAGAAGCCACCACTGTGCTACCTGCGCTGTTTTCCTAAGCACTGAGGCTGAGGACTGTCTTCAGCTCTGTCTTGCACTTGGCTGAACACGTTGTCAGAACCTATTAAACGTTAATTGCTAACAACCAGCACAAAAGCCAAACTCTGTTTGCAGAAATCTTCACTCAGCTTAAGGGTAATGAATTTCCACTTAAGGGTGCAGTTGTGGCTTGTGTTAAAGTGGAAATTTACTATAGAAAAACATGAGGAAGATGAAAGTCATCTTGTAAACAACGTTGTTAATGATTCATAGGTCGGCTTTTGCTAGATAGTTTTATGAAATAGATTTTTGAAACAGTAACATAGCTGGCATCACACAGAGCAGCAGACCACATGAAAATTCAGCTCCAGTCTATTAAGACAGTGAGTCAGAGAAGTTTGTGCAATGTGAAGGCTTCTTCTGAAATTTCTAGGCATCTGCCTCCTTGCCTCATTACAGCTTCTGAAAATTGCTTAAAGAAGCAATGACATAAAGCTACAGCAGTGCTTTGAAGCAACAGAAATTTTGCCTGACAAGCAGGGAAGAAGACACTTAGTGAAATTTATGGCAAATTAAAATGGAAAATTTGCATCCCACTGTGGAACACTAAATATTATTAGACACTCAGAGAAGAAGTTAATTAAGTAACATTTTAGGAGTAACAAAAAATAAAGAAATGTGAGAGAATCTGTACAAAGCATAGGAAGTGGTTTCTTCAGGGCTTGTGAGCTTCTACACATTGTAAACCTTGTTCTTGTGGAACTTAGAAAATTTGTAAGTCCACAGTTTGTAAAATAGTTGTTCTTTAATAGTTCTAGCTGATCAGAGTGCCCCACAAACCCTGCAGAACGAGCCTCCTGGGATTAGGGTTCTGCCAATACTGAGCATGGAAGGACTGGAGGCCTTGTCACATCAGCACACATGGCTATAACTGTAAAACTGTCCAGAAATGTTGCCAGACCTTTTGCTGGAAGTCTGACTAAAGAAGATGCAGCATTTTTCAAATGCATAAGTACACCCACGCTTTTTCAAATCTAGACAAACTCTCTCAATTTTCCTGTTCCTTTACGTGACATCCAAATTTTGGGGGGGGTTGTTTTCTAGCTATGTTTTGTTTCATGAGGTTTTTCAGCTCCCTTGGTTTAGATTATACATTACATTCACAGCAGTGTCTTACTGGCATCCAGTCAATCCTAGATATTTAGGCAGCCCTCGTGATAAAAGGAGCAGCACATCCAGGAATGCTTTCATTCATCCCAGGAAAATGGGATAAGCTGCCTCTTTAGGTATCCTCCCCATCAGATGCAGGAAAAGTCTTGGCAAATAGTGTGCCCTACATGCCTTACCCACACGTGAAGTTTTGTGAGATGAATGCAGTCCTGAATATGATTCTACCGATTATTTTAACAAGCTCTTGGCAAGCAGAATATTGGACTCTTTTTATTTCACAGCTTTCAGAGACACTGTTTTGTCAGATCAAAACATTACTGAGATTCTGAAATAAATTTTGGATCATGGAACGATTTTTAGGGATGGAAATTCTATTTTCTTGCCAGGAGGCATAGCAAACAGGCAGAAGACAAGTCTTGGTGACCCTGAAGGTCTGGGTGACTTGGTGAAGGTAAAAGATGCAAACCACAAAAACACCAAACAGAACTAAGCATCAAGGTACCTTCTCCTAAATCATGTTGTCTTCCCCTAAATCCTGGTGTCTTTTCCACACTCTTTCTTTTTCCTAAAAATACTTTTTCTTCTCCTAACAAGTAAATAAACTTCCTTCCTTCTTTCCTTCTCTTCCTTCCTCCCTTCCTCCCTTCCATATAGAGCAATTGGCAGATGATTTAAAATATGAATTGTTGCCATTTTTCCAGTTTCCAGCTGTCTAACCATTTTATGTAGGGGTTGAGTCTGATTTCATACGGATTTTGGACCAATATAATTGCACTGCTGTTAGTTAATGCAGGTCATCTTTTGTGGAGGGAAAACCAGAACAGTGGTTCCAAACCTTATATTTGAAATTGCTGTGGTCTCTTCCTCTACTTTTGCAATATTTCCATATCAGCACGATTTTACTGAATTCTATTGAGCTACACTGTGTTGAGACTCAATGTCAGAA
Organism: Dicaeum eximium; assembly: GCA_013396995.1. Taxonomy (NCBI): domain Eukaryota; kingdom Metazoa; phylum Chordata; class Aves; order Passeriformes; family Dicaeidae; genus Dicaeum; species Dicaeum eximium. The sequence goes on from VWZP01009613.1 coordinate 532,292, forward strand.
TGCAAAAACAGTATTTAATGAAATTAGCTCATCAGGAAAAAATATCTTTCAGGTGTACAGAACTGCAGTGTTGAAGACAGAAAATTTTCAGGTCATAGTCCTTCAAAGGAGAGTGATCAGAATCCATTAAATTCTTCAAAGACAGGTAGATTTAATAAACATAGAAGATATTTTGGAATTTTAAGGCAGAGCTTCAGAGACCTCTAATAAGTGTAAAAATTATTTTTCTGATATATCTTTAATGAGAAGTGATAAATATTAAAAATGCAATTTGAAATTCTTCTGGAGAAGAAATTGTGATACAGCTGTAAAAATAAGGGGTCAGTACTCTGCTGAGCCCAGTTACATTTAATTGAAGATTCTTAAATAGACATCAGTGAGTGTCAAAGGGTCAAAACCAAAGCAGTTACATGAGGGTAGATCACATTTTCCAAGGGAAACACAAAGGGAAAGGAAATTTCTACAGAAAAGGGAACACAAAACCTGTCATAATAATAATAATAATAATAATAATAATAATAATAATAATAATAATAATAATAATAATAATATCAAATATTTTAAAATCAGACCTTTGGAAAGGGGGGAGACCAATTTATCACTAGTAATTTAATTATAAACTAAAGTTGAGAACCATATGTGGTGGAATTGGAAGTCTTGATGAAAACTGAAAAAACCTTTTAATTTAGCATTAATGAACATCTTCTGTCTTTTCAGAGTAGAAATGCAAGGAAAGAGAAGGATTTAAATCTGGTTGGAGTTATAATACTGAAAGTGAACAGATTGAAAATAAAATTCTCTTTTCTGCTACTCCTCACCTTACCTAAGGACCTGATCAATCAGATACATGCAGCCATGAATATGAGACACTGCTGTGTGAGAGCATATTTAAGTCATCAATGAAATTGCCTCTAGAACTAAAATCCATATTGAAGATAAATACAGGGCTGGACCCTTGGGTCACAGCCTCACAAAGATTTACGTGTGCATTTGACTTTTCATCCATGGGTAATCCCATTGATCTCTTTGAGACTGCCTACACATGTAAAATCAAGCAGAGTTTTAAATCTTGCCTGAATTATATCTCTGGATTATTATCTTCTCAGCGTCTCCACCAGCCTGCAAAAGCAGCCTGATCCACACCAGTGTAAGTCCTTACTAATCTGACAACCATGGAGTAAGGCCTGTGTTTTGGTAGGGTTCTTGGCTCACTTTTGAGACTGGAATTAGTGAAAATAAAACCAGATTCTGCATCAACCTGAACCATGCCAGGTTTGTTTCCTACCAAAACCAGAATGTGAAATTCTGGTGACTGCCTGACGTATTTGTAGAAGTAATTGACTCTTTTATTTCAAAGCTATTAGTCATTCTAAATCTTAGGCACTGGATAGTTTAAGTCTGAATTATTCTCATCTCAGCCATCACATTGATCAGACAGTGACAGTTTTTAGTTAAAGTGTGCAGTGTCTATCAGCTCTGCTGTTACAGTGGCAAGCAAACCTTGCAGGGACAGAGGATGTTTTCATTAGACCAAGTGAAAAAGCTGCAGAAAAGGAAAGTTTAGAACTCACAAGTTGTCATTACAAAGCACTTTCCTTCTACCCAAGCAATTTTTACTCAAGAATTCTTTCTCCAGTATTTTGGGGTTTTTTTTTTGATTTTTGCTTTGTTTTGTTTTTCAGAAATAGCTAAACATATGATCATGCCTTGTATTCAAAAGATTTTGTCCAATGAGCTTTCTCAAACAAACAGAAAAAAAAACCCAGAACAACCCACAGAAAAATATTACTTAATGGCACCACTGATTCTCTCACATTCATAAATTGCATATAAAATGTTTTTATATGATAGCTGAAGGTAAAATATTCTTATCCAGTTAGACACAAGGGGTTTAAAACAAAAAAGCTCTTTATATGGGCATTAAGCAACCTAATAGATAACAGACAATAAGAATACACTGATTCTAAGTTCTGTGATCTTGTGTCCAATGGATTCCATGTTCTGCAGTGCAGTAATCAGTGCAGAACTCGCCCCACACCCTCCAAAAAAGCAGTGGATTGCTGGCACTGCTAAATCCTCCTGTAAAAAAAAAAAAAAATCTCTGAAAGTGAGCAGAGGAAAAATGAACACACTAAGTGCAGTGTTATAAATGTCCTTTAATCAAAGTCACCTACCTCAATATGTTATTTTTCACAGGAGTAATACAAAACCACATTACACAGGAGGGAGATTTGGCCTGTACTGCCAAAAAACCCAGCCTCAGACTGGTGCCCCAGCCTTAGCTCACAGGCCAAGTGCTGTGATCTTGTTCTTTGTCAATGGGCTTGGACTTTCTTCCTCCCTGGAAAAGAGTGGCTGCATCCTTACAGAATGCAGGTTTTGGGCTGTGAGCTTCCCTGATTTCCTTCCCAAGGATAGCTGGTCTGAGCCAAAAGTGTGCCAGGGAGAAGACTTGCATGAAACACGCCCTGTAGAGGTCTGTAAGTTAGTGTTTGATTCTGTTTCCTTACACAAAAGTATAAACATAATAAATGTAGTAAATCAGGATACATGTGATTTTAACACATAAAATTACATAACTCCAAATGCAGCTTTTAAAAATGTGTCCTCCAGATTCAGACATCTCACTATTTATTTCCAGACAGAAGGATTTTTTAATTAATGGAAGAACAGCTGATGTCTGAGGGTGATGGTCAGAGTGTTCTGTTAAACACTGCTCACACAGAAGTGCTGATGAATGATTAGAAGAAATGAAAGTGCTTTCTAACAAGAAACAACTGAGCTAGAAACAAACATGTCAAAGGCAGATTAAACTGTGGGCTCCATTTCAAGGCTCCTGCTCTGGCACAGCCACGGTGCTTTAAAAAGAGCAATAGAAGATTTCCCCTGCCAACACCTTTCCATCACAGTGAGGTCACTCACAGTCCAGAGAGCAGGTTTTGCACGTGGCAGGGAATGTCACAGAGCTGCTCTGGAGTGGCAGAGCAGCCAGGAGGAGCTTTGAGGTGCACTGCTGAGGCCACACCTCAAATCTGTGTCCAGTTCTGGGCCCCTCACTGCAAGATGGACATGGAGGGGCTGGAGTATGTCCAGAGAAGGGAACGGAGCTGGGAAAGGGTCTGGAGCAGCAGGAGGGGCTGAGGGAGCTGGGAAAGGGGCTCAGCCTGGAGAAAAGGAGGCTCAGGGGGAACCTTCTGGCTCTGCACAACTCCTGACAGGAGGGGACAGCTGGGGGGGATCAGGCTCTGCTCCCAGGGAGCAAGGGACAGGATGAGATCTGCACCTCAAGCTGCACCAGAGGAATTCAGGTTGGACATCAGGAAGAATTTCTTCACAGAAAGAGCTGTCAGACACTGGAAGGGGCTGCCCAGGGAAGTGGTGAATCCCCACTCCTGGAGGTATCCAAGGAATTGCCAAACACTCAGTACTCTGGTCTGATTGACAAGGAGGGAATTGATCACAGGTTGGGCTCAATGAGCTTGGAGGTCTTTTCCAGCCTTAATAATTCTGGGATTTGATGATTCTGTAAAGCTGCCATCTGTCAGGGTGTTAATGGAGAAGGTGGGACAGAAGGCAATTTCTCCCAGCAAAACCCATTGCCAGCTCAGACAGGATGACCCATTCTGAAAGAAGTGCAGTCTCAACACCTGGTCAATCCTCTTCAAAAGTGTTTGCTGAAGAGGTGAATTGCAGCCTGGAAAAGAGGCAAGCTTTGCCTCTGCAAAAGAATTTCAGCCTCAAGGCAAGGCTGGCTCCATGAGGACTGGCATTTGAGATCAGCTAAGGTAGCATCTCCTACCTGAGCTTTGACACCCCTTTAAACATCCCCACTGATTCCTGTTCAGAAGCTGCCTTGGAAGGACTCTCTTTAGGTGAGCTGCAGGAAGTGCAATCTTTCATCTCCTGTCTAGCTTCATCTCACCAAAAACATCAGAGAGGGTGATGGAAGAAATAATTATTTTGCATTTCACATAGTAAAAGTCCAGCTATGACTAATTTGGCAGCAACTTTTACAAACCCACCAAAAACACCCTGATTGATTTTACAGGGGAGATTTGAATTCCTAGAAAGCTCAGCTATATAGATTTGAGCATCTTTTGTTTCTTAAAGGATCCAGTTGGAGAATTGTGAATGTGCAGTGGGAGTGGTGACACACGAGGGAAAAGGATGGGAACTGTAAAAAGAAACTTTTGGAGCTGTGTCCATGCAAGGAAAGGAACTGACTGCCTTGAAAGAGAAGGACAGGAGGAGGAAGAGAATGGATATTCTTGCTACTGCCACTGCCTGTATGTATGGATTTCACAGAAGGAAAAAAAGACCTGAATGAATTTGGATTTGTAAGGCCTAGTGAAACACGGCTCTGACATCAAATATGTGGGAAAAGGGAGATTTGCCATGTGAAGGAGGAAGTCTTTAATTCTTGCCAAGGGGGAGGGGAACAAGAAATCTTGGGAGTTCCCAGTCCATGAGGATTAGTTTGTCACTATTTTATGCTCTGTCAGTTTATCAGAACTGCAGTGTGTCTCCCAAGCAGAGAAAAGAGACAGCAAATTGTTGTTTGTACAGGAGCAGTGTTGTGAGGAATCAATTACTTTTATTTCATGATACAACTCCAAGCAAAATAACTTTTTGTGTTTAAACTTTTTGTGTTACAGGGATGAAAAAACTAATTAAATTGTATTATTTAAGAAAAGGCAGCATCATAGGTTTATTATGAATTTCCATATGCCATCTTTGGGTGATCAAATAAGAAGTAATTTAATTACTTTGAGATGGTATTAAAGGGCAGCTCCTGGGAGTTGTTCCCTGAAGTAATTTTGCAAATCGTGATCTTTATTTTATTTCTGCCATGAGGGTAAATGAAATCACCTTGATTTTTCAATCAAATTCCCTAACAGCTATTGTCTTGCCTTGCATGAGCCTGCCTGACCTGATACCCATATAACAATATTAGGAATATAAATCACTCATTTACCTTCAGGAAAGGAGGATGGGGCAGCCTGTGCTGCCTGCACGACGTGAAGGACTCGAGCCAGCCTGAGATCAGCGAGGCAGGGGAAGGCTTTTGGTTCATGTCTCAGGCACAGGAGCCAGGGAGGTCGGATTCTCCCCCTTCCCAGCCTGCCCAGCAGCCAAAATCCGGATCCCCACGGGAGGGCTGGACTGAGACATCACGCTGCTAACAGAGGCTCCAGGGCAGCCCATCTGCTGCCACTGTCACGCTGCTGCTGTGACACAGCAGAGCTGCAGGGAGGACACCTCGCTCCGGGGCTCTTTAGGGAGTCCTTGGGAATCAGAAGCGTGGTCCCTTCAGAGAGGCTGGGGCAGACTGTGGGAATGGGAAACCTGATGGATCTGGGGGCAGGGAGAATGTGAAGCTGCTGGGATTTTCTGGGAAAGCGTGCATGAAATCAAGGGGCTGTTGTTGAGGGGGGGAAGGAGGAAGAATTTGTAATTCATGTATTTGTTCTCTGATAGGGAAATATAATACTGGTGGATTTGCTTTGGAGAGGAAAAAAAAGTGCTATTTGAGAAGAAGGTTACTTGCCTGGCCAGAAAAATGATTGAGGGAACCCCGTTTTAAAAGAGCTGGATGTGTAATCTTGAATTAATAGACTAGGAACTGCTGTTGAAATAATGCAAGGAATTTCTGAAGGAAAGACAAAGGGGACCTTGGCAAAAGAAGAAGGTAGGAAAAATGATGAATTTAATGATCAAGAAATCGACCAACAATTTCTAAGAGTCAAGAGGACAAATACAAGGAGTGGAACAACTGGGTAGGCAGCAAATCTACAAAAGGGAATTTGTGAGTCAGCAGATCCATCCTGATGAAAAAAGGAATCCCCTATAAATGAGGGGTGCTACAGAAGTTATGGGAAGTAATACCTCTTTCCCATATGGATATCCCCTTCTGGGATCCTGTGTCCAGCTAAGTTCAGGTAACAGCTGGAGAAATGCCCTTTGCCAGCTGGCAAAAGCCCAGAGATGAACACCAAGAATTATTAGAGGTCCAGAAAGCACAGCTCGTGAGACAGGAGCGAAGGAACTGGGTTTGTTTAGTCTAGGGAAGGGAAGAATGTGCAGAGACACGATAACAGCCACCAGGAACAGAACAAGACATGATGTGTTTGAATTGCCTCAACACAAAGAGGGTGGGAATTAGGGGAAAAAAACCCCAGCTTTTTAATGGCAAGATAGTGAAGGGCTGGATTAACTTGCTCTGGGAATTTGTGGAGGATTAAAGAACGATTTAGACAAACATTTGCCAGGTGAGTTATGAGACTGAAGTTTATTATATGTAACCCTGCCCAGGGTAGAAAAATGGACTGGGTGACTTCTTAAAGTCTGTGGCAGCTGCTTTTTAGTGGATTTTTTTCCTATTGCTTGAAATCATGATTTTGAATATAAAAAAAAAATTAAAGTGAATGAGGCCTAATCCTCTGTTTCTCACACACAGTTTTCCTCCTCATGTGCACATTACTGCATACCTTATCTTGACTGATTATTATCCTGATTGTTCATTATTCTGCAAACTTTATGTTCAGAAACAAGTGACTTTAAAGACTATATTAGATTGAAGGTTTCCCCTTCATAGTAACTATAAAATGTACAAGATATATTTTTAAATACTTATTGATTAGTATTTTAAAAATTGAATTATTCTATTAATACCTGGCTTAATAAACTTTGAAGCAGCTTTATAAGTCTGACATGTTTATTGAAGATAGATTCTTCTGGGGTATATATTTGGTTATATTTTCTAATGTGAAAATAGTGCAGTATTCTGCTACTGGCTTTTACTTTTTTTCTTTTTTTCTTTTTTTCTGTTTTTTTTTTCCCTGTGTATAATAGATACAGATACAAAGTAGCTAATTAGACTTCAGCTGAAATATCCCTTCACTTTTATCAGTTTTAAATCTGCTGGCTTTGGATTCAACTGCTTTTCCTCTCTGAAACACTGAAAACTCTGAGCAGAAACAGAAGCAAGTGCTATATAGGGAAATATAATACCAGCTTATTCTGGAAAACAGAAACAAGCAACTGAAAAACCCCCATGAAATTGGGTCTATCAAAGCATAGAATATAAAGTTAATACAGGTTTTAGAAGGTTTTATGTTATTCTATTTCAATTGAGATGAAAAAGAGTAGTTCAATATCTTGGGGGAGTATGTGGGTGACAAGATTGGAATCAGCTATAAAACCTGTATCTGTATGAAGTCAGTGTGCTTCAATACCTAATAAAACAAAACAAAAAAAAATTGTCCTTTTTCAAGGTGTACATTCTAAAGGTCTGCTTCCCTGCAAAAATATCTCTGTCAGCTTAGAAGCAGCATTATTATTTAGTGAAAAATGCCAGGAATTGTTGCTCCTATGCTTTATCTGCCGTTGAAAAGTTCATCCAGGTGCAAAAGTTTTTTTTAATTTTTTTTAATCTAATTTCTGATGCATTGAATAAAGTTTGTCTTATTTTTCATGCAGGAATATGGAGATCATGCATTCCGTGGCTCTGGTGTGAGGAACTGCTTCTCCTTGTTGTCATGGAGGTTTTTCAGTCGGTTTGGAAAGTGTGACTTAAACAAACAGTGTTTCTTTCGATGGTCATTGATTTTGGTGGTATAAAACCAATTTAGAGTCTATTAATGAGGACAACAGGTTGATTTTGTCCAGCCCACAGCTGGATAAAAACATTGTGTGCTGAGGGAGTAACTGTCTCCCAAGCTGGACACAAAGGGTGACAGTGGCTGGGGTGGCATCAGACCGGGGACCTGTCACTAGTGGGGTTCCACAGGGCACTGCCCTATGCCCAGCTCTCTTCAACAGCTTCACAAAGGACCTGGAAGGGACACTGAGTTATTTTGCAGATGATGCAAAACTGGGAGGAGCTGTTCATCCCTCAGAGTGAAGAGGCCTGGACAAAGGACAGGGCTGGGCAATCACCAATGGTGTGATAACAAAGATAAGGGCTGGGTTCTGCCCCTGGGGTGGGACAGCCCTGGATGTATGGACAGACTGGGAATGAGAGGCTGCAGAGCACTGTTGGAAAGGGACCTGGGGGTCCTGGTCAGTGGCCAGCTGGACATGGGCCAGCAGTGACCTGGAGCCAGGAGGGACATCCCTGTCCTGGCAGCACCACCCCAGCATCACCAGCCAGGCCAGGGAGAGAACTGTCCTGCTCTGCTCAGGGCTGGGGCGGCCTCACCTTGAATATTGTCAGTGGTTTTGGGTGCCACCATATAAGGAAGATCTAAAGCTGTTAGAGAATGTCCAAAAGAATGTTGAAATCCCCAAGATGTTAATAAAAATGGAAATTCTTGTCTTCCAGTCAGCTCTAGCTGCTGCCTGGTACGGGTTTTGGGGATGATGTTCATACAGCTTCAGGACATTAACAGAAGGAATAACTTCACATTGGAAAGATATCCATATGCCATATGGCATCTGTGCATGTGTGGATGTAATTTGAAGACTTCTGTAATGCACAGCTCACCAGAAACCATTTTCCACACTGGCAATGATGACAACCCAAATTGGCTTGTGCTGGCCAGTCTTGATGTTGTCACGTTGTCTTGGGGGTTTGGTCAACTTTGAAAAGAAATTTAGTTGCCGCTGCTCAAAGAAAAAAAAAACAAAACAAAACAAACAAACTACCATATTGTTACGACTCTCTGGCTGGCTATCAGTTCACTACATGAAACTGCAAAGTGACATCTAAGTTGTGATTTATTTTTATAAATTAAGAGCAGGCCCAAACACTCTGGGTGTTTGCAACAGCCAATTACTGTGGAAACTGCTGAAACAAATAAATGTTTGGATAAGAATCTGGAACAAACGCCTCCATTTTTTAAAGAATTCTTGCAAAATATCACTAGACCAGGAAACCCCAACCGCTTCATCTGTTTGTTGCTACATCTATATCCTTCTCTGGAATTCTTTGCTGCAGATCTACAAAGGAATAAATGGAAAACTGCTGTTCTCCCACTTAACCTATAGCAAGCAGCCTTTAAAAACAACTCATCTGTTACATTCCAGCCATATTTAGCTGTTTTTATCAGAGCTGTGCAGTAGGAAATGATCTGTGGGGGTTTTGAAGGACCGAAATATGAGGATATTCAAGTCCTGCTTTGAATCCAATATAATCCTGCACATGAACTTGTCCCATTGAAATCAGGTTCATAAAAGCATACCTGTACACCTCCTTCCTAAAGTCAATTCTAAATGCCTCTGGTACTCTAATCCTGCTTGATGGGGCAGATCCTGCTTTTCCAGGGCAAAACAGAGCATGGCAAGAACCCAGTGTCTCGCCATTCTGTGTGATTCCCTTTCCAAACAGTGGGAATGGAACAAAATGTAAGAAAACAGGAAAAGAAAATGCATGGGTGGCACATAAATCAAAACAGTGCATTTTAATACTGAAAAATTCATGCAGAAATACACACAGACATAATATTACACAAAATGAAAGGGACACTGAAGTATCAGACTGAAATATTTGCTCTTTCAGAAGTTTTTAAAGCGATATTTGCTTTCTGTAGATTCAAATAATGGAAGAGAGATGCTATTTTGTTTATTAACTCATGACATCAAAGTTCACACACAACATGCTATATATATATAAGTTACTAATATTCTTTTCACTGTTACATATATTTATTAGCTCTGTCTAGATTTACTTTAATATTGTTACACGCACACACACAGACAAATATATTTTGTCCTATTTACAGATGCAGCTTTTGTGGTTTTACTGCTCTAATAACAGGTTTCCCAAGCAATGAGGTTCCCAAACAATGTGCTATTTATCATGTTATCTATGTTCATGTTTCTTATTTCTATTTATCATGTTATCTATGTTCATGTTTCTCATTTGCAGTTGCAAAGGAAAAAAGGTTCTTGGTTCTATGAATACAACATACATGTTCACCCAGCAAAGCACTGAAATCAGATTTATCCTCCTCATTTTCATGTCCCCACTGCCTCTGATTAGGGTGATTAGGGAGCAGCATACTGATAATTAACATGTTTCTGTTTTTTAAAGATATACTTCTCGTAAGAAGCATAAAAACCTGTATTTTTTTAAATGAAGATATTTTAACATTTGAAATATGAGTTTATGAACATGTCATTTTATTGAAAGTCCAAAACAGTAGAAACTCATCACTGTCCCTATCTTGAATATGTAAAGTATAGAAATGCAGATAAATAATCACAAATTAAAACTGAAGAGCATCTAACCAGGCAAATCATGTTAATTAACAGTTATTAGAGTCCCATGATATGACAGAACAGCACAGTCCTGCAGTCCTTCCCACTGAAATGGTTCCAAAGGACATTCCAGAACTGGGGACAGTAAAAAAGGTAGGAATCAAATTTAGAAGTATTACCAAAAATATTAGCATGACAAAATTCAAACAAATAAACATGCCATATTTAGGCAGAGTGGACAAAACACTGAAGAGAATAGAGAGAGACATGAGAGAACACTCATTTAGGTACTCTGGGTAGGAGACTCTTTATGACTAAGCCTTCTGGAACCAAGCTAAATTAAATATAATCTCTAAATATAATGCATAAATATAATTCACAAATATAAATTAAATACACCTCTTCAGCCATTTTACATCCAGGTGTCTTTAGGCACCACAGGATCTAGATGTGCTTCAGCCCAGTAGGTGAGCAGTAACACCAGGAACAAACCCCACATTTCTTGGTAGGACCACACAGAATTAAGCCCAGGATGGATGGCTGAAATATCAGGCACCAAAGAATGAAATGAGAAGATCAAATGTACTTTTCCAAATCCTTTGTAAAATAAAGTGGTGGGGGTTTTTTTCCCCAGCAGTCCAATTCCGTAAGCACCCTTTTGTTTTCAGTGCTTGGAGATATTTGGTTTCAGTTTGTGGTTTTGCTATTCTTTTTTTAAATGAAGTAAAGAAACATACACTAAATAAAATGAGGGGTGCAGTTGACCTCTAACATTTCATGAGAGGGCTTGTTATGTTTACCACATTTAAATGAAAATCAACTTTGGCTGGAGCAGCGAAATAAAAGACCTGAAGGAACAAGGCAGTTGGATGATAGAGAGTTTTCCTAACAACAAACTCTTCCCAAGGTAGGCCAAGATTATGGGACCAAGTATTCAAGCAGACACTTGGCAGAGATCTAAATTCACTGGAAACTGTGTGTTTTGCAGCCTGATGTGTCCAGGGCTAGTTTTACTCTTCTCCTTCCCTATTTTCTGATGCAAATCTTGATTTCTGTGACAACACATCCACCTATCTACTACCAACCAACCTACATGGTTAATTATTCTAATTTCAAACACCCAGAGGGAACAACTCATATATATATACCAGCTTTGAAGATTGAAGCCCAAGCTAAAAAATAATGGGAATTGAAAACTGGAACACTCTGGAATATGTAGACCTTGCTTCCATTTCTACATCTCTCCTGTGGCTCTTGACCTAACCTAGACAAAAAAAAAAAAAAAAAGTCTCTCTTTCATAAAGGCATTTGCAATGATTTTGAAAATTAAGGTGGCTCCCAATCTGCCTGATATATCTGTAATATTCCCCAGATTTGCACTTTGGAAACCTTTGAAATGAAGCAAAAATTCCTCCAAATGTTTATGTGCAAGAGCATAATTGCACTGTATATATGCATTTACAATATAAACGAAATATATGTGTGACCAGACCTCCAAGGCCACAAAGAAAAATTCTGCTCAGGCTTAGATTTTCATCATTTAGACTTTCTTCTCTAACACTGGCATTGCTGCTTTTATTTCACACTTGCTGTTCCACGTCCCAGTCTCTGCTTGCCCATGGCAAGAAAGGGTTTAGGCACCACCTCTTGAATTTGAGATTGATTCACACTATCATCTTCAGCAGAATTGCACTTGTAATGTTTTTGACCCATTAGTTTTAAACAGTACTTTTGTGGGAATTGTGCAGCTGGAGGAATATGTCTGTGTCCAGCTATGATTTCCACTTGGGATAGGGGAGATCATTTTAGATGTTGCTATTACTGAGAATTAAATTATTTATTGAGCAGGTCTCAGAGTCCTGTGTCCATCCTTTCCCCCTTCTCCAGAGAAGGAACTGGGGAAAAAACCTATTGCAACATCTAGAGAAAAATGACATTGCAATAGACATTTAAAATGTCATATGTCCTTCAGCTGCAAGTATTGAATTGTTAGGAAATGCTGAAGAGTGAACAGAAAAAGGAACTTTGTCTTTTTTCTTGAGGATACTGAGCAAAATCCACAGGTGATAGTTACCAAAATCATGAAGGAGAGCAGAAATGCTCTTGAAGTTTTGCTCTATTTTTCTGTGCCCTATTCCTAACACTCTTCTAGGGATTCTAGGAAGGTCTGGTACATGTGTGTGAAGGTAAGTGGGGATAATCCTCCATTTGCCTCACCCCTGGCAGTGTTCCAGGCCAGGTTGGACAGGGCTTGGAGCACCCTGTGATAGTGGGAGGTGTCCCTGCCCATGGCAGGGGTTTGGATCCAGATTATCTTTAGGGCTCCTTCCAACTCAGGCCATTCTATGATTTTATGATTGCATAATTTAGTAAATCTTAATTATTTCACTCAGCATGCAATCCTTAAACACAGTAACTAGAAGGAACCCAGTCCATTCGTGTGGTTCTGTCCTGTTTGAGGGAATTATCTGAGTAATCAATCCAGCAAGCCTAGGTCAGTGAGTCTCCCTGAAGGGAAACAGGGTGTGGATGTCCCAAACACAGCAGTGGTGTCAGAGACAGGAACTGTATTGCTAAATTGGATATGAAGATATTCAGAGTGACTGGCACTTGGCAAGCTTTGCCTTTTTCAGATCTTGGAGATCCATTTTCTGAACCCCCCCAAAAAAATGGGAACAAACCAAGTGGGTGGTGGCAGTCCAATATTGCAGGGCCATTTCCCTGCTGGCAGGGATTTAGGGATTTGTCAGTAAACCACTCATCACAGTCTCACAGGATGGGTGCTACAACTTCTACCCACAGTTTTTACACCTTTCTGCCAGATCCTTTTTGACTTCACACACACACACACGACAGGGAAGGGAAGCTGTGGCAGAACCTTTATCCTACATGGGCTTTTCCTGGGATCCTCTCTCAGTGCCACTGGTAGGAGAACTGGTAAAGTTTGCCAAGTTTCTTTGTAACTCCCAGATACCAAATCAAGTGTGGTTGCTGATGAGTGACTTGCAAAATCCTAATCTGGCCTCTGACAGTAACACCCTGTGTGGCTTTCAGCAAGTCTCAACACCTTTCTGCTTCTGCCTTCTCATGGCTAAAATGTTTATTTGTCTGTCACAGCAGGATTTTAGGGAGAATTCATATTTTGGCTCATCACAGAAAATAGTGCTTTTCTGCAGTGAGTTAAATAAATCAGGCCATCAGCAATGAGGTAAGGTCTCCCCTGAGAAGAGGCTTGATGTCTAGGATCATTTTAGGGTTTATAACACATCAAAGTCTATATAAATAAATCAATTCAACGCAGACAAGAGGAAAAATGGTCAAAAAAAAGCACAGTTCAAGAAACTGTAGCCAAACACAGGTTAATCACTTAAGAACAATTTCTTCACTTGGAAAAAATAAGGTAATAATTGGGGTTATCATCTGGTCTGTAAACCCTAACTCACAGCTGGCACAAGTGAGAGACTTTCAGTTAAGTGAGTGAAAGAACATCCATCACTACTCCTTCCAGAGCACTCTGCTCCCTTAAAACCAGCACAGGCAAACCCCCCAAAATGTGCCACCTTAATTCCTGCAATACAGAATTTGGGAGATGAAACTGGCCAGGCTTAGCCTGAGAATAGGGTGGACATTTATGCACAAGAAATGTTGAATTATTAAATTTAACATTAAATTATGACACCTGTCCCACAGGTTGTCTGACCTAGGAATGAGCCTCCCAGTCTAGTGGAAGGTGTCCCTGCAGAGAGGCTGGAAAGAGATGATTTCTCTGGTCCCTTCCAACTCAGTCCATTCTATGGTTCTTGGATACTATGAATACACAGGCTGGTAATTTATATTTATAGGGCCAGACATTGAGATCTTTTTGTCTCTGTGCTGTCATTACAGCTTCAGGAGCAACTGCATAAGATGAAGAATATTCAGAACAAAACTGACACCAGGCTTGGAGGACTCCTTTAAGGATTACAGAGAGTTGAAAGGGTGATATTAATGTGACAAGGGCATCTCACAAAGAAAGGGAATTATTCCTTGTTTCCCAGAATAGCCTAGAAATACATTTCTCCTCTAGGCTAGAGAAGGCCAAGCTCTGCATTAGTAAAATGGCTACTATAAAAGGAGTAAGAGAGTAAAGGAATTGATTCCTTTACTCTGCAGCAATCCAAAACCAGATAGATGAAAATATTAACATGATTAAATGACAAGATATTGAGTACTCCTGCAACATGGCAGAGTTCAGATTGTTTTATTGAAGAGGGGTTTGGGGCTTTTAGGACAACCTCTGACAGCTTTTTCCAGCTGTGATGCCCCAGTGTCCAGTCCGTCGGACAAACAGGGATCGATTTTATGTCTGTATTTCTGTAGGGACAATTCAGCACCCTCACAGCTGACAGATGACAGGACAGATCTGCCCACCATAGAAAATGGCTCAATTTTCTGCAGCTCTTTGCAAGTGGTAATTCAATTGTGCAGCTCAGAATTAAAATTCATAGAATCACAGAAACTGGGGATAGGAAAGAGCTAAGGTAATTTTTGTCCCTGCCCTTCCTTCTGGCAGTGCTTTGTCCAGCACTTTGTAGCCAATTTGAAATGCTCTCTACTTACCCAGGGCTTTTAAGAGACCCTGGTTTGATTTATGCACAGCAGAAAATGATACCTTTTCTCCAGAGATGGACAATTTGCCTCATTCAGAGAGTTGTGTAATCAATTTAATTTACCAATTACAGCCCTTCGTTAACACGTGGCCGCCGGGGCACTGGGGAAGGCAGGAAGTTAATGAGATTGAGGATGGGATCAGGAAGGTCTCCTGAATGCCTTGTTTTGTCCTGACAGCCCAGTAAATCTTGACTCAAGTGCTTCTGAAGGCAGACACAGCTTTGGAGATTCATCTGGCTTGTTGTAACCCAGCTGTGGGTTAGATGGGTTTGCTGCTTTACAGGGACACCTGAGGTTTGGCAGGGCAGGGAGGAATGGTGATCCAAACTTCCTAAAAGCTGCTGGGTATTCTCTGGGAAGTGCAGAGCACCTCACACTGGGGACTGAGGTAGGTTTTCAGTCCTCAGTTTCAGGTGGGGTAAATGCTGTCTGAAAGAGGCACTTTGTTTCCACATGGCATGGACATGAATTTTGGATCTCCCTGGAAATTTGTAGCCTAAGCCTGCAAAGCCTGAAGTGACTTTGCCATTGCATGAGCTCCTCCCACACCCCTGAGGGTTGAGTCTTAAAAATCTTGTGTCTGAGGCCCCTATCACCCCTTCCAGGGTGTGGAAGCATTTGTCAAAATGCTTCTCCCCAGGGGCTGGAGAGTGTCTTGTCCAAAAGACTAAATGTTTATCAACCTTTTTTTTCAAATTGATATAAATCTTCTGTTCAAGACACAGGCTGTAAATATAAAACCAGGCTTTCCCTGGGGATAAACTGCAATAGTCTACAGCTGAATTTCTTTTGAAATAACTGGCACTGCCTGCAGTCCGAAATAGAACATTGAACTTGGAGGGATACAAATATGATCTGATACAGACATCCTAGGCCTGCCCAGATCCCCCTCATATGGTTTGTCTGGAATTTTGACTCACCAGTTGCTTGACAAGGGTCCTGCTTTCCAAGTGGTTGTCCCAAGGCTGATCCTTATCTGGCCTAAGTTGATGTTCCTGGTGACAGCCAAAAAGGGTTCATCTCCCCCTCCTGCTGAGTGCCCTGCAGAAATCCCTGAACCCCCTGTGCCTGCTGGGAATTCAGAGCTGGAATGAGCTGGCTGTGCTGCAGAACCCCTCTGGCAGGACAAGTGCCACGGGTACAGCCCACTCTGACCCTGCCATGGGGACACGGCTCTGAGGATGGAGTGAAGCTCCCCTGCCAGCACTGCTGGTGACAGGGACACCGGGCAGGGTGCCTGGAGTCAGCTCTGGCACCCCTGGACAGCTCTCATGCCCCAGCCAGACTTTGTAAGTGTCACAAGGGCTGTGGCCCTCAGCAGGATAAATATTTCACATCATCCTTCAGGTGCATGAAAATCATCTTCAGGTGATTGGGTCCAAATGGCACAACCATGGATCCATTCTGCTGATTCTTTTCACATTCTTAGTGTGGGAACTTACGTTGCTCCAAAAGGAAAAAAAAGAAAGAGAAAAGGAACAGCTACATAAATACACATTTCAGAGGCAGCCTAGCTCTAAATGTGGTTGCAGTGTATAGGAAAGCCAAGCATAAAGACTCTGAACATAGTGATGCAATAAGACACCTAAACTTATTTTCCTCTTTCTTTCCCATCCTGTGACAGCAGCAACAGAGGCAATGAAAAAAGTAATTTGATGAAGCAAAATATTTCAGTTCAACACAGCATTTTTTCATGCATTATACATGACCTTTGTTATCCTAGCAGAATTTCTATTTTGAAATTACTTCCTCTTGATTATCTTTGTTCAGGACTATTTCAAATTGTGAGAGAATGAAAAATTTACCATCATAAAGCCTTAATGTGGTAATGGCTGATGAACTAAAATGATTAATGTAAATTCCTAAAGGAAGTTTTCAGTGGAAACAGAGAAAATTACTGACCAAGAAGTGCTTATGAAAATGTTTTCCCTTTTCTGGTTGCTCTCAGAAAGCACACAGGCCACTTCTAGGGCAGAAATAAATCCATTTTGTACAGGAGCACCTCAAACTCCACCAGAACCATGCACATTCTCTTGAGTTGCAGCTGACCCTCAAATAATTTTTACTGCTGCCATTCTTCTGTTCTTGACACAAGCCCAGATTCACTCCTAGGCCTTTGGGCTGCTTTGGCTCTAGAGAAGCAGTAAGTGAAGAACTCTGTGTAAGGGTCTGAACACCTTGAGAGCAGTGGCAGATGGGAATACCTTGCATTACATTTAATTCACACCTTAATGGGTCTGATCCAAGTCCAACTCCTCCCCAGATTTGCTCATAAATACTGCAAAACCAGTGCTTCTTTTTAAGGCAATTCAAGTGTCCTTCATGCCTGGCTTACAGCTTTTAAATGGCTTTTAACTTTCCTCAGCCTGAAAATAAAATAATGTTCTATGGGTGCTTGTAAGAATTCTTGGCTGTAATTACTAAGAGAACTGATTTATTTGTGTCACACACCACTGTAGGAGATGTGAAGAGGATGCTCTCCTGGGAAGTTTGAGATAATGATTAAATGCTGTAGGACAAGACCACCTGCTTGGTCTTTATTTTGGTGTCTAAGAATATCACTGTCACTCTCTGCTTCTGATATGAGAAAGGGGAAGGACAGTTTGGGAAAACTCCAGTTCTGTATTGTTCTTGGATTTTTTAACAATTTCAATTAAATTCCTCTTTCCAATTTGAAAGGGGATCATTTGGCATGCAGAAATGTTTATTTTAATGCCTATATTCTTGCCAAACGCAGCTTAAAGGGTGACTTGGGTATTTTAGAAGGTTTTGGTGGGCACGGTTTCTTTTTTCTTTCAAAGGAATGCTTTCACATTGCTTGGAGAATGCCATCCAAATTTTAAAATCAGGTGCACCAGGGCAGATACCTCAGTCCCCGATGAGAAGAGTCTCATGCAGGCAAGGGAGTGAATACAAGTGCAGCTCTGAGGGAGGAGGGTGGTGACAGTGGCACCACCCAAACTGCTGCTGCCAGGACAGTGACTCAGCTGAGTGACTGAGTCACAGTGTCTCCCTCCCCTTCCTCTGGCCAGGAAAGGTGCTGATGTTCTGCTGGTGCCTTGGAGATGGAAATTGTAACATTCCCACCGTGCTGCAGAAGCCAAAGGAACAAAAGCTTCCTCCTCCTTCTCGCTGTCCATGTGGACTTGCTCCAGGCACTCTGACCAGGGGAAGAAAGGAGAGGCCTGAGGAACAGCCAAGTGAGCTCTGGAATCAGACACTAGTCAGTGCAGATTGCCTTTGCAGTCAGGGAGGAGGCCAGGATCCTCCAGAGCATGATTCAAGGCAGGAGGCTCTAGTGGAAGACATGAGTTTGTGTGGGAGTGGGGATGCCTTGCCCTGGACGGAGATTCCATTCAAATGGACAGTCATGACACATTCTGGCTGTACTGGTTGAATCTTGTGAGTATTGATTGAAATCTCAGGATTAGTAGAGGCAGGCAGCCACTCCTGCATTTCCAGACAAGATCTAATTGCTTAGAAGAACATCCTGATTAGAGTCAGCAAATCAATATACAGCAATGGAGCTTAAATGGATAAGATAAGGCCCTGCCTGCTGAAAGATCTGCTCTCTGTCAGTGCATTGGGAAATTCCCCCACTTAATGAGGTTTGGAAAATAGTGCCAGGCATTTCATCTGTGTTGAAAATGCCTTGGAAGGCATGTAGTCCTTCCTTCTGGTCCTTCTCTAACTTGTACTTCTCTTCTTCTATGACTTTGTCTTCAGTCATCTCTTTCTTGAATGAAGGTTTGTACCTGTGTTCTTGATTGCTCTATCTGCACAACCAAACTGCCCAGGTTTGAATTAGAATGTAAAGGTTGCTTTGGTTTGTTCTGCTTTAGGTTTATTTGGTTTTGGTTTTTTTGTTTGTTTGTTTTTTTCTTAAAAACAACCACAAAACATTTTTTGAATTGTAGCATTGTGGCATGAGATTCTGTCAGTTCACCAGCCTGGCAGCATCATATATCAGTCTGGGCATCAACACAGTGAATAATCCAAATGGTTATCGTTCAGCACTACTTAGAATAGCAAACCTCCATTTATAGATGTCCCAAAATCAATGGGAGATTGATTTCTTCTGTTGCCTGACAGATTAATAATCTTATCTAATTCATTTCCCCAGATATTAATTTTTAGTTCCTTGGCCAATACCAGACTAAATTTCTTTCAGCAGCTGAGTACAAAACCATCATGGTTTCCCCATCCCAAAGTTTTCCTGACACACAATAATAACAACTCTTGAAATGAAATATTCTGACAGTGGCTAATGATAGCCTTGCTCCATGAATAAATTACAGAACCTGAGTTGCCCTTGGCTTGCACAATCCTTCCTGACTGCAGTGCCTACAAATGGCCTGGTCTTCTTCAGGAAATAGGAAAGAAAGATTCATAATTATAAATATTTATAATTATGAATATATACACGTTTATATGAATTCTAAGATTATATGTTTATTGTAAGTCACTCCTAATTTTCTCTGAGAAATTTTGCAGAGGCTCACAGACACAGTGAAAACTTGGGAAAAAGATACAAGAGCCAAGGACAAGGATAAACTAAATCTGATTTACCACTCATAGCAAAAGTGAAGGAAAAAAAAGGAGAAATAGACACTTAACATGCTTTCTGCAGATGTCATATTCCTTCAGACTCATGGTCAGTCTTCACACTTATTTACAACCACAAAGTGGTGATGTTTCACAGTCTATCCTTAGGAAGAGGTTATCTTTACCAAGTTTCTGATATATTATATTCATAGAACTGATTGTTATGATTTATTTACTCACCAGCCCCTAAATATTTTCAAGAGTTCCTTTTCTGTGTGCTATCTGAGCCCTCGTTTTGATGAGGAAAAAGGCTGGCCTCAAGTCAGACTTCTCTAACATGGGCCAGGGTTTTACAGCTCAGCTTGGTCATCCAGTGAAAAAGGTGACTCATCTCTAAATCAGGAAAAGAAATAGCACTTGGATAGTCCTGATCCATTTATCCCACTAACATTTTTCCTGTTCCTATCCCAAAGTACTTGGGATCGTTTGCATGTGCACCAAAGAAAGTTTGAAAGGTGAGAGAACAGTGAGAGGGAAGAGCTGCAATCCCTGTAGTGAAGAGGTGTAGCTGTAACATTATATAACAAAACTTTTTTTGCTGCTTGTTGTTTCAGTTCAGTATTATAGTGCTTCAGCACAAGAGGAATAGGCAGGAAATGATGGAATATATTCTGGTTTAGAGTCTTAAAATATTTGACTCCGTTACTGTTGCTCTTTCATAAGAATTAGATTGATTTTCCTCACTATAACTGTTAAAAGATCTGTTTTAAGAAGATGCCTGCCATATAGCAGTTCTGTCATACCAAAAAGTGCTATTTTCTGAATAGTAATGGATATATTGTCTCTCACTGCATTGATAATTGTCCAAACCATGCAATTGCTCAGCAAAAAGGGAGTTCATGTCACAGTGACTGCAAAAATGTTGCACTGTTATTAAGTGCTACTTCCTCAGAACTCTCAGATTCCTCCAGTGAGAAGTAAATAGACATTTCTCATGATGACTCCCTTTTCCAAAAAAAAAAAAAAAAAGAAAAGCTTTGAATGTCTCTGATATCTCACGACATTCCAATGCCATGTGGATCTGCTCCTCAGGAACTACAAGGGTTTTACCTGGCTTAGCATGAGGACCCAGAGGAAGGGAGAATCTTAGAAGAAAATATTCATTGCAAGAAAGTATGATTTCAGATGCCTGTTCCTTTACAAATTTCCAGATTGCTGCTGCAGTTCTTGCAGGTCACTAAAAATTGACAATGTTATTATTACTTCTACTGCTGAAGAGGATAGAAGAACCATCAATGTCTCAGAGTTTGCAGGAAACAGCATTAGCATCGTTAGAGTGGCTAGAAAGTCTGTGCAACTGAAATAGTTCGTAGCCTCTAGAAGTATTTTCAGTGTTTATTTTCTAAGGACAAAATAAAATGTTTGCCAGCCAGCATTTTTGAAAGTAAATACCTCAAAACTGCTGTCTTACAGCCAGCTTGACCTTGCTACCTGACTTGTTTGCCTTTTGCTCTCAACATTCTCTAACATTTTACGCTGCTGAAGTCTTGCTTTTTCCAGACTGCTTGAATTTATGCTCCATGTTTAAATGAGTCTGTGGGACTGAAGAGAACCTGTGCTTGGACACAGCAACAGAGTAAAACACAGCAAAATCTTGAATGCAGTCATGCAAACAGGAGCCTAGGATTTTCCTTTTAGTCTCATCGCTCATTCAAGCAATGAATGAGCAAAAGAGATTTTCTGAGGGAAAAAAACCCAGCAGTCACTGACATTTGAAATGAAGAATGGAGGGAGCCAATGATGCCTTGAGAGGTTACCTAGAACAGAGGCTAGACCATGTTAAAGGAATAAAGTAGGTATTTATTCAAAGGCCTTCAATGGATACACCCTGGGCAGTACAAGAGCTCAGTTGTGGCTCCACCCAAGATGACTCCAGGTCACGAGTTTTCACACTGTTATAAGTTTTGGTCAATCTACATATTGGGTTTAATTGTCCGATTACAGCTTCAGGTTAGGAAGTCCCATCCTCCCAGTTTGCTCTCCTCAATTTGCCATTGTTTGCACTTTTTGGGCCTGAAGCTGCAACAGTGTCCTTGGTTCTGGGGCTGGAAAGGAATTGTTTTGTCTAATTAAACTGTGAAGAGAACTTGCTAACACTTTATATGAAGTTCAGAGTTGCACACTAATGCAATACAGAATCTGGAAAATATGAAATCTAAAACTTAAGGCACCACCAAGAGGATGGAGCCAGGCTGGTGGTGCTGAGCAATGGCACCAGAGGAACGGGCAGGGACTGAGCCCAGGAGGTTCCACCTGGGCAGGAGGCAGAACTTCTGTCCTGGGCAGTGCCCCAGCCCTGAACAGATTGTCCAGAGAGGGTGTGGAGTCTCCTCCCTGGGGATATTCCAGAGCCAGCTGGACACAATCCTGTGCTGTGTGCTCTGGGATGGCCCTGCTGGAGCAGGGAGGTGGGACCAGTGACCCACTGTGGTCCCTTCCAGCCTGGCCCATTCTAGGATTCTGGGAATATCCAACAAGCAGAAGGAGGCACTGACACCATCCCACTCCATTCTGCAGCTTGCTGTGCTTACACATGATTCTTTTTTTTTATTATTAAATAAATCAGCAGTTACTATCCTTCCAGGAAAGTGCCCCCATTTCTCCTGTACCACTCTGATGGGTCTAATGGAATGATTTGGATAGATGATGGGTAGGGGTAAAGTCACTTGAACCTGAAGATGACAAGGATTAAAAGCAGAACTGAACATATTATAACAAAATCGTCTTTTGGCCTGTTAGAAAACAGAAAATATCACCTCATGCACTCTTGTGTGATTTAGCAAAGGTGGATGAAGGAAGCAAAATCCTCCTTCAGCGCCAAGAGTTTAGGTAAAGACTGGGGTTTAAAAATGAGTCCAGTGTATAGGTGACTGAACTGAAAGGTCAGCTGCTAGGTTGAGTATTTCCAGAGCTAAACCTGGGGAGCTCAGAGCTAACTGCAGATCTGTTTAACAGACACTGCTTGCAAGCTCTGTGTAGGGTCTCCAAGCCAGAGCAGCTGTACTTTGATGACTGCTTTGAAAAGAGGAGGGGAGGAGGAAAAATGAAAGAGTGAGGACAAGCACTGGAGCTGCTCCTTATGAACCTCACCAAACAGCAAACAGGAAATCAACAGACGAGTACATTCCAGCAGAAATTCAAAGTGGAGGTGACAATAGGAAGGCTAGACTGACAGGTTCTGGCAAGTTGGAAGGGCATTGCTAGAAAAGCACTGGCGGCTACAAAGCTCAAAGCTCAGGGAATTACCTCTTTCCTGCTTCCCTCCCCCCTTCCATTTCCTCTCCTCAGGAGCAGTTCTTTTATTTCATTCTTTGGTGGGATGCACTCACTTCCAGAGGTGGAAGGGAACAGGAGCTGGCAGCATTAAGTAGTAGGAGAGAAGCCGAGAATTTAAATAATCTGGTGAAAAATTGGGGGGTCCAGTGGGGAAAATGAGTATGTGAGTGTGAAAAAAAAAACACCAAAAAAAAAAAAAAAAAAAAAAAAAAAAACCCAAAAAACAAACCAGCTGAGCAGTAACTGCAGGTTGGATTCATCCTGGAGGAGATGTGCAGTGAGGAATCACAGTTTCACAGGGCTGTGTTTCACTGTGTGGATTGCTGAGGGCAGAGAGTGACTTCTCCTCGGGCTCGTGTCAGTGGTAGCAATGGTCTGGAATGAGATGAAAGTGCAGCAGTGGCACTTCATCTCACCTCACCCTTCTCTGGAGACACAAGGTGCTCTTTTCAGATGCTTGAGGTCTCACTAAAGGTCCTGCAACTCCTGAAAATTCTTCCCCGGGGTTCTCCGGGCCACAGCGCAGCCCGCAGGGTTGGAAGGCGTTTTCTTCATGGGCTTGATGAAATGGGAAATACACTCTGGGGTTGTAATAAAAGGAAACTGTTTCCTGTTCTGCCTGTAAACATTCCATAGGAAATTGAGGCAGTTTTCACTGGATGCAAGGACACTACCACCAACCAGGAAAAGTTGCTTTAACTGTGGAAAACGGCAAACTTCTCCTTATGGCAAATGCACTGAAATGTACACTTTTATCCAGGGGTTGATATTACACCCTTTCCTCAGAGAACAGCTGCATGTGCTGGTGGGAATGGTAAAGTTTTGGCCTGGATCCAATTTGATAATACTTACAGAAAGATGTGAGGCGGTTTTTTTGTCGTTATTGTTGCAACTGTTGTTGTTTTCAATTTTTTTTTTTGGGCATTTTGCTTTCTTTGAATATAATTTCTCCCAAAACAAAATTTACTCACTGGCAGATCAGCCTTGCAAAGGTGCTGAGTGCTCTGGCTGTGGCCCAAAAGTGCACTTAAGCCCGTGCTTAACTCCGAGGACATAATTAGTCTTGCCAATTACAGTGGGGCTGTTGACATGCTTAAAGTTAAGCATGTGACTAAGTCCACTGCTGCAAGAATGCTTAGCCCTTTGTAGGGTTAAGCCCAGCTCTGTGCTACACAAAAGATCTTTTGTTCAGCCTTGAATGACGAGGACAGGCAATGGAAGGAATAAACACCGTTCTTTAAAATAAACATTGTGCCGATCACAGAGATAGCGCACATGTTATTAGCGCCGAGGCTGTCATCACATTTTATTAGCAGCATTTTAGCAGCACGAATGAGATGATTCACTCCTCTGAACCATGTCTCCATTATCTCTTTGTACCTGAAAGGCCTGGCTGGTTCTGTTCCGTGGTAGGTGTTTGCACGGAGCCCTGCTCATCTCCAAGCTCTGCACTCGGAATACAACAGGCAGCCCATCCTGTGAGGAGCAGCTGAGCGAGATGAAGGGCTCAGCCTGGAGAAAAGGGGGCTCCAGGGGGACTTCTTCACTCTCTACAATTCCCTGACAGAAGGATGCAGCCAGGTGAGGTCAGGCTCTGCTCCCAGGGAACAAGGGACAGGAGAAGAGGAAATGGCCTCAGGTTGCACCAGGAGAGGTTCAGGTTGGACATCAGGAAGAATTTTGTCGTGGAAAGGGTGTTAAGTGCTAGAGCTGCGCAGGGAGGTGGTGGAGTCCCCATCCCGGGAGGTTTTCAAGAAATGACTCAGTGCTCTGGTCTGGTTGATAAGGAGGTGCTCAGTAAAAGGCTGGACTCGATATACTGGGAGGTCTTTTCCAGCCTAAACAATTCTGTGATGATTCTGTGAAGTCAGCTCTGAGCAGAGAGGGTCTGTCTGGTGCAGAGACACCACACAGAGGCACTAACTCACCTTGAGGAATGGAGTGACCCTGGCAGTGCCACAGCCACATCCCGGCTCTGCGCTTCACTCATCCTGTCAGGAAAATTAATCCACAAACATCAGAGGTTTATGTCCAAAAGGGAGACAGAGGAGTCTCTTTTACTTTATTNGCTAGTTCTGTCTACCAGCAGACCCACAGCTTGTTTGTAAAGACAAGTCTGTCATTCCTCTCAATCCCTTGCACGATGCTCCCACTTGTGGGGCTGTGCAGCTGCAATGGGCTGGACCAGATCACCCCATCTCTAGATCATGGAATTATAGAATGATCGGCCTTTGCCTTTACAAGGGGCCGTAAAGCCAATTTCATTCCCAACCCCTGCCATGGGCAGGGACACCTTCCACCAGCCCAGCTTGCTCAGAGCCCCATCCAGCCTGGCCTGGAACACTTCTAGGGATGGGGCAGCCTCAGCTTCTCTGGGACACTGCTGTGAGCTGCCCCTGAAGGCAAGGGTATCCCAGGATCTTGTTAACGGGTATCTTGGGATGGGTTAAAGTGAAACAACACAAAATACTGTGTTTGCAAATAAAGAAACAAATAAGTAAATAAGTAAATAAATAAATAAATATTCAAGCTTTATTTTAGAACAGTTTGTTTGCAATGGCAAGCAGGTTTGTAGCCATTTTGGTTATGCTTATCTATAGTAATACAGCAACACAAAAGCATAAAAATAACACTTAAGCACCTCTGCAAGCGGCAGATTGTTTTGAGTCATTACCCATTAACATCCCAGTCTCCCAGAAACCAGTGCCAGTGCATCACCACCCTCACAGGGAATAATTATTTTCTAATATCCAATCCAAACCTGCTTTCTGTCAGTCCAAAGCCCCTGATCGAGGCCATCCTCAGGCAAAGAGTGTGAAAGATGGACAAGGCCACAGTGCTGTTATTTCAGATCCCATCACCCTGGCACGCCCTTGGGCAGGTTCTCCCAGAGCTGGAAGCTTGGACAGCTTGAAGCAATGAAGCCCAGAGGATTTCCCTGCAGAGCTGCTCTCTGCAGGGAGGCCAGTGCAGTGAGGGACTGGTGGTGTGGCATTTTTCATGGTGCAGCAAGGGGAACGTGAGTGTTTGCAGGCATTTATCTCCTTCACATTCCCATTTTTGGTCACAAAGTCCCAACTGGAACATAGCAGCAGCAGTGGTCAAGTATCAGAGGGAAAGGTAGTGGCAGGAACAGATTTTGCATGTTGTTGAGCTGTAATTGTCAAGGTCTGTAGAACTGAGTCACTGAACCATTCATGTTGATAATTAAAGTGAACCATTCTTAAAACATAATTAGGAAAAAAAGCCTGAAGCTTAAATAAATAATCTTCCCCTATTTACTCTTTATGCATTTTTCCATTCCAGATGTTCTAAGCCTTAGCACTTTCTCCTTTTTGGCCTTAATTTTAGTTCCCAGGGCATGGCTGCTTTTTATTTATTTAGGACTCTTCAATTTTGTTTCATTGTTGGTCCTAACTACTTTTTAATGGTATTCCTATAATTTCACTTTTTTCATTTGAAAGATGCAATTTTGACAATTACTAATTCCAAACGGGGGAAATTATGGAAAATCAGCAGATTTCAAAAGACAAATCTAAATTTCAGCAGCTTAAACAGCTCTCACCTCCTAGAGAAGGCTTTTCTAACAGAACAATTTTGGGTTTGAGAGCTGCAGAATCATCTATGAAGTTGTCCAACACAATCTTCACATTCAAAAGGACTCCAACAGGTCTTTGAGAACATATTTTTATTTCCACGGGGTCTGATGCAATCCTTACCCTGTCTGCAGGCAAAGTCTGCAGCTAATTTCTGCTCATGATTCACCAGAGTTCAGCAGCCTGGAGGGCACAGAGAAAGGCACAGAACATCTGTTCTGGCAGGTTAAAAGATTAATTTCTGAATACTAAAAATAACTTCTTTATAATTCCATCCCATCTTGCTTCCAAGGACCTGACATTTGGCAAATTTTAATGAAGTGAACCTTGCAACACCTCTGTGAGGTTGATGTAAATATCATCCCCATTGGCAGGTAAATGAAATTATAGCACCGATTAAGACAAAGGCCTGGATCTGGGAAGCATCCCATACAGACAGACATCCTCTCTTAAGGTGCTGCTGGGAGCATCAGGGGACATTTTTTCCTGAAATAATTAAATCTGATCTGGAAGTCATTGCCCAGACACAGAAGCCCATTTTTGGCTCGAGGAAATCAGAAGACATTATTCGTGGAAAGCTCTGGGAGCAGTTCTTACTCACTCACAAGAAGGCAGAGTCCTCTGGAAGAGACTGAAAGCAAGAACATTTGTGAAAGAACATTAGTTTTTTGACTATTCAAAATTTTTTTTTCTTTCTAGACTGAAAAGAAAGCACACAGAAAATTCTGAATACCAGAAGAAAATGGAATTTCGGATCATTTTCCTCCTGAAAACTCTTGGTGATTCATATTCTTAACCTTTGTTTTTGTTTTGTAATTGTAGAAGTAAGTTTGCAACAGAAAATGGAAACTTTTCTTTCCAGGAAGTGAAAAAGATTGGGCTTAACCTGGACAAAGTAAAGCAAAGTAAACCCCTTGAAATTAATATATTATTGGTTGGGTTTTTTCTTTTGTTATGGGAACAGAAATGTTTGACTCTATGTCCTTCCGACTCTGGGAAGAAAATATGTGAAACATATTTTTGTTATTCCTTGGCAGCCTCAGATGGTTTCAAGGATTTTTTTTTTCAATTTGATAAGCTTTATTAAGCTTGCTGTACATCATTATCCAGTTGTTTAGAATATAATCAGTGGGGTGAAAAAAACTTAAGGGGATGGAAAGACAAGAGAGGGTGAAGCTGAGAACAAGATTGATTTCCCCCACATTTAGCTGTCCTCACTTAGCTTAATCTCTCAGATGAGAGAGATGAATCACTCCCTTGAGGTGCTTGAGACAGAGCCCCATGTGAGCAGCTTGAGCCAGACACCGAATTTTCAGAGAGCTGATGCTCAGTAGGACTAATCCTGCCCCAGTTCCTGCCTCTCCTCTTCCAGTGGGAATTGACAGATCCAAAGGACAGTCAGCCCCATGGAGCTTCAGCTCCCAGCCCAGGCAGATGTTGAGTGATTTGCTTATTTAATAATAGCAAAGAAATAATTACCAGTTTACATGAATTATTGTGCTGTTTATTCATAACTCCATGTGTTGAATAAGGATGGGTTGGTTGTAGGTTCAACTTGGGTGCAAGAACAGCAGAAGTCCAGGGTGAAAGTCCACCAAGCTCAGCATCCTGGCCCATGGAAACGTAAATATCACATTCCATGGAAAACAGGTGAGAATCAGGTAAATCTCAAGTGACACTCCACCAGGATACTCTTCCAGACTCTAATAGTCTCTTCCAGTCTCCAGCTTGAGGATTACCTGAGATAAAGGTGACACCTTGGAGTTGCTCATGTTTTGATAGCCTAAATGGTTTTGATCCTGTGAAAATAAAACCTGGCAGAAATACATAATTCCTTGCAGCCTGCACCTCTAATTCCATGAGGGGGAGAACCTAAGGGATGGCTGGAGTTCCTGCAGACCTGATTTGGTTGATTGAGGCATCACTCACTTGCCACCTGTGAGGGGTGTACTTTGTGCAACACGGATTTCCACACAGGATAATCCAATTTCTCACTTTACTTGAGCACATGCTGAAGTAACAGTGAAGAGTTGAGTGGACAAAAGGTACCCTGAGTTTGTAGCTAAAGGTCCATTATGTGGGGCAGGAGGAATTTGTAGTCCAAGCTCTCACGGGAAAATGGGCAAACCAAAGTGGTGCTTCAAGAGAGCAAAATCAGGGCCTGATTTTCGTGTGCTTGAACACACGAGTACACCTGTGGATGCACAGGGAAGGTCAAGAAAGCATTGAAGTAAATACACAGAAATGGTTCTCCTTTGTGGAAATCAGGGCCTTCTGATGTCTTTGCTTGAAGGAAAAGCATGATTCCTAGCTTGGACTACAGATTCATTACTTAAGGTTCCCTGAAAGATTTGAGGAAAATTTAGGTGTAGAGAATTCTAACAGCAATGTTAAAATAATGAGAAAGAAGCACTATAACATCAGAGAAGGAGAGAAAGGCTGATTAAGAGTGTCAGTTATAAAATAACAAAAAAAGCCCAAACCCAAAGCAAACAGTGGTGGTGGTGGTGCCTTGCACGAAGATAATTTTTGTTTTCCTTCAGAAAAAATATCTGCTTCCTGACCCGCTAAATTATTGGATGGAGCAGAAATTGGCTATCTCACCCTGTTCTGTGCAGGCAAGTATCTTTTTTCAGGGGCTGCACTTCAGCACATGCTCAAGGCAAGCTTTCATCGCCATCTAAATATTTTGAATTCAACCATATGCAGAAGCACATTCTTCAGTTACAATCTCAAGCATGTACTTTGGGGGTAAAAGCAGTAAAAAAAATCACTTTGTCATTGAAGTCAGCAATTTTGACTCGACTCAGAATGTGGGACTGATTGGTATAAGCTGCCATTTAATGTTTTCAGAGTAGAAACATATTTTATTATGTCCAAATCTATCACGAGGCCAAATTAATCTCTGGCATACAATAGGGATGACTCTGACCCACTGCATTTTCTTTCCCTTGAAAATCAGAACATAGCATCCAATTTTTATTTAGCTCTGGGAAAAACAAGTAAATTTGTATTTTTTAATTTTACTGATTTAATTTATAAGTGACATAAGCAATGTATAGACAAACGGTGACCACAAAACATTTAAACCAGGTAAATTGTCAGACATGCAAACAACAGACTTTCTGTTCTTCATTTGTCTATTGGCTGCATAGAAAATAAACTTGGTGTAACTCTGCCCTGACTCCTGGGTTATACTTGTTACTTTGGCAAATCCTTTATTAATCAATAAATATGAAGGCTAAATGAAGAGGAAGGTCTTGAGCAATGCAAACCAAAAAAGGCCATGATTTAGGAAGTCATATAAGCATGTATGGATGCAGTCCTGCTTAGAAGAACACACTGGTCTGCTCTGGACTTGATCCAAGCATAAATCCAGCAAACCATATGCTCTAAAAACCTTGTCCTAGCTGGACATGTGGTTTGGGTGAAATCAGCACTATTTACATTAAATTTTCAGAGAGCAGATCCAACTAAAATGAAGAGGAGAACTTGAAAGAGTTATCTACAATTTTCACAAAATTACAACAGTTTAATTTAAATTTATATTGTTCCCATGCCTTGTAAATTGGCCCATGCTTGAGTATGCCTGTAATAATTTGCTGGGATAAATTGTAAATGGCTTTCGTGTTTGAGACATTAAAGAACACTTTGCTTATTTGGGAGGTTAATTTTGCAGGGAAATAGTCTGAAATAGTAGAAAATGTGTTATTTTGCACTCAGAGAATGCAAACCAGATTCCTGATGTATTGAAGGAATTGGGACAAGTCCCTGCCATGACCTACAGTGGGATAACTGTGGGAGACTCCATGTGAGCAGGGAACCACCCCAAAAAATCCATATATCTTGTGCCTGATAGAATCTGAATCCAAGCAGTTTTCTTGTCCAGCAAATGCATTTAATATTTATTTAATGTGAGATTGGACAGACTGAAATCCCATCCATCCTTGTGCTCCTCCTGTTGTCACATCCACATCAGCCTGTCCAGTGTGGACAGAGGCACTGCACTGACCATGAGGCCACAAAACCAGGCAGGATGTTGATCCCCAGTCATGGCAGAAAGCTCCAAAGCTGAAATATGTCAAACAGAAAAAGCAGCCATTGGTAGCCCTTAAATAAAGAGTTTGGACACAGTCCACCAGAGCATCTTTGTGGGACTAATCACTGAGGCTGTGGTAATGCCAGAGTTTGTTGAGATGAAATTTATGGGTAACTATCTATTAAAAGTACTGAGCCATAATGAATTCTTTCAGAATTTATCACAATAGCATTAATTAGGATACATTTTGTGGGCATTAGTGAAGCTCTCACAAGCATTTTCCAGATATTTGATCATAATTTAGCATTAGTCAGGCATGAGTTAATGGACACCAAAGGCTTTATTCCCTTAAAAATCCCCTCTTGTTTGGTGAGTCCCTCTGCTATTATATCATTTAATATTCATTTTCATGACACTAATTGTGTGGTATTGATTCAGATATTGCACATTACCATTGGGACTCCATTTTAATTCAGTGTTAGTACAGCATTAGGATGTAAAACAAAAGTGTTAGCATTTTAAGTTAAAAGTTTGACTAAAACATTTCCATTTAGTGGTGTTCTGCTGCCCCCATTGAGCCAAGAAGTCAATCCAGATCTTCCTTAAGGGTGCAGATTTGTAAACAAATGTCACACTGCCTTTTGTTTTAGCAGCCAAAAGGATTTCTGGGATATTTAGAGGGCTTAAAGTGTGACAAGACTCTCTGCAAAAGTAAAGGACCTTTACTTTGCTACCAAAAAGTCACTGGCATATTTGACTTCTGTGGCTACAGAACCACTTCCAAAGGATTTGCCACTTGTTGCAATATTGAAATATTGCCAACAAATATTGAAATGGTGTTGTTTAACCAAGGGTAGACTAAATTTAGACTTCTCTCTACTGGACTTTTTTTTTCTACAATTATGCCACAAAGCAAATGCCCCAAGAGGAGAGAAAAAAGCACTTAATTTCCCCTTCCTTTATACCTGTGTGTCTCCCATCATGGCATTATCATGCCATATGAGCAAAGGACAGAACCCTTGTTCTGAGCATAAAAATGTCCCATTACAGTGAAAATTCCACACACGTGTGGCTTGTAGGATAGTGACCTTCAGATTTCTTTTCCCTAAGCCTAGTGTGGTCCCACTGAAATCTGTTAAAATACAGATCTAATCTTCAAATTTCTGTACATCTGTTCGTGTATATTACTCAAGACTTTTCTTGTTCATGCCAGTCTGCTAAAATTTATGCTCATTGAGGCGTCTATATCTTTTATTTTTAAGAAAAAGGAGGTTTGGTCACTCTAATTAGACTGTAAGGAAGTTTTTTTAAAAACTGGATAATTTTTTGCTGAGCTGTGGCCATGGTTAGCCAGAGCAGCACACAATTAAATACACTTTCTCCCATTCATTATGGCTGTGAGATGCCCCTGTTTAACTGTTTTTATTAAGGAGAGAAACAAATAATCATTTTGAAGATGCTGTGATCAATGGGAAGAAGGGAAGAAGCCTTTTGCACTGTCCAATTTTAAATTTGTTAACTCAGAATTTACTCCAAACTGGAAGCAGTGCTCAGGATGATTAGACACTCGAGATGCTGAGGAATAGAGGTGTGTCCAGACCCATGTATTTAAAATCTATTCAAATGGTCCATCCAGAAAGCACACCCTTACTTTTTAGGCACCTACTGTTTCTCTGAGGCAGAGAGAAAAAAACAGAAGACAGAGGGAGGACACAGAAGAGAAGATATGGAAATGAAAGATAAATGGGAAAGAAAAATCTGCTTCTGTGTGTGGAACAAAGACAAAATTCTGCCCAGAACATTTCCCAAGTTGTTTCCCAAAATCATTAGTTCTAATAAAAAAGTGGAATCTGGACCCTGGGTCATTTCTCCTCTGGAACAGAGGGCTCAGTCTGGGACTGCACATGCAAACAATGCTGAGCAGAGAAAGAAATCAGGCAGCTGCTGGATGCCACATCTCTCTAAGTTCCCTCAGATCATCTCCACTCATCTCCACCTGTCTGCTAATGGAGATAACCTGACATGTTTGTGCACACTGGAACTCCTCGTGGAATTCCATGATGATCCATCTCCACTTGTGCTTCTTGAATGAGTTGTAGCTGCTGAGATCAGATGCCACAGTACGGTGAGATCTCTCATTTGTGCCTCTCAAACCTGCTGTGAGCAGTGCAGGGCAAAACCTGGCAAGCATCTTAGCACCTCCCAGGAACAGAACTGCCACAGCTCTGCTTCACAGAGCAGAGTGAGGGGCTAAAATGAGAATTATTACTGTTAAAAACTCTAGAAAGCATTTCTTAGATGTATCTCCCCAAGAAGGCTGGCAGCTTTGCAGCATCCAAAGCTGTATTATGTACATCACAGCTGCAAAAGTCTCATATTTCACAGCCCAAACTCATGAACATTTAAGAATATAAGAATGTAAAAATTTTGGTTGAAATATTCAATATAAATAGTCTTCAACAACAATAACATTTTTCTTCAGATATGCTTTTAAACTCAAGTAGTGGGTTTGTGTCCTTGGTATTCCTAAAGATGTTAGCTTTCCTTGGAGGCTTGAAAATCTCCTGAGGTTTTTAGGCTAACTTTATGTATATGTGTTCAGCATTGTCATAAACAGTTTCATAATAAAGTTGCATGAAAACTGCAGTTCTGAATTGCACCATTTGGCCAGCCAGAGCACCCCTCTTTTCTACTCCTAGCCAGTGCCAAATCTACAGAAAGATACATATAAAATCTTACAGAGGAAGCTAAATAAAAAATCAGTGCCAGCTGGGAATGCTTAGTTCCCTTTTGTTGCTATTTTGTCCTTCAGGGCTGCTCCTGTAGCTTAGCAAGAGCAAATAATGATGAATCTTAATTAAGTCTTTATAGGTACCTGAGTTTGGGTTGCTCAGGTGGAGCAAGCACCTTTATCCCTTTCTATGAGAACACCATTTTGGATGTGAGGGACCTTTTAGATGTGAAGAATTGGTTACCCTTGTCCTGTTCCACACCTAAGGCATTATCCATATCCACATTAAGGATATGCTGGTTCAGACTGGTGGGAAAAGGTTCCTCTACTGGCTGCTGTTCATAAAAGGATCACTGCCCAAGAACAGGGCTGTCCAAGACATGGGAAAGAGCAACTTGGAGCTCTCTCTGAAGTGGTTGGGATACTCACCTGGAAAAGGGAATGCCCTGGTTCTTGTCCCTCTGCCAGGGATCACTTCAAGCTTATTGTGAAAATGCTGCAAAAGGGAGACTGAAAAGCTGTCCAAATCTGGCACAGAGTTTGGAAGCCATAGCATTCTGGGAGATGAGGATTTGACACTTCTCCATGGGAGAAGGCAGTGAATCTAAATCTCTGGTACTTTGGGTAAGCAGCTTAAGCACTGGGTTAGGCAGAAAGAGTGGCATTTCTTTGTTATTTTTCAGTGTTACCTAATGAAGCTTTTCATTTCCAGTTCTTTGCTTTTATTAGGCTTGTCAGCAATGAAAACAAAAATATTTCCATTGACTTATAATGACTTTTTTCACAGAATCACAGAATATACTGAGTAGGAAGGGATTTTCTTCTCTAAGAGAAAAAGAAGAAATCACTTAATCACTTATGTTCAAGGCTAAATGTTTTGTATGTTTGGACTAAGAACTGAAAAGTTCATTATTTGCACAAAGTATTAACTGAGGGTAAGTGCTTAATGGGTTTCATAAATATTTGAATATCATGTAGAGAGAAAGGAAATTCCAAGTGCTTTGGAGGATTGGATCAGAATCTGAAAGATCTTGAAAAATTGGCAAACCAGTCCAAGGAAAACAAAAACATTCTCAGTAAAGCCAAGCACAAAGTGATACAAATAAGGAGCAAATACATCTAGCAGGAGATAATTCCCAGGGAGATAATTCCCACCAAAACTATGGGGATAACTCTGAGTGACAGAGCATCAATGACATAAAGCTGTGACAACAATAAATCTCACTGGATGATGCATTCAGAGGTCCTTCAGTAACAGAAGGACTGAGTCCCCTTTTGTTTTTGAGCAGAAAATTAGGTTATCTATACATTAAAGGAGTGAGAGGTGTTTTACTTTCCTCACAATCAAATGTGGCTACAGAAGGGATTGTTGAAGTTCTCACACTCCTTTGTTTGTTTAATGTTATTTCTCAAGGCATCCAAGTCAGTGTTGGTAAGAAGTGGAAATGTCCTGGAGGGCCTTATTTGCCCATCACCACACACACAAATCCTTCCTGGGTCTTCCAACCCTGTGTAAGAGATGCACAAGGAGGTGAAGCTTCGCTTCAAACCACCCACAACTGCAATTCCAGCCACCAAACTGCAACATTGTCCTGGGGGTACTGCTGCCATGGCATGGCATGAAGTTCCTGCAGTCACTCCAAGGCTTCTGTGGAGAGCAGACATGATTTCCTCAGTGGTCAGACCACAGAGAGGAGGAACAGGGCATCTGACCACTGCAAATAGACCTGCTCAGGGCTGGTGGAGTAAGAATGAAGCAAACCATTTAGATCCCCACCAGTCTAAGAGACTTTTTTTCCTATTTGGTTACTAACACACTGCTGCTTCTGTTTCCTATTACTTTGTGCTCCCTTTATATCACTTGAACAGTTCAAAGGGCCCATAAAACAAGTGTCAATAACCTTTATGCATTCTTAATCATGCCTTTATGCATTCAGACTGCCTAAAAGGGCTGGGGGATAAATAAGAAGGCCCAAGGTGTGAAATTAAACTCTGAACTGGGGAAAAGAAAATGTATGTGCCTGGTTTATGGGCTCCACGAATGGAAAGAAATTGGTCAGGATATGAATCTTCTATGTTTGGTACTAGGAATATATTGGGGTGGGGGTGGGGGAAGGGTGCTGAATTATCCCTCGGTTTTATCTGCTCTCCCCTTTCTGTATAAGCATTGCCAGGACTACATTACAGCTGGGAGGTCTGGGCAAAAGTGACCCAAGAGACTCATCCTTGGATTTCCTCACTGGGCAACAGGTGTTATTCATGTTCAGCAGCATGACTTCCTCAGTCCAGGCCACAAGAGGACACAGAAAGTCTGACAACTTTCCTCTAAGCAAAGCCCATGAAGTAATTTGAGTTACAACTTAGAAGGAAATAAGCCCTCTTAAAACTCAATGGCTTTCTCCCATACTGGGAGCAGGACTGCCAAGATTTCTGCCCATTAAGGCTTTTTATGGGCAGTTTCTAAAGCCCTGAAAATAGGGATTTCCAAAGGAAATACTGACTCAGATGGAACCACAGCAGTGTAAATGAGGCTCCAATAGCACTGCTGGGTACTGTAAAGAAGCAGGAAAGCATTCACCTGGAATTTGTGTTTGGCGTCACATGCCCCCCTCACTCTTCACATCTTTCAGCATTTTATGCTCAATGCAGAAAGAATAACTTTGCGTCCTGGGCATCTCTAACATTTTCTGTGTCTGTTATCCTGGTGGCTTTCCTCAACTTTCCCAAAGACAATGGGCACAATCTTTTTATTGTTTGTTTTAAATTGTAATTTTTTTCCATTGGAGAAAAATTTGAATATTATAAAACTAAAAAGATCTAAGCATATCAAAATGAGATCTCAAGAAGTGAACATGATTTGTTGCAGAGTGTGTGTTGCTCAACTCTTTAGGAGGGAAGCAGAACTAGAAAACACTCCGGATTTCAAAATATCCTTTATTCATGTGATCTGGTTTAGCATCAAGGATTTTGGCCACTTCATGTGAATAGAACATGCTGACAGATGCAGGAACTCTCTACTGTGCTAATGTTTACCTCGGGCTCATGGGGGAGGGAGAACTCACCTGACAGGGATG
Source organism: Dicaeum eximium (assembly GCA_013396995.1). NCBI lineage: Eukaryota > Metazoa > Chordata > Aves > Passeriformes > Dicaeidae > Dicaeum > Dicaeum eximium. The sequence goes on from VWZP01009613.1 coordinate 568,463, forward strand.
CAAATTCACCCCCAGCACAGCCATTCCTGTGGCCCACACAGGATATCAGTGCCATTTAGTGTGGGATTAATCAGTCACAGAGTGGCTTTGAGGTTAAGCATTTGTCAAGAGTAAAAAAGGGACTGGACACTTATATAATGAATCATAAAAAGATCAACACCTACAGTTACATCGGGGGAAGCGGGGGAAAGAAAAATATGTCCAAGAGTTACTGGAAGGAAAAACAAAACCTGATGGTTAAGAGTATAATCTCCCCTCCAAATGAAGCATAAAGGAACCAATTCCATTTTGGTTATCAAGGTTCAATTAGCAGCTTCCTGAAAAGGAGCTGCCTAGTGCAGGGCATGGCAAGAGAAAGGGTACAGGGATGGCTGGGCTGGTGATCCAATGTGGTGCTGCTGCTGTGCCATGCTTGCTGAACCTTTCAGCTGACACTGTGGGGATGGAATAAGACTCTGCAAATGGCTCCTACCATGGGACAATGCCACAACCAAACAGGGTTTGGCTTTGCACTCCAGAGGAGATTACAGCAAGGTGGGAGCTGGTCTTTTCTCCAAGGCAAGTAGTGACAGGACAAGAGGAAAAGGCCTCAGGATGCACAAGGGGAGGCTCAGGCTGGACATGAGGAGCAGTTTCTTCTTGGGAACGTGTTGGGGGTTGCGTTTTTGTTGTTGTTGTTGTTGTTTTTTCTCTTTCCTGTTCTCTCCTTATCCCCTGTAGAATTTCTTCCCATTGACCTGCTAATGGGAATTGATGGCTTGAGAGGAGGAGAGAGAACTTTTCTTGGTTTTGGGAGTTTCTCTGGGTGGGGGGGAGGAGATACTGGGAGATGTTCGGGCTGGGGACAGTTCCAAGCTTTCAGCACTGTAGGAGACACAGGCTGCAGAGGGAATTTTGCCACCACTGCGAGGTTCTGTCCCTGCTGCCTTCTCTGGCCACGGCCGTGACCCCAGCGGGGAACTCTCCTTCTGCTGCTGGGCCTCGCATTCCCTGCCCTGCCAGGACACCCGCAGGCTCCAGCTGTTTGCTGCGGAGTTTTGGGACATTCCAGTTCACTGTCCCAAGATTTCTGCTCATTCCTGCCGTATCCAGCCTGCTGCTTCCGAGAGTCCTGCTGGGGCACCGGGATCGGCTGCACAGGGATTTGTGGAGCGAGGCCTCTCCGCCATCCCTCCCGTGTGGGACAGAGCTGCCTTCGCCCCGCGCTGCCCGGGACTGGCAGGGTGCCCCATGTCTTTGCCTGAGAGCCCCTTAATTCCAAAATTCTAATGGTTCATAGGGCAGGGTTTTCCATTCTCCATTCAAAGGGAGGCTTTTCTGCCTTCTCCAGCAGGCACCTGTCTTGTAAACCAAGACAGAAGGGTTGGGAAACATTGGAATAGGCTGCCCAGGGTGGAGTCCCCATCCCTGGTGGTGTTCAGGTAACCACTGGATGTGGCAGTCTGTGTTCTGTTCTGGTTGACACAGTGGGGATTGGTCACAGGTTGGACTTGATGANGCAGGGTGCCCCATGTCTTTGCCTGAGAGCCCCTTAATTCCAAAATTCTAATGGTTCATAGGGCAGGGTTTTCCATTCTCCATTCAAAGGGAGGCTTTTCTGCCTTCTCCAGCAGGCACCTGTCTTGTAAACCAAGACAGAAGGGTTAGGAAACATTGGAATAGGCTGCCCAGGGTGGAGTCCCCATCCCTGGTGGTGTTCAGGTAACCACTGGATGTGGCAGTCTGTGTTCTGTTCTGGTTGACACAGTGGGGATTGGTCACAGGTTGGACTTGATGATCTCAGAAGTCTTTTCCAACCCCAGTGATTCTGTAATTCTCTGCCAACTAATTTGCATAGAAAACAAGCAACTTATCTCCAGGGTGAGGAAACTTACCTATTAAAAGATATCCCCACAAAGCCTGGGTACACAGGAACCCCAGGACCTGGGCACCCCTCTCAGCTGGATCAACAGTGGTGCCAGGACTGGTGATCTCCTTCCCTTCCCTTCCCTGAAACTTCCCTGAAACTTCCCTTCCCTGAAACTTCCCTGAAACCTCCCTTCCCTGAAACTTCCCTGAAACTCTCTTCCATGAAACTTCCCTGAAACTTCCCTTCCCTGAAACTTCCCTTCCCTTCCCTGAAACTTCCCTTCCCTGAAACTTCCCTTCCCTGAAACTTCCCT
>VWZP01009613.1:570751-635473 GCA_013396995.1 Dicaeum eximium
AACCCTCCCCGAACCTTCCCTTCCCTGAAACTTCCCTGAAACTTCCCTTCCCTGAAACTTCCCTTCCCTTCTTCTCTTTCCCCCTCTTTGATTCCTCTCCCTTTCCATCCCCACCCTTTTGTTCCAAACCCACCACCACGTCCTTGTGCTAGGAGATCAGGGACAAGCTCACACAGATTTGCATGCCAGGTGTGTGATTTACCCATAAAACTTTACAAAGTTTCACAGACCCTCTGACTTTCATCATCCCTTTCAACCAGGAGCATCTGTGGATGTTAGGAGCTGCCTTCCCCTTAGGGGAGGACACCACAGTGGGTCCTTGCTGAGTTTGCAGCACCTCCTCCTGAATGCTCCTCCTACACTGATTAAGGTGTCATGCAGAGCCCTCTCTGGATGCTTTGCTTGTCCTCTTATTCCTGTTCAAGAGGAGAAATATATTTTTGCTGTTCTACTGCACCTTTTCATTAACATGGAGGGACAGCATGGTAGCCGCCAGCTACCCTTTAATTTTTTTTTTTTAAATACACACCACACACATTGCCTCTGTCTATCTAAAGTCTTGGCTTATTTTCATGTATTTATGATTTTTTGTAAATCTTCCTTATTGCCAAATGTTTTTGCCAAAACAATGAGCAGGAAAAGTATTGTAGTCATTCTGTCTTCTTTACAAAACTGTTTTTCAGAGCATTTTGGGGTGTATTAGATTATGGTCTCAAGAGGTAAGAGAGAAGGTAAAGAAAAAGTTGAAGGAATTTTAAGAATCACAAGACAAATATAAAATTAGCCACAAACTCAACAAGTTGAAGGCTGGAAGGAAAACAATGCCTTTAAGCTTAGTTTCCTTTTACTGTTAGAGAATACATCTTGGGAACTTGGGAAAGTATACTTTACAGGGATATTCAAAGAAAACATTAAGAACAATTCCTTTTATTTTGACAAAGAATTCAAAAAAATTTCAAAGGAACCTCACTAGAACTATACTATTAACTGGAAAAAATCAGCATTAAAGGCCTTCCCTGTAGGAATATGTCACTGAAACATTTTTTTCCTCATGCTTTCCATGAAAAGGAAGACTTCACATCTAGAAACATTGGTTAGTTTAACAATAGCAGCAAGTTGCAGTATTGCAAATTGAGGAAATTTAATTTCTTTTGTAATGGGGAGGATTATTTCCTATAAGCAGCACAGTACAGTTTGTAGCATTCTTATTTTTTAATGCACAGATGCACCAGGTGAGATTTCTCTGTCCTCATAAAAGAGTGCATTTAGGTTCATCTACTCCAGACTTGTTTCTAATTAATAATCAATAATTCTGGGCATGATTAATCTTATGTATCCCATTTCTCCAAATGAAAGAGTATGTGCATACCAAATACGTATTTAGTTTTGAGCTGCCAGCATCTATGTTTGCACAAAATCTTGAGAGAAAATAGTAATATTTGCCTTTGTGATATGCAGGACAAGAGTTGGAGTGCATGGACATATTTTCATGTGCAAATGAAAGCACACACAGTGGTCTAAGGGACAGTGAGACAAACTGGAAAACTGAAGTACAACAGATACAACAATCAGTGGGGACAGGATAGGAAATGACAGCCCATTCTTTCTTCTCCAGGGAGCAAAAGGAAAGGAAATAACCTTCCATAAGTCTTCCTGAGGAGGAAAGAGAGAAATTTTGGGATCCATTAAAGGACCCATGGGCAGCAGGGGAGGGGAGGGGAGGATTCTGCCCCTCTGCCCCGCTCTGCTGAGCCCCCCTGCAGGGCTGCATCCAGCCCTGGGCCCAGCACAGCAAGGACAGGGAGCTGCTGGAGCCAGGCCAGAGCAGGGACACCAAGGGCATCAGAGGGATGGAGCAGCTCTGCTGGGAGGAAAGGCTGAGGGAATTGGGATTGTTCAGCCTGGAGAGGAGAAGGCTTTGGGGTGCCCTCATTGTGGCCTTCAGTGCCTGAAGGGAGCCCACAGGAAAGATGGAGAGAGACTCTGGACAAGGGCCTGGAGTGACAGGACAAGGGGGAATGGCTTCACACTGAGAGAGAGCAGGGTTAGGTTGGATAATGGGATGAAATTGTTCCCTGTGAGGGTGGTGAGGCCCTGGCACAGGGTGCCCAGAGCAGCTGTGGCTGCCCCATCCCTGGCAGTGTGCAAGGCCAGGCTGGATGGGGCTCTGAGCAAGCTGGGATAGTGGAAACTGTCCCTGCCCCTGGCCACCTCCTCAGGTGACACATTGGTAAACAAAGGCAGTGTTAGGCACCCCACATTTTTGGACCATGAAAATTATGCTGGGTCTTCTGTTAGGTTTCAGCATGCACACATGAGTTATGCTTGTGGCCTACAAGGCTAAGAGGGAATTGGCAGGAAGCAATACAACCCCATAATAAGCAGTGTTGTATCATACTTCTAGAAAGTAGCATTATATTTGGAAAACATAAAGAAGTTTGCATGTGGGTATGAAGATTAATTTTAGTATTTTGTTCTTCTTTTCAAAACGGCTCTAAAATTACAAATCTCTTGATTTCTAGAGAAGATTATGTTTAGTGTTTTTGGAGCAATCCACTTAAGTGAGTTTAGTTTTAAGCCAAAGGAAATATGACCTTATTTTCACCCAGTTGACCTCTTCAGCTTCAGTGGACATTTACAAATGGACAAAAGGGATGAATTAGTTGTGCGGTTGCTTTATCTAAATCCATGAACCAACCATCACATAACTGTGTCTTCCACAGGAATCCATCCAGCCTGCACAGCTAAGATGTGGTAACCCACAGGAGGTAAAACCCATGATGGGGCAGAGTAAGGCGTAGCTTCAGGAGGCAGACTCAAGACTGAGGCTTGTTGTGGTTTAACCCCACACACTCAGTCTCCTCTAACCCACTGGGAAGGAAAAAAGCTGGAATAGGCAGGGTGAAAGCCAGAAAACTCATGGGTTGAGATAAGGACAGTTTAATAGGGAAAGCAAAAGCCAAGCAAGCCAGCAAAGCAAAACAAGGAGTCAATTCACCCCTTCCCATAGGCAGGCAGGTGTTCAGCCATCCCCAGGAGAACAGGGCTCCATCAGACATACTTGAGGGGAAAAGTGCCATCACTTCAAACACTCCCCACTTCCTTCTCCTCCCCCCAGCTTTATAAGCTGAGCATGATGCCAAAGGGTCTGGAATGTCCCTTTGGCCAGTTGGGGTCACCTGTCCTGGCCATGTCCCCTCACACTCATTGTGCACCCTCCTGGCTGATGGGGTGGGGTGAGAAGCAGAAAAGGTCTCAATGCTGTGTAATCACTGCTCAGCAAGAACTAAAACATCCCAGAGTTACCTACCCTGCTTCCAGCACAAATCCAAAACACAGCTCCACGCCAATACTGTGAGGGAAATTAACTCTATCCCAGACAAAACCAGCACATCCTTCAACTCTGACTTTCCACATGCCTGCTAATAACAGCTCCAGAACTCTCCTGGTACTTGCATTGAAAGCCAGTTTAAACTCCCAGAATTGAAATGGACCCACCAGGATTTCGGTATTATGCCATACAATGAGCACTGATAACAGAGTACATGGAGTTGCTCTAATTCCAAGGCCTTTTCCAGACTCATCCAGTATCCACAAAACTCACACTTCCACTGCAATGCAGTCTCCTGGCAAGTCCCTGTACTTTTGGTAGAATATACCAACATGTGTCTTTATGTTCTTCATTGTCAGGATAATCCTCTTGAAACCTCTTTTTGCAAATGATTTTTTTTTTTCATGGATTGCATATATTTTATTGGTGCAGTAATCATCTTGGTTCTGAGCAACTCATTCCTTCCATCAAAACCTGTGGGGTACTTTCTGCAGAGAATCCTCCTATTTCACCTGTATACACGTGTTTTGGGGAAATTAAGCAACATAATGCTTTCAATAATTAATAGTACAGTAATTTCATAGAATATCCTGAGTTGGAAGGGACCCACGAGGATCACTGAAGTCACACTCCTGGCCCTGCACAGGACAGCTCTTAGTTATGCTAGTAAAGAGCAGCTGAGCCTGGCACACATCCTTTTTAAATGCATAAACAAGGATCATATCTTTTCTAGCTTTGAGTCTGGCCCCTATTCCCAGGGGTCAAAATTTCTCTTGTCTGACATTTCTAGTCCTGCAGGTACAGCTTCTCTCACTTATGACCCCTAAATTCCCTGTTCCTGAGAGAAATATCACAATATAACATAGAATAATTATGGCTGGAAAAGCCCTCTAAGACCAGGGAGTCCGCCCACCAAGCCAGACTGACTCATGTCTCCAAGTGCCACATCTGCATGGTTTTGAACCCATTTGCCCAGTGGGACAAATGTAAAGCTCACAAGGGTTTTATCTTGCACAAGAGCAGCAGCAGAGACTCTACATTACACCTGATCCTAACTGGCCCCTTCCCCACACTGCCAGTGAGCTGAGATACTGGGAGTTTTTGCAGTTTAGGGTTTGCAGCAAGACACTGACACAGTTCCATCAACTCACTTCTCACCAGGGATTAGTTCTACCAGCCCAGGCCCTGCAGGATGGAGGGGAAGAGTTCAGTTTCAGAAGCCTTGCAGCCCTGACCCACTCAGTCCTTGTTCAGACAGAATTCCTGTGCTCCTGCTTTCCTCAGGCACTGCCCTCTCCATAAAGGCAGCCCTGCTGCCTGGCCATCTGCACTGCCACTGGCTGGGGACAACAGCAGCGTAGCAATCACCATGGTGGGGTTATCTGATAGCCATTAAATGTAATCCAGATTAGGAGAGCAAATACTTCTGAGTCTGCCTGATGGCTTTGCACTGCGAGACCGAACTGTGGAGAATCTGGAACTTGGCACTGGAGTTTTGGCCTTCACACTCAGGTGCCACCTAAGTGCCCTGGTCCAAGGGGACTTGGAGGCAGCTGAAGTGACATTCTGGTCACCTAAAAGCAGTATTTGGCTGCATATGTGTGTGCATCTTGACCCTTTCAAAGGCAAGGTGAAACTGTCTTACTTTTACACAGGGTTTGTATCTCCTGCTCTTTAAAGAAATACTTTTTTCATCTGCAACATCTATGGATTTAAGAAATTTTTCTTGTTTCACCTCTCTGTGAGAGATCACAATGCAGAGAGGGGCTGGACTGAGAAGATGATGTCTTTCCCATTTTTCTAAAAGATTAAGGAGGAGCTTCCACATGTATAATTTAGACTGCAATTTCTTCACTGGGCTTGTTATTCAGATATTCAGATCCTCAACCTGCAGTACAGCAATGCAGACAATCCTAGATATATCTTGCTCCCAAATGCTGGAGATTAGCATGGTTAATTGCATGGAGCCTTCTAACAGCTCACAAGCAACTTTTCTCTCGAAGCTCAGTTTTCTCACTAGCTGGAAGCAGAAAAAATGCATTTGTCACCTGGCAGAAGAATCACTAGAGCTGAACACACAGATTTTTTTTTTCTGAAGGATCCCAAGTGCTGTAGAAGGGCTGTCGTGGCCCAATCTTTATCTTTGGTGCTGTGGTACCCTCTGTTCTGTTTGAGGGCTGTTGCACTGGCACAGAGCTTGTTACCTCAGTGGAGTGAGAATGAGCTCTTCCCTCCTCAGAATTATCAGTCAGGAATCCTTTCAGTTGTGTTTTTATCCAGAGCTTCTTCTCAGCCTTCAGAACCTTTCTTTTGGCTGCTGAGAGATTCTACCACCCAAGTAGAAGGGAACATGATTAATGGGTTTATACGTCAGCCTTCCATGTTCAGCCTGGGATGACAGGCTGGGATTTCCCACTGTTGCCAAACTGCTCTGGTTATGGACTTTTAAAATTAACTTCGAATTCTGATAATTACATTTTCCATTTAGCTCCAATGGTCAGCTCTCACTCACACTTGCAGCTTTCTGAAAAGTATTCTTGGGCTGAGACGGACAAAGCAGGAGGCAGAAGTGAGGTGCTCCTATCCCAAAGAACCCTTAATTCCCTTGGGCTTCCCTGAGGAGCTTTGCCTCAGTTTTGAACCTCCTGAAAAGCAAAATGTTCCTGCATCCACGATGAATGAGGACTAGCCAGGTATAAATGATGGAGACATCATACCCTCTAGTGGCAGGAATATCTGTCACTCCAGAGCCTTGGGAGAAGCATTCCAGGACTCTGGAGGCTGGTAAGGGACAGCCAAGTAGGTGGTGAATGACACTTAAAATCTTGTGGAGCAATCCTTTATAATACATTGACATCTCAAAAATCAAATGGAAAGATTTGCCCAGAAAAATGAATGGCAAATTCATGTCCTTAGTATCATCAAGAGTCCCCTCTATTGCTGACTAGTTCAGCACAACACAAACCAGGAATAACTGTAGCAAAGGCACTTTTTTGTGGTTATTTTTCTCTTTTTTATTTTTTTTCTTTTGTTCTTAGATAATCTCAGCTGCTAACCCAGAATTACCACTCATTGTATGAAATAATGCAGCCAAATATCAGACACTTTCCATGCTTGGTTCTCCTCAGTGATATACCCTTCAGGGTTCAACAAAAAGCAGGAATCAAAATATCCTAGGCTTTGGCATTATTAAAAATATAAACTTAAAAATTGACTGAGAGCAGGAAGGGTTTATTACCTGACATTTGAGCTCATATCCCTCTAGGTAGTTTTGTTCTTATACAACAACAGTTGCCTCAGCAAAGCCATGGGAGGTATAAGCATGTTTAATTCATGCCTGCTCATACAGAGGAGGTTGCAGAAAGCTGCTTACAAGTTTGCTTTTGAAAGTCTGGTGTTTGGGGTTTGCTCAGCTATTTGCCTAAGGGCAGGATGACATTCCTGTGGCGTGTGCTTTCTTGAATTCCACATAATATGCTTTTTTTTTTTTTCCTAAAATCAGAGTTTAAAAAAAAGGAAACCCCCTCCAACTTCAAGAAATAGTAAATGATAGCAAAAGATAATAGGGCTTTAACTGGGTTCTGCTCTGTGATGAAGTATATAGTGTTTCTAAGGTTTGGCAGTGGCAAACTGGTGTAATAACCCATAATTTACTGCAGGGCTGATCCAAACCACCATCTCATTTTCAGGTTCTCCATCACGTCATTAAAAGCAAGGTCATTGCATTTCAGCACTGCTGACAGAGCTGACAGAGTCACAGGTTTGTTGTCACATGCCAGTCCATCCATTTCACATTGAACTAGTTAAGCCAGCATTTTGTAATTAATTAGTCATGTCTGGCTAATTTCTGCTCTGTTCATTACAGAGCTCTCTGAAGAGGATTGACTCAAAGGTGGTGATCAGTTTTGTTGCTTCTTCTGCTCTTGCCACGAGCCAGAATGCTTCAGTGAATGCTTCACCAAGGCACACAACTCTGCAATAATTATTGCACAGCCACCCATGTGTCAGCACTGACCAGCGAGGAAAATAGTAATTCTAAAATAATTAAACAAAATAAATAAAACCCCCTTTGCCATTCAACAATAGCAAGAAATGTCCAGGTGTCTTCAGCCATAATCTCGTGTCCTTGTCAAGAGCCAGATTAACCAACAGAGCTTTCAAAGATTTCTTTTCCAGAGCTGTGCTAATGGTCCAGCTGCAAGCTTTGGCCTCATGTGGCAGGCTGGGGACATGCATTTGTGTGCCTCCCCTGTGCCACCCCACCAGGCAGCCAAGGGTTAAATCCCAAAAACTGCTCTTGCTTGCACAAACAGGGACCAACATCTCTCCTAAGATGATAAGGGGTAATAATCATTGGGACATAACACAGACACTAATAAATGGCATCTGGGGAAAGACAAGAGATCCCTCAAGGTCCCCTTTGGGGGAAAAAACTAAGATGACTTTTTGTTTTATTAGACATCAGAGATTCTGCCCAGTTGAGCCTCATGGCACAAAGCCAGTAGGAATCATGCTCCAATAGTCCTACTGCTTGTGAAATGGATAATTTCACAATATATTTGGAAATCCTTATTAAGGATAACATTGTTTACTCTCCTCTACAAGGAGAGTTCAAAATCCTTGTTATTGCTTAAAATCCTTACTAAAAGGTTATCATACACTGATTGAAAAATAACAAAACTGAGAGCAAGGAGCAGGTGTGTGGCCATGTGTGTGTGATGTAAGGGAAAGAAAACAAATTCAGAGACTTGGGCAAGAAGCAGAAAAGAGACATTAAGGACACAAAAACTCATCAGGGAAAGAAGATTCCTAGAGAAGAGGAAAAAAATTATTGAGGACATCCACTGGCAGGGTTGAGGGGTGTGAAAACACATAAGGGACAGGTGAGTTGTGAGAAGCGAATATGGATGGAAAGACAAGGTATCAAGACCAAGAGAAAGGGACTGAGTTTTACTTTTGGAGCTTGGCTGATGACCTGGCACTGGAACTCTTCCTGCTTCAGAGAAAATCTGTCAGGAACTGAAAACCTTCTAGGGTACAAACTTCCCTAGCTTTTTGCAGTTGACAGAAAAAAGAAACTAAATAGGCTACAAGTTCAAAATGGCCTTTGGAGATGTACTTGTTTTTCCAATAAATGTGGACATTTCTCATGGCCTGCACTTTTTTCAAATAGCAAACTAAACCAAGCCCTGCTGCCTTTTTAGTTAATAGCAATGCTTCAATTGCTTCAATTGCAATTTTTCACTGATGCTCCTCTAGGTAGCTACACTGGCCATAAAAACCACTTCTAAGACAAATAAAACTCCCAACAATCAGAGTCCTAGCTATCACCTTATGCTGCTTCTTGGAATATTGTTAGAATAAACTGTATGCCAAGCAAAACATCTTTATAGAAGGGCAAAAATGCCTCATGGGCAGAAAGGAGCGGGGAAAATGTGTGAGCAACATCCAGCAGACACAAGGTGAGAGCAGGAGGAGGGAGAGGCAGTGCTCCAGGCACCCAAGCAGAGATTCCCTACAGCCCATGGAGAGGGCCACTATCCTAATTGTTAAATCCTATGAACTAAGCCTCTTAATGAAAAGTTCCATTAGAAAATGAGAGCGAAAAAATTTCCATTACTTGGTACCACAACTTATGAACTGATGAAGGTGAGGACTTATGCTCCTTTTCCAACCATTTCTTTTCTTCTCTTAGGGAAAAAGATGTTATTTCTTGAATTTTCTCTGAGTATTTCACTACATTCTCTATGGCATTTCAGAAACCATTGGTAGATTTTTAAGACACTTTTGTGTTAGCACCAATCCTACCCCTCCCTCCACCAATCCTCCCTCTCCCTCAAAGAACCTGTTTTCTCTTCCAAGGTCTTTTCTTTCCCCCTCAGAACCATTTGCTAAAATCTGTAATTTCTTCATCAAGGTGCTTTGACAAAGAACATGAGAATCTGGCTCAGCAATGGTGTGGCCAGCAGGAGCAGGGCAGTGATTGTCCCTCTGTCGTGGGCAGTGGTGAGACCACACCTCGAATCCTGTGTCCAGTCCTGGGCCTGTCACTACTAAAAGACATTGAGCTCTTCACTGAAAAGGTGGCCAAGCACTGGTATGGGCTGTCCAGAGAGGTGGTGGAGTCCCCATCCATGGAGAAATGACTGCATGTGGCCCTCAGTGCTCTGGTTTAGCTGACAAGGTGGAGACTGGTCAAAACTTGGACTTGATGATCTTGGAGGTCTTTTCAAACCTTGCTGATTCAGTGACAAATACAAGATTTATGTATTTTCTTGTTGAATTCAATGTAGTGCCTTTACTCTGTACTCAGATTTATTTTTGTATAAGGTGAGTCTTTTCCTCCTCTCCTGTCCTCTCTTTTTTTTCCCCCTTAATTCAGGAGCTGCTGCAGAGACAATTTTATCAGATCAAATATTCTCTGCCAGGCTGAACTGGCCCTTTAGACTACCTCTTCAAAAGAAGGTTGTCAGAAAGGAAGTGAACATGTGAGCCACCCTACTCTGACTATATCCCTCTTTCTTAGCCACAATAATTTTATTTTCACCACTGCCACCTCAGCAGGGAGATAAAGAGATTCCAGCAACAGATAGAAGTGACAGCAGATTCCAAGCTGGAACAAAGGATAGCCTTGCTTAATAGTCAGCTGATTTTAAACTGGGCACTGGGATCCAGGGAAAGAAGAGCCTAAAACTGAGTTTATTGGCTCCTGAAAGGCATTCCCAAAGTCTGGCTGGAGCTGGAAAAGCCCTGGCCCCCTGCAGAGAATTCTATCACATTAGGGAAAGAGATCAGGATCATTAACTTAATTTCCTGTGTTCTATTGAAATCAGTTCCACACCACGACCTTCAAGACAGGTGGACTGTGTTAAAAACATGGCAAAGCAAAGCTAAACCCAGCAAGGACATCAATCTGATTCTGGATAAGAGGAGGCTTTATGAAGTATTAGAAAGAGAAAATAGTTTCCCTCAACATTTGTTTGCAACATGGGAATCCATCTATCTGTCATTAACTTACACAACTTTTTCCATTTGGAAATATTTTTTTCCTAGTTCTTCTTGTTCCATCCCTTGTGTCCCGCATTCTTCTCCTCCTTTCTCGTTTCCAGAGCTGCTTCTTCCCTGCCCCATTTTTCCACATTTTAGCAGTGCTGAGAAGTAGGCACACAGTGCTGGACAGAAGCATATTTAGGGACTATCAGTAAAGTTAATATGGAATAGGTGGGAAAAACCTCACATTAAAATAACAACCATCTGTCTAAGGCCCAGTTTTCTGCATTTACAGCTGGATTAAATTGTGTTTCACTCACTGAGATGTAGCAGGTTCTGCTCTGCCCACCGCTGGTTCTATTGAGGGATCTTCCTTTCCTGCAGGCAGTAAAATATCTGGCAAAGAGATCTCAGGGAAACAGGGTTTTCGCCACATCTTGAGATGTGAGGTGTAAGACAGCTACCTCATGTTGGAAAAGTCCAAAGAGAAATTGAAATACCTGGAAATGTTCAGTTGAGATAAAGGGCAAATATAAGACGTTTCAAGCATTTGAAAAATACTGAATTGTGTGATGTGATTATATTGTTCATGGTAGTCCATAACAAAATAATGATGGGTATCTAATGACATTTAGATGTAGGAAGCTTCAAAGTGTCAAAAGCTCTAAAAAAATAATGTAAGGCTAAAGTACAGTGAGAAACTAAGTGGTAGAGAAGCCAAAAATTTAGATTGAATATTCATATGCATATTCATAACTATTTAAAAATACAGCAAATATTGTGCCTCATAACAGATCAAGATTTTAACAGGAGAGGAGAGGAGAGGAGAGGAGAGGAGAGGAGAGNNNNAAAAAAAAAAAACAGCCCCAACAATTAAAAAATAAGAACCTCCTGAAGAAAAAGACAAAACCCCAAGAAAGAATAATCCCTTCTAAATGAGTTCCTTCATTGAATCATTCCAAACAGGGCCTCTACCAGGCTCCACTCCCTTGTAGTAACATAAATAGAATGATTCACTTTCACTGAGTCAAGAGCTTGGAAGTTGCCAGTAACCACTGTATTTAATGGGCTTTTCAAAGTCAGTAGGAAACAGCAAATAAAGGATCAGTTAAAGCTTTATATACATGAGGCCTGCCACAGTATAGAGGAGGATTACACATCCTTGCAATTGTGGCTTCCAAACACACCACACAGAAGGAGAGCTCCAGTGGTTTGTGGAAAAAGATGTTTCCCCTCGTTCTTGGATGTGACACTCACACATGGCTCCTGCTGTAGCTTTGATCTGGTTTTCTCCCCCTACCCCCCAAAAATACTTTCGTGTTTTTGGCACTGCCTATCACATATAAATTTCTGCCTTTCCGCTCTTTCTCTGGACATTAACAGGTGCCACAAGGGAGAAGGAGAGGTTCTTCTAAGCCTTTCCCCATTTATTACACCTGCATGTAGCTCAATGCACAAAGTCCTTCAGAAGCTGGTATAGAATCAGAAAATAATTTGGGTTGCAAAGACTTGTGGCCCCTGAGCAGACCATGAGTAAATATTGAATTTGAGCCCTTGCTGTGTCCAGTCAAATTTTGAACAGCTCCAAGGACAGAGACTTTCCAATTACTCTGGGAAACTGTGCCAGTGCTTGACCACCCTTGTGGTGATCCTTTTATCTGGTCAGGTTTTCTTTAGCTTCAACAAGACTTAAGAAACTGGGAAAAGGAAACAAATCCCTCTGTAGCTTCCAGATGTGCCATTGGAAGGACCCCACAAAGACCCTGCTGATTTTCCAAACTAAATGAGGCTCATTTGACTTGGGTTTACTTTGCCTCCTGTACATGGCCCATCTTGACCCCCCTTAGCACCTACAACATCCCAATTTTAGACAGAGAAGCCATTGGCAATACACCCATGTGCCAGAGCTGCTTTCCTGTGGGAATCACTCCAGCCTTGGCACAGCCAGTGTTGAGAGCTGCTGGCTGATCTCAATCCCTTCCCCAAGGGAGCAGGATTACAAGATTATCTGATTACCCTGCTGCAGGGATTGGGAATTTAGCAGGAATCCAGCAATGGTCTGGCTGGCATCAATGTTTACATACTACAATCAGTTGTATGTGAAACCACAGCAAACTCTTTTCTTTATAGCTTGCATTTACTACAGCTCGATACAGATATTATGTTCTAGCCTTCACATTGTTAATTTGAACCTTGACACTCTTCATTAAAATAAAAAAAAGATAAATCAGTTCTAGTGTACAGAAACCCACATTTCAGTTTTGAAAGATGCCAAATAATAAGAATCTATTTAATTAACAGCAGGAGGGGAAAGTGTTTTAATGTGCACAGCTTTTAGGTTTTTTCTTAGCTATTTGGCAATAGTTTAGCTATTCTGGATGTCCTGGCTTAATAAGTCATTCTAGACAGAGGAAACATCTCAACATCATTAACACTGCTCAGAATAACAAATCAGGGAGGAATCCTCAAATTTGGTGATTTTCCTCCCTATGCTGGCTGCTCCTAAACACATCCCCATGATGCTGGTACAAAACCAGGCTTCAGCAAAGTGACAGAGAGAGGAAGAATCAGCCAGCAGCAGCTCAGCACCAGCTGCTGTGAGATTCCACCTCAATTTTCTCCATTGAGGAAACAAAGTCTTTCCTGGGATGTGCTGTGACACAGACACGTTGAACCTGCTGCCTTTTCAGTTCCTCCTCTCAGCTCTTAATTCTCCACACATGTAAACACAGGGAGATTTGCCCTTGGTTTCCACACCACAGCAATTCTACAGAATCCTGGATAGTTCTGAGAGGACTAGAAAGGCTGGGGAGTGCTGGAAAAAAGCTCTCCCCTGGAGATTTGAAGATTGCAATGATTTCTGCCCAGACAAACCTTTCTGGGTTTGGCTCCCGGCTTCACATTTTGCACGCTGGGGAAATTCTGGCATTACATAAAAAATAAAACCAGCAACAAGAAGGAAAATGTATTTATGGGTGAGTGATTAAAACTTCTTTTATTGTGCTGGTGGGTAGAGCTGTCCTGACTCAACAGGAGGTGCTCAGAACTCCAAGCATTTAAAAATATTTTCCTTAGGAACATGTAGGGCAAGGAGGTGAATCTGAAATAGAGGAGAGGTCAGGCTTAGTCACCTCATTTTCTATGCCTCCTACAGGAGTCCAGGGACTGAGACCTTTTCCTTCCATCACTGAAAACAGTGCTTGGCAGAGATCCTGAAATCAGCAAGAGGATGACTCCCAACTTTAAGAGCTTAGCAAACTTCTCTTAAGGTTAGAAAATAGGTTTAAAATGCAGCTGCTGCATTTTAAAAATAGCTACTGTGAAAAAAAAAAAAAAAATCCCAAACCACAAATATTTTTATAGGACTTCAATTTGCTTCTTAAATGCACTACTTTATCTCATTTGGAAACTTTCTTTTCCTATTGTTGATATACACCAGAAAAGCTTTTCCACAGCAGTTTGTCAAAATTTGGAATTCATGTTTCCTTTTTCTCCAGGACGTTTGTGAAAATTACTTTTGGTCCAGCATTGTATGGTAAGATTTAGTTTTCTCTTAACTTACTAAGCTTTCTAATGTAACTTTTCTGGCAGTATTCAAAGGCAGCTGAAATGGTAAAATTCAAACTTGACCTATTTATCAGTCTTACTTTTCAAGCCAAATCTATGAATATATACTAAATTATTTTGAAAGCTTGTCATTTTATAGTTTATTTTCTAAACATGTATATTTAAACTTTTCCACTAATTCCCAAATTTGCCACAATCCCTGGATATGGAGATATCCACTCTGCTGTCATTGCTAGACTGTAAATTCCAGAAAAAAATCTAGAAACTGAGTATTCAATATTCAAGTATCAAACCAATCAGCAAGAGTTTGATGTATTGTATTGACAAATCCAACCAAATTTTTAACCAGAAAAGAAATAAAATCATAACATATGTAATGTTAGGTGATCAGTAAAGAGCTGAAACAATATCTTTGCATGAAGGATGTGTTGATGTTTACAAATTTCTCAGGCAATAGAGCTAGTGAGCCTTAATATAGCCTCCATGATTTGGTTGTGTAGGATCTACAGCTTAAATTTGAATAGTTGAAAAATACTTCCTTCCCCAAAGGTATGATGACAGTTTCTTCTTCCCATTGTGTTTTTAGGTAGAAATCCTGATTTTAAATTGCTTTCACATGCTTGGTGTTTTAACCAGCTGGAAAGAAACAAGAAGTAGCCCAGCTCCTTGCTCTTGGAATTTTCAGCAGAATCTAGCAGAAAAAGTGGGAATATTCCCACTGGGTCCAAAAAAATCTTAGTAGGTTTTTTCAGATAAAAACTGAGCAATTATTCAGACTTATTTAGAACAATAGCTCAAAATTTAAAAGTCCTATTTTGGAACAGCTCCAGATTTGAGACTAACAGAGGACTAAAGCCAAGAGTTGTGCTTTTACATTTTCCCTTTTGATTAAGGTGTGTTCAACTCCCATTCCCAAGATCCACTCCCTCCCTTATGAAATTGGTATTGATCTGCCTCCAAAAGAGAAGCTATTCTTGTGATGAGGAATTTCAGAATGATGAGGGGGATTGACAGGACTGATAGCAATCAGTTATTCACCCCTGGCTGAGGGAATTGGTAACAAGAGTGGCAAGTCAATGAAGAATTAAGTGTTGGATCTGAGATCTGGGAAAGATTTCCTCAGAGATTATTAAGAAAACATGGTAAATCTTTCCTCTGGCAACAAAATCACCACCTGAGTTGAAGGGACATCAACAAGGAGGCTAAATCACATCTCCCACCTGCCAACTTTTCACTCAGTGGCTCCAGTCAAGTCAGCACAGAAGTATGTCTCTGCAAGCGGATTGTGTTCAGTTTCTGGAACAAATAAACATGCAACCAAATGTCTTTGTTGTATAAAACACTGCAGGCTGACATCTCCCTACCTGCTCCTGCCAGCAGTGCTTTACCCTGAGGATAGCAGGTCCTCCTCCAGGGTGAAGGGGATCCAGGCTGGTGGCAGCCCAGTTGTGGTTTCCAGCTCCCACCTGGGATCTGGGGCAGGGCTGAGATTTCAGGTAAAGACTTTACACAGGTGTTTCTTGTGCCTAATGTCTCTCATGCCTCTGAAACTCAGAATCTTAGAAGCACAGAACCACAGAATCATAGAATGGCCTGGGTTGGAATGAACCTTAAAAATCATCCAGTCCCAGCCCTATGCCATGGGCAGGGACACCTTCCACTATCCCAGCTTGCTCCAAGCCCTATCCAGCCTGGCCTTGGACACTGCCAGGGATGGGGCAGCCACAGCTGCTCTGGGCAATTGTCCCTCTCCAGCTTCTCTGTAGCCCCTCCAGATATCAGGAGGTGCTGTGAGGCCTCTATTCATCCTTCCCTTCTCCAGGCTGAACAGCCCCAATTTTCCCAGCCTGTCTCCATAGGGAAGGTCTCCTTGTCAAGGGCTCCAGTCCCCTTTTCATCTTTGTGGCCTCCTCTGGACTTGCTCCAACAGTTTCATATCCTAATTTATTCTGGTTTGGTACACAATTTTCCAAACATATTCTGGTTTTTGTACACAAATTTCCAAACACAGTCTTTCCGGACTGAGCCTGAGCTGAGTCGAAGTCATCTCCTTAATCAGTAGTAGATGTGTTCAAAAGGAGATTTTCACCCCAGGAACCTTGTCTTTGGTACATGTAGTTCAAGATCTGACACTTGTGTGGCAGACAAAAAGTCCCCAGAAAGTGGTCTTTTAGGGACTGTGCCTCACATAGCTGGTAGACCCCATCCTGCTTTAAATCAGCATAAAGTTTTAACAACATTTTCCTTTATCTCACATTGAAATATGAATGAAGAAACGTGGCAAGGAGCAGAACAACTTCTAAAAGCAAAGACCTGGATGCTGCTGGTGTCTAAGGACTAAATCCTGTGCTTAGTGAGCCCAGACTGCTCTGTTTCCAGGAGAGAGTTCCTATCCCCTCCCTAAACAGAGGTATCACTTCCCAGAGCCAAATTCGCAGAATTTGGGATCCAATGAGAACACAGACAAACAGAAAATAGTGTGTCAAGACACTTGGCATAACACATAACATAACACATGGAAATTCTTCCCACTTTAGCATATTCATTACGAGGGGAAAAAAAAAGAAGGCTGTTTTCTATGGCTCATAGAGAATTTCTCTCATCTAAATAGATGCATGTCACTCTCAGGCCATATGTAAGCAAAGACAGAAACAACACAGATATGTACAGAACAGCTCTTCTCAGTGTTACAAGGAAAGGCTGAGAGAACTGGAATTGTTCAGGAGAAAAGAAGGATTCAGGGTGACCACATTCCAGGATCTGAAAGGAGCCCACAGGCAAGATGGAGGGAGACTCTGGACAAGGGCCTGGAGGGACAGGACAAGGGGGAATGGCTTCACACTGACAGAGAGCAGGGTTAGATTGGATATTGGGAAGAAATTGTTCCCTGTGAGGGTGGTGAGGCCCTGGCACAGGGTGCCCAGAGCAGCTGTGGCTGCCCCATCCCTGGAAGTGTCCACGGCCAGGCTGGATGGGGCTCTGAGCAAGCTGGGATAGTGGAAGGTGTCCCTGCCCATGGCAGGAGGGGTGGAGCTTCTTTAAGGTTTTTTCCAACTCAAATCATTCACAAATCTATGGCTTTATGGAAGTGGTATGTTTGTCTCAGCAGTTCAATCATCTTTGTCAACCAGTATCTTCCCCTCTGCTTTTGTCACCTCTGCTCTACAGAGCAGCTGTGAGATAGTATGAACAGGAACATAAGGGTTTAGCACTATTTCCCCTAATCCTCCTTTATTAGAGCAAATCCCAGATTCTCAGGGATTAGGGTCAGGCAAGGTCTGTTGAGCTCTCAGCCACACTGCTGCTGGTCCTGACACTAAGGCATGGAATGGAGAGGAAAAAGAAAATCTTTGCACCCAAATCAGAGATCAGACGTTAAATGGCTCAAAGTGCCACGTGCCAAAACCTCTTCTGTGCCTGATGAACAGTTCCTATGAGTGCTGTCCTAGGGACAGCCACTGATTTATCTTGATTATTTCAAGCCTCTTTTATAGAAGCTCCAGGTTTCCTGAAGCAGAAATTTCTCTTCAGCAAAAAGACAGTGTAGGAGCACAGGCTCAGAAGACAAATGCCAGAGAAAATAATCTGTGCCCAGCAGCCACACCACAGAAACCTCTGGTTTGTTGGGTTTTTATGCCCTGATAATAAAAAATCTTGCTACATTTGAAGTGTGAGAACCATGTGGAGATGTGGGGATGATAGGTATTCCCAAACAGAGGACACAGTAAGACCAGATTGTGTTTTCCTGAGACAGTCTGCCCTAAATTACAGCTTGAGTACCTGTCTGAGAGCAGATGATCAGATCACAGGAGGAATGAGGAGCAGCTGGGATGGGTATTTTCTCTGTGTGTGGGTGGTCATCTCACCCTGGCTGGACACCAGGTGCCCACCAAAGCTGCACTCTCACTCCTCTGCTCAACTGGACAGTGGAGAGAAAATATAACAAAAGGCTCATATGTTGAGATAAAGACAGGGAGAGCTCAGTCACCAGTTACTGTCCTGGGCAAAACAGATGCAGCTTGGGGAAATCAGTTCAATTATGTACCAGTCAAAACAGAGTAGGATAATGAGAAGTAAAGCAAATCCTAAAAACAACTTCCCCCCGCCTCTCCCTCCTTCCTGGGCTCTACATCCTGCCCCAGAGTGGGGCAGGGAGATGGGGAATGGCAGTGATGGTCAGTTCACCACATTGTTTCTGCTGCTGCTTCCTCCTCAAGGAGGGGAGACCTTCCCCTGCTCCAGAGTGGGGTCCCTGTCTTGGGGGACACGAACTTCTCCACCATGAGTCCTTCCTATGGTTTGCAGTTCCTCACTAACTGCTCCAGCACGAGTCCCTCCCATGGAGGTCAGTCCTTCAGGAACAGACTGCTCCAGCCTGGGTTTCTCCCACAGGGTCACAAGTGCTGCCAGCAAACCTGCTCCAGTCTGGGATCCTCTTTCCACAGGAGTCTGCTCCAGTGTGGGCTTCCCACAGGGTCACAGCATCCCCCTGCTCCAGCAAGGGCTGCTCCAGGGGCTGCAGGTGGATCTCTGCTGTCCTGTGGGCCTCACCATGGGCTGCAGAGGAATCCCAGCTCTCTGCTCCCTCCTCACTGCTCTGGGTGACTGCAGGGCTGTTCCTCTCACATCTCCTCACTCCTCTCTTCTCTGGCTCAGTTACCTCTGCACAACATCTTTTTCTACTTCTTAAAAAATGTTATTGCAGGGGTGCTCTCACCATTCCTGATCTGCTTGGCCTTGGCCAATGGCACATCCATCTTGGACCTGCCTGGAATTGGTTATCTCAGACATGGGGAAGCTTCCAGCAGCTCCTCACAGAAGCCACCCCTGGGGCCCCCCTGCTACCAAAACCTGGCCATGCAAATGCCACACAGAGTGTGGGCCCCGGGAGAGAATAAATATGAGACGGCCAATCTGTAATTAGCCAGCTGGAGAATAAAACAGATTTAAGTCCATGAGATATGGCCCGTGCTCAAAATAAAACACCTGTGCTGAAAGGAGGCTCTCCATGGAGCAGAAAACAAACAGATAAGCCTTGAAATTCTGTTATCCAGAGCATTATTTCTCCCTTACTCATGCTAAGAACTAAAGATGGCTTTTGCTCCTCTCTCTTCTCCACGAGATGTCATCATCTCTCTCCTGCCAAAGACAAACTCCTACCTACCCCTGGCTTCTGGTTCTTAAAAATACATATACATTTTCAATGAAGGAGGGGCAGAAATCCAGAGCCTCCCTCTCCTGGGTGCCCTTATCACTGACATATGAGGTCATGTTTATACATCTTATCTCCCTCTCCTGAAGAACATTTAGGAAGACTGTCAGAAGGGCAGCTTTAGCGATGAAGCCCATGCCATAGTAAGTGGTAATTACACCATGAACCAAGGTATGGGAGACTCTCCAAGAAGGGCTTGGAAATTTAGGCCTGGTGAGTGCCCTAAATTTTAAATTTTACAAATGGGAATCTGGGCCTGGAGATGTAGATGAAAATTTGGAGATGTAGATGAAAATTAATATATCTCTAAAAAGGGAAGGAGATAGGAAGGGAGGGAGGGAAGGAAGGAAGGAAGGAAGGAAGGAAGGAAGGAAGGAAGGAAGGAAGGAAGGAAGGAAGGAAGGATCACAGTGACACCCAGTCCAACACACTTCAGGTGGGAAGACCCTGCCCTCCCGCAGTGCAGTTCCAGCATTAGGCAGTCTCAGATATTGATTACCAGATGTTTTTTGACCAGATGTTTCCTCCTCTCACTCCCAGCTTAGCAAACCCTCTAGCACGCTTTTGGTGGAGCTGTTCTCCCTTGTGAGACAGGGAAAGGAGTGAGGGCTTCTTAAGATAGACCTGTGATAAAGAAGTGTTTATCACATAGTTCTGCAATTTCTCATGAACTCACCTGTCCCATGCTCACTAATCCATCTCCCTCAGGCTGCTCGGAGCCTGCCAGACCTCTGAGGAGTTTTCTGCAGCTGCCATAAGGCAAAAAAAACCAAAAAAAACAAAACCCCCAAAAAACTGCTAAAATGTTTTCTCCTTCTGCCTCTAAGTGAAAATTCCCTCAAAATACAGCAGTGGTCATTCACAAAAAAAAAAAAATCTGCCTGACAGAGTTCAAAATAAATACAATTTTAAGAACATGCCATCCCTGTTAGGTGTTCAAGGCCAAGCTGAATGAGGCTTGGAACAGCCTGGTCTAGTAGAAGGTGTCCCTGCCATGTCAGGGGGTTGGAACAAGTTGATCTTTAAGGTCTCTCCCAGATCAAACCATTCTTCGATTCAGTGATTTGATAAATAAGAAGGGAAAATAATATGTGTCTTCTCTTTCCAGTCCTGGGTATACCCAAGGAATTTGTTCTTAAAACTGAAACATGTTCAGGTCTTTAATTGGTGGGGGTTTTTTTGTTGGTTTTTTTTTTTTTTTAGCCCTTCATGAACTCCAAAGAGCTGACTTCATAAAACTTAAGGAAGTTTATAAACCTAGGTTTTATAGGGTTAGGAATACAACTAAAAGAAACAATTATAATGTAAAAAAATCATTAATATCTGTGGATGCTTTTAAAACTCTACAGCATTTCTAAGCCATATTTCTGGTAAATATACAAGCAAATACAGAATATTTGTTGATAAAATAAAGGATGGTGTTGTGGCCTCTCTTTGAAACTTTCTGAGTAATTTGCAATAAGTTGGCATGCCAGCTCCAATTATCCATTATCCCCAATCTTTCCTATAGGTCATTGTGCTAATTGTCTTTTTACAGAAAAGTGACAATCATAAGACAACATTAAAATAAACTATTTTTTCAACTTCAGGTCATGAAATTAATCCTCATTCGGATTAAGATTTTCTTTTGCATTCCAGGACTGTATTTGTATCATGTTTGGTTAGACATCATGTTGACAGTCAACAGTGTCAGGGATGCAATTCCTGAAGGCATTTCTTCCTATGAATTCTGGAAGGACTTTTCTTGGTAACCTCCATGGGAGAAAATAGGCAGTTCCTCTGAGCAAAACCATGAACAGCTGACAGGTTTGTCATCAGGATTTGGGTCTGTCACAGCACAATAGGTTATTTATCTAGAGGTCTCACTCCTGCCACACTGTCACCATCTTTAAAGAAAAATTTGCATTGACTATAGCCAAAGAGAGGAGATACAGAATTACTATCCTGAGTTGGAAAGCACCCACATGGGTCATCAAGTCCAACTCCTGGCCCTGCACAGGGTACCCCAACAATTTTTGATAAGGCTGGAATACTAAATAAAATGTAGAGAGCATTTGAATCTGTAAGTTAATATCTAGACTTTCTGCCCAGATAAAAACACATCTTCTTTCACCTTTGAGTGATTTCCACTCTGCTCGACCTTCTGCTCCCCCTACATTGGTCAAAATTACAATCTCTGATTTCCTGGTACCCTTTCAATCCTTTACCTGCTTGAGAGCTTTTAATTACATTGCAAAGCTTACATTTTTGTCTCTCCATGTATATTAGAAATAGACCTCAAGACAATACTGCTTGAGGTGTGGTGTTAATGTGAAAAGTACAATAATCTTACAAGTAGCTACAAAAGGTAGATAAGAGATTATGTGATTTTAGGAGCTCATTGAAATGTCACAATTTGTCATAATATTATGCATTTGAATAGCATAAGCAATTAGATCCTTAGCTGGTGGGCTATTTTCTGATTTACTCCTTCTGTATTGTCTATGAAAGAAAGAGGTTTCAGAAGATAATTTAGAATCACACCACTACTTAAACCACAGCATTGGGATATTTCTGTGACTGTTTCTGCTTCTAATCAATGAGAACTGGCACTTTGAACTTGTGAAAGTCTCTTTGACTGCAC
The DNA here is from genome assembly GCA_013396995.1 of Dicaeum eximium. NCBI lineage: Eukaryota > Metazoa > Chordata > Aves > Passeriformes > Dicaeidae > Dicaeum > Dicaeum eximium. The sequence goes on from VWZP01009613.1 coordinate 592,475, forward strand.
AAGAAGAATTCATGTATAATACTGTAATGCTCAAGTGCCTTATGGGAATGAGGTAAATCTCAGCAAGTCATTTCCATCACAGCCTGAACATCCACATGGGCATAAAACATAAAACATCAAGCTTACAGCCCCTTTGGAATGATATAATTTCACTGCTATCCTCTTCTTTAAACCACCTTTCATCTGGCATTATGTTAGACAAAATTTGAAAGCAATGCTGATAATTGTGTCAGTGACAGAATTTAACCAAATACTGTTCACCCCCAATACAGAATTAAATTCCTATTTTAGACAGACGTGTCCACCTTGGATCCATTTATCAAAAGTCTGGGGAGCCAGCTGAAATTAAATCAATGCCACACACGTTATGGGCACTGGCTGATGTCCAGAGTGCTAAAATGGCAGTGCAGAATTGGAAAGGCCCAAGCACATTGTTTATATGCACTGGCTGAAATCCAAAAGGGTTACAGTAAGTAGGAGAATAAAACATTGGTAACAGGGCCCTCTACTCCTCACTTGAGGCCAGCAAGTGCAACACTTCAGCTGGGAATAGGTGATCATCATGAAACATGGGCACATAAACCTCCAGGCACAAATCCTTTGTGATCCTGAGCACTCAGGACAGAGAGCAAGAGGCATGGACATGCTGCCAGTCTCCCAAATAGATTGGTGGAACCATGGCTTGGCTCTCCCCCATGAACTGTGACTCTCACATGAGACAGGCTGCTGATGGCTTTTCAAGGGTGTTCTGCTGGGTTGCATTTGAATTTACAGTCTGGAGGTGTGTGAGGAATGGTGCTTAGAAGGAATATCCCTGCTGTCTGCAGGGTCTGGAGCCTGCAGCCCTAATGCAGAGCTCCTCAGAACCTTTTATTCACAGAACCATTTCAGATGGAAAAGACCTCCAAGATTGAGTCCAACAATTCCTCCCCAGCCTTCTTCCTAGTGTAACAGATCTATATATAACAAGATCATGGACCTCATTTGGCATTTTCAAAATGGGTTTTCTGCAATAAAATAAGTCCCCAGGAGCAGGTCTCTGTCATGTTTTATGGCTGTGCAATGCTGACAATGCACAAAGAAAGGAGTGTGGGTAACCAAGGCTGCTTTCCAAAGGTGGGGAAACACAGGCCCTTGGACACATGAAGATCCTTGAGATCTGTATCCACATCTCAGAGAGGTCATCCCTAATTCCAGCTGAGTGCAGAACTAGCAGAGATCACACTGGTTTTGTAGCCGTTAATTTATTTTTCATATTTAGCTGCCATTGGGAATTCTTGCCCAAAATCTTAAGAATAAATCTGACCCAGAGAAATAGAATCAAGATCCCTTGGAAAATGTTAGGAGACTGGAAAACAAGTTCATATTGCTTTGCAATAAACAAAACAAAACAGAAAACCCAGGCGTTGTTCATGAGACAGGAATTCTAAAATATTCCATTTGGAGAGTTTGATAGCTTGCTTGCTGCCCAGCTTGAAAGATTTCAAGCATTTCTGCTTTCTCAATGCAGAAAAAAGCTGCAATAACTTAAATTAAAAAAGAAAAAGCACCCTTTCATGTTCCATTGTGAACCTAGAAACTTTTACTTCTTAATCATTCCCTTTTTTCTACCTTCACAGTTGTGCTCTGCTCCTTTACAGGCAGCATTTAAGTCCTTGCTTTTCTTTAATGGAAGTGAGAGAAATGGACCAGTATCTTCAAGGCAGTCTTCTGGATTTTCCAAAGAGAAAACAATGTTCCAGTAAAATAGTAATTTTCCCATACAGCATCATACAGTTGTTCAAACACAGAGTTTTTTTCATCAGGAAAATAACCCTCCAATAAAGTCTGCTTCATCCCAAACAGTCTAGACAAGGGCTGTAATTAGCTTCTGGCCATTAGATGATTTACAGACAATTCCCTCCCAAAACCTGACGTGTAAAACTCAGACTCTTCAGATTTATTTAATGCAGATGTTCTAAAGAGGAGCAAATCTAAATATCTCAGAGATATCTCAGTGAACACGACCAGTACTTTTGTATCTTGGTTTCAACAGCTGCAGTTCAATTGTGTGTACACAAGAATCTGGTGCAGCTTGAGACACTTGAGGATACCAAAGATATTCACCTGAGCTGGACAGAAATGACACAGGACTCATGGAAAACCTTCTGAAGCAGTAGATCCAGACAAAAAAGGATGCTACAGAACAGCTCAGGATATGTTGCATGCTGATATTTAGACAGCTGAGTAACACCCCAAACCTCTGTTCTAAATAGAGCTTTTAAGCTTTGATTTTTCAAGTATCTTGACCCAGATGTGTATTTATGAGAATCTCACCCCCATTAAAAAAAAAAACCAAACCAAAACAAANGCTCATTGACTTAGAACCAAGAAGACCAATTTTTGTAACGACAGTCTCTTGTGTAAATGGCTGCCTTTAACATTAATCTTCAGGAACATCAGTGAAACGTTGGTACCCACAGAGGCTTTGCAGAAAAGCAATTTCATGGAGCAGTTGCTTAATGTCCTGCAGAGGGGAGCTTGTACTCACATTTATGAATGTGGGAAGGAGATCTCACTCATTTTTGGCAGTGCTGAAAGGAGTAAAGGCTTCTTTTTGCTCCCAAAGAAAGGACATATCTCTGGTTGTACAGCTAATACAGCACTGCTGAGCTAAGGGAAAGGACTGAACCCTCAAGGATCACTTTTCAGAGCAAAGACAAACTTTTATTATCCCTCAGTATTACTTACAGAATTACTTACAGCTGTGAGAGTGTATCAATCATTTGGCAAATTTCATACCCTTACCTGTCACTAAAATAAAGGTAGGGACAGCAAATCAAGATCTGGATTTATAAAAGCAGCACTCAGACTGAATTGTAAAAACTGGTTTGGAATTCTTACAGGGTTTTACACTATTATAAAATCAGATTTTTGCCAAAGACATGAAAATGGTGGGTTTTTCTCCATCTGAATAACCATTTTTACTTAAGCAAATAAGATAATGAATATTTTATCTTTCTGGGGAAAATACAATGAAATAGAGACTTAATAACACACAGAGATAACAACGCACAGTTTGACCACTTTAAAAGAAAAATGAGTAAAGAGGAGGTATTGTGAGACTACAGGAGAAGATTCCTGCATTTCACTGGAATGTTAGGAAAGTAGCTCTTCAGAAACATGCAGTGTCCTGGGGCAAGAGCTGCTTGTGATACATCTGTGATGACAGCAGTTTGTTAGAGACCCAGATTAGAGGGAAATGTTCCAGCATGCAGAGACTTTAAGGCTCTAAAACTACAAAAATGACATCAATGGCTCAACAGAGCAGAAATCTTAAGGGGAGATGTAGTCAGGGCTGAAGACATTCAGGGGACAGCCCAAGAAGTGGTGGAGGGAGAGCCCATTTACACAAACAGATGGTACAAACTCATTGCAGGGCCTCCTTTTTTGGTTACAGCTCCCACTTCAAAGGTGCCCTGCTTGACATCCCTGCTAGCCTGCATGGGGCAGCTGAGGATGAGCTGCCATCCCCTGTCTCACACACACAGCTCAGCAACTCGTGTGCTTAGCTCGGCTCCCAGCTGGAAATGGGACGGTTCTGCTCCTTCCCCTGCAAGTGCCACCCCAGCTGCCACCCCACCCAGGAGCTGGAAGGGCCATGTCCATCCACACCCCCTCCCTCACAAGGAGCAGGGCAGCACTGCCACTGCCACTTTTTTCAGCCTTTCTCTCACGGCCTCTGGAAAACAGTTTCTTCCCAGGACTTGTCTGAGAGCTCGTGGCCATCTTCCATCCATCTGATGCTGCTGTGGGAAAAGGCAGATTCTCTGTTACTCTGTAAACTTTTCAACACCATCTTCCTGTCTGATTCAGAGGTAAAACAGGGCCTTAAACACAAAACAGATCCTTTTTTAACTGCTGCATTCTACGTCTCCCATCTCTTCTTTAGTGTTTGAAGAATCACTCATGAGGAGCAGCTGAGGGAGCTGGGGGGGCTCAGCCTGGAGGAAAGGAGGCTCAGGGGGAACCTTCTGGCTCTGCACAACTCCTGACGGGAGGGGACAGCTGGGGGGATTGGGCTCTGCTCCCAGGGAACAAGGGATAGGACAAGTGGAAATGTCCTCAAGCTGCACCAGAGGAGGTTCAAGAAGAATTTCTTCATTGAAGGAGCTGTGAAGCACTGGAATGGGCTGCCCTGGGAGGTGGTTAAGTCATCACCTCAGGAGGTTGTTCAGGAAATTACTGGATGTGGCACTCAGTGTAGTTGACAGGGTGATGTTTGGTCAAAGGTTGGGCTCGATGAGCTTGGAGGTCTTTTCCAGCCTTGATGATTCTGTGGAGCTCATGTCTTTGTTAAATAAGTTCCCTTCCTCCATTATGGCAGCTTTGATGTGCTAACAGGTGTGTGTGGATACACTCACACCTTGCTCATGTCACATCCCTTCCTGTCACCTTCCTGCTCGCATAAAACTGAGAAAAACAGGCTGGCAGGGGTTGCACTCCCTGAGTTGGCCCAGGATGTCGATGCATGAGGATCCATGAAAAGGACAAGAAGATGTTTTCTGCTTCTTAGATTATCATGACTGGAGAACATGTGGATTGTTTTCCGGATGGGAAGATGGGCACTGAATGGAAAAAGAGACTTTAGACACTGAGCTTTCTGTGTTTGTTATTCATCACTTAATTTATACTGGAAATGAATCTGAGAGAAGGAAACCTTACTCAGCTTATAGCAGAATTCATCCCCTTTAGAAAAAGCATCACATAATGAGATCACATAAAATGTACTTCTAAAGGTCCACAGAAAGGAAGATAAAATTTGATATGGCATTCTTGAGGTTTTAGACTGAAATAGAAAGGGGAAGAATAGGAAAGAACCCTGTATCCTCTCACCTAATCTCCTCCAGTTTCTGTCTTTGTACTTCATGATGGAGGAAACACAGAAGAAATACATTTACACAGACCCAGTATTTTCAATGGCCCTTCCAAAATAATTAGTCCATCCTTTGGGGGTAAAGGTTTGCTAAATATCCAGTGGAAAATGAAGTCAGGCTTTGATTCATTCTGGTCTTGACATTTATGTAACTTTGTTTCTTCTTCCTGACTTGTTCATAAGAAGACACCAGCCCTGAAATCTAAGAATGTTGCAAAGATCACCCAGGCTCTCCTAAAAGCATCAGCCCAGTGTGTGTGAGATGGAATAAGATGATTCTGAGAGATCAGTAGCCAAAGGGATTTTAAGTCTAACATGTGGATGCTGCAAATTCTGCTTGTAGAAAGGAAGCAAAAAGTACCAAGCCAAGACTGTGATGTGGTTTGTCTGCTCGTCCCATTCTCCAGCAAGATGGATGTGCTAGGAGATGCCAGACTTCTCTATCTTTTCTTTTAAAACTTCTTTTAATACCATAACCAAGACTTACAATGCTTTAAGTTGATCTGAACCTGTGATGAATGAACTCAAATATGAAACAAACCAAGACTCATTTTTACAGTTTCTGTAAGGAGGGACATGCTAAAGAATCCCTTGGTGAGTTGCTGCTCTCTACTGGGGAAAGGATGTACGAAAGACTACCCACATGGCACATTCTCTGTGGTGCATATTATTCCAGTCTTATCTATGAGCTGATGTACTAATTTTAAAATAATCTTGACAGAGAATTCCCAAGTTAATCTGCTTAAATAATTTCCTACACGATGTCACATGCACGTGCACCCCTATCTTAAAATTTCAATAGATTAATATCCCAACTTGCCTCTTCTCCTCCCCACTCCCAAACACATTGATTATTCTCATTTACTACTCCTTCCACCAATGTCCCAGGCATCAAGTCCAGTTCCAAGTGCCTTGTCCAGCTCTCAGGGATGTGCCTGGTGCCTGTCACCAGCTGCCAGCCTCATTTCTTCCACAGTGAAAAGATCTCACACAGCTGTGACACTAATTTGGGTAAACAGAAGACTTGTGGTCACAGAAGATGAACTTTTCCTGGAATAACATGAAGTTATAACCTTGCCAGGAGATAAAAAGAAGGAAAAAAGTGTTCCTAACACTATTTACTGCCAGCTACAAAATTCTTTCTTTTGTATTATTTTTCTTCTTTTTCTTGTTTATTTGTTTTCTTTTGTTGAATTTTTCTTCTTCCCTCCAGCCTCCATTTTCTCTCAACAGCTTTCTCAAATACACCAGTACACCACGAGAGTGTAAGTGCCCAAAAATACACGTTTTTAAATTCTTTTTTTTTTAATTCCAGTTTCAATTTTGCTTTTAATAGCTGGACTGAAACACTTCTTGCTGCAGGAGATTTTACAGCAGGACATGCAGATAAACTTGAGGTGACTCCAAATGCTCTATCACCAGAAATGGAAGCTGGGGGAGACCTGAGCAGAAATGCCTAAGATAGGTCAGATGTCCAAACAACCTTGGAACTGTTGATAAACCAATCTAGAATTTGTGAGGAATTATCACAATAAGGGATAAATATTTGGGGCAGGAATCTGCTACAGAGCACCAGCTTGGGAAGAGGAGGCAGATGAAACCCTCTTCAGGCTGGTAGAACAAGTCTTGAAGTCACAGGCCCTGAGACTTGCTGTGGATCATCAGGATCATCAAAGTCCAACTCCTGGCCCTGCACAGGACACCCCAAGAATCACACTGTTATTATATCCTCATGATTGCAGGAAGAAGACAGAGTTAGGGAGCACTTAAGACAATTGTTCATGGGAATAGTTGGTATGGCTGTGATGGTGCCAAGGGGGCCATCAGTGTCCCTGTGAGACTCATCATCTTCAGCAGCTCATAGCAACCAGGAAAAGCTCCTTTTGACTGAAAAGGGGCCAATGTCACCTGCATTTCTGCCTGTCACGAGAAAGGGAGAGGCAGAACTGCTACTTGGGTCTTCTTATTTCTCCTTGTGCAGAAAGCACCTTGCTTTAACTGAATGCAGACTTCTGACTTGGGGAAGGGCCTGTTTGAGGCCTCTTACAGGCGTGAATTGAACAATCAGCCCTGCTGAGGCCTCACCTGCAGATCTGTGTCCAGCTCTGGGCTCCTCAGGACAGCAGGGACAGGGAGCTCCTGCAGCGGGGCCAGCGGAGCCTGCGGAGATGATTTAGGGCCTGGAGCGTCTGTGGCAGGGAAAGGCTGAGGGAGCTGGGGCTGCCCAGCCCCGAGAGGAGCCCCAGCTGAGAGGGGCCCTCAGCCCTGGGTGTCCCTGTGTGCAGGGAGGGCTCCCAGCAGGGCCCAGGCTCTGCTCCGGGGCCCAGCAATGGCACCAGAGGAACGGGCAGGGACTGAGCCCAGGAGGTTCCACCTGGGCAGGAGGCAGAACTTCTGTCCTGGGCAGTGCCCCAGCCCTGAACAGATTGTCCAGAGAGGGTGTGGAGTCTCCTCACTGGGGACATTCCAGAGCCAGCTGGACACAATCCTGTGCCCTTTGCTCTGGGATGGCCCTGCTGGAGCAGGAGGTGGGACCAGTGACCCACTGTGGTCCTTTCCAGCCTCAACCAGTCTGTGCTTCTGTGGTCAGACATTTCTCAGGCAACACCTCAGCAGGTTTCTGCTTTTCTTCTGGACTTGTTGAAAGGAAACAATGATTTTTTATCCTGCTTCCCCCATATGAGGAATGCAGGATGATGGAAAGCTCCAGCCTGAATGCGTCACACATTTGTGAATCTCTGTACATACACACCAGCCTGCTATAGGTATCCTGACACATAAATCAGATGAGCACCAGATGCAGTTTTTCTACAAGAGGGAAGCAAAATCTGGGGGCAATTTTTTTAGGGCGCTGGAAAAAATCTCCATGCAGATTGGTTATTAACATAGACTTCAAGTTCGTCTAAAGAACTAAAGAAACAATCTTCAACCATAACCCATTCCTTTCCAGAGATTTTATAAAGATCAGACACCACAAATAAAATCTAACACTTCCCTAAGTGAGGAATATCAGTTATAAGAACTGATGGTAACTAAAAACTGCTTTCTATAAATGCTTTTGAATTCAAATATATACCTAATGTGTAGGTTAAGTAACTATAGTGCACATACCTGGCTTGTGAGTGGGTATGTGCATGAATCCCCACCCTCAGAAATGTATTAAACACTATAAAGGATGCCAGGCCAAGCACTTAAAAGAGAGAAAATGTCAGAAATTAAGTACATCCTGGAAAACTGTAATTCATCTCTTCTGTGAGATTGTAATGTGATAAATTCTGGAACTGAGACATCCTAATCCTTTTTTTATCTTTTCCTCCTAAAGCACTTCTCTCTCTGCATGCTCCAAGTGCTCTGGCTGCTCTATATTCATTCACTGCCATCTTCCTCACTCACTCCTCATGCTGAGTGTGGCCTCAGGACACACTTATCAAAATCCTGTTCTGAAGACAGAAGGCTTCATTTCCCCATGGGATTTCCTACAAGCAGCAAGCATAAATCACCTCCTGAGTCCTTCAGTGCCACAGTGAGGGAAGGGAAGGGAAAGATGTGCTTGACTGAGCATCTTGTATTCCTTGTACTTCAGCACTGTGTCTGAAGGCTTCATGAACAGGGGCATTTATCCCCAAAAACATCCTTTACTGATGGGGACAAGAAGAAGATGTTAAAATAAGAACTATTACTCATGTGACAATTGAGTTTGAAGGCTCCAGTAATCCAGAATTCTTAGGAACATTAGCATGCTCTGTATAGGGTACCCTTGCAGCCACGAGGACCCAGAACTCCTACTAATGCCAAGCCAGGATGCAAAGCAACCCACAGTAGAGCCTAGTGCTGGGTCAGATTCCAGGCTGTGCCCTGAGGGATGGTGTTGTTGTAAAGCTCCTCAAAGCCACTCAGCAGCCACTGGGAGCCCATCCCAAGTCTCATATTTGGCAGAAGGCAGCCGAGCCCGTGTGTGTGCCCTGCCACATGTCGCACACGACGTCTGCTCTAAAATTACCGGGGCAATAAAAGGGACACCTCATCAAGGGCATTTTCCTGACACTTGTGTGAGTCACCTCAGCCTAATCTCTGTTCCTGGAGCTCAGGGAGTGGAGGACAGCTGCAATAGTTTAGCATTTCTGGTGTGGACCACTGCGTTTTGCCAGCAAACCGCAGAGCTGTGCTGGCGCGGCTCCTGGGTTCCCTTCCAGTTCCAGCAGGGAGTATTTTGTTGGCTTTAATTCCTGCAGCTAAACCCAGTCCACTTATTGCCTTTAGGTTCCTTTCTTCTTTCCCAGCTACTTCCAACTCCGTAATTTGCCTGCAATCTTTTCCTTATCATGCCTGCTCTGTTTCTCCTGCTATATCCTCACTCTTTGCCACGCATCTACTCAGTGCTCACCAAATTTACACCTACCTCTCCCAGTTCCTAATCCACAGGTTCCTGAGGGAACTGGTGAATTCACCTCCTGAACCACGTATTAGAAGTTGTTGCTGTGTTTTGTTGGAAAAATCCTCCATTAAAAGCCAGCAACTCTCTTAGAAAACACCAGGTAACAAATGTGAGTAATTACTGCACAGGCATAGAGGGGGCAGATAAAGAAATTTATCAGTTCAATTCCCATTCATAGACAAGGCCAACCTTATTCACAAAGAGTAACATTTTGCCCCCTCTGGAATTTCTATCAGCTATAATGAGACAGGGATTTTCCCTGTAGTCTCTACTTTTAAGTTACAAAATGCAAAAAGCTGTAAATTAGGAGCTTTTAAATGTCAGGCTCTAAGAATTTATCAAACTGTCTTCTGCCTTCTGTCTTCTGGACTGTTTTCAATATTTGAGGTTCATATCCATTATGCACTCTCACATTTAGAGTATATATTCTCCTTCTATGCTGTGTACACATTCCCAGTAAATTCTACTCATTTGGGCAAAATTGCTTTCAAACAAAGGCACTACTTGTTGCAACTTGGGATACACAGTGCCAACATCAGATATTGGGACAGATCCAGGACTTCATAAGTAAGATAATGAAAGCCTTCAAATCACACCAGCTTCCAGGTTCAGGCTTATGTGCCTATTCCAAGAGTTATCTATAATATAATTTTGACATTGGAAAAATAAATCACAGGTATCTGGTAGCTGAGACCTGATCCTGTACAAATCCACTTAAAGCAAAGGAGTTCACTGAAACCAAAGGAGTGACACAAGAAGGAGACCAAGATCCAGTGATCATCCTGCACTTGTTTGGTACTTCAGGATGGATTGAAATAAGGAGCCAGCCACTGCAGTTATTAATTTTTTTTTTTTTTAATTTCCCTGCTGTTCCCATCCTGAAGCCATTAAATGCCAGAACCACTGGTTGATGTCTGACCTCAGAATAGTTCCCAGAACAACCAGCACATCGACCAAAGACATCAGCAAATCAACACCTACCCAGAAGGAAAAAATAGACCACTGGAAATCTTTTCCTCTGTTTTGTGGTTTGACTCAGGTTTCAGCCAAATGTTCCTGCCAGACAAACCCCAAAATCCTCCTCCAAAAGGAGAGCAACTAACCCTGTTTCTCTCCATGGGCACACACAAAACTTAAAACAATGTTATCTCCAGGGAAAGGAGTGGCTCTTCTGACAGCAGTGACAGCTGTTTAGAGGGGCAGCTTGGTTCCAAAAGCTTTTTTACCACCCCTTGCACTGAGCAAAGTGATAGAATCTTGTTCAGGATTCAGCTTCCACAATTTGAGCCCTGTCCTCCAGACACACTGGGGTGCCACTCTGCATTTACCTGCAGTCAGACCTGGAAGCCAGCTCCCCAGAATTGTCTTACTCTCACACACACACAAACAAGCACACATTTCATTGCATTCCCAACACATACTTTGCCTAACCTTACAATGACCCAAATCTCCACTGGGCTTCCAAAATTTGTTGTTTTCTCCAGTCTATCTCTGTATCTACTGACAATCTTTCAGCAACCTCTTCATCTACTTAAAGCAGAGCTTAAAGCAAAGTTTATCTGCTTCCAAGAGAATTTTCCTTCTACCTTGTCAGGGTTCTGACAACAAGCAGCTCATTGTTTGTTGTTATTACCTTGGCAGAGACTCAGCTGAGAGACCTGCTGCTTTCAAAAATCTACTCAGTAGCGTGGTCTCCTGGGGCTGCACGTGTTCATATTTGCCAAGAATTCGTACAAAAATAATCCAACATTTATCACAAAGAGAGAATTTGCCTTTTTGGGGGGGATTTTTTGGTTTGGTTTGTTTTTTTGCTTTCTTTGTTTTGGTTTAGTTTTTTTCTTTTTTTTTCCCTTTCTTTTTCAGAAGTCCTCAGAGTTAATAGTCTGAAGTGGTTTGGAAACCTGAGAAGCTGAAGTGCTGAAGTCCTTTCTCCTTTTGGTAGAAAGATGACACATACATGTGTGACTTGTTGGCTACAAGTGGAACTGCACACAAAATTGCCATGAGAGCTGGAAAATCATCTGGCCGGTGGATGGGTCTCATGCACAAGAGAATTGACAGTGTGGATGCAAAGTTGATGTTCTTGAAAGTAAGAATTTGTATAGCCCAGCCACATATCCACCAGCTTTGCCAGCGTCACCTCTGATGTTGCATAGGGCTTTCTTCTAGGAAGTAAGGAATTCAGTTTCATTCCCTTCTAAGCATGAAGAGGTTTTAAAACCTAACCCATCATTTTAAAAAGTGGCTCACCAGGGAAAGTCAAAGAAGTAGAGGAAATTATAGAAGAAATTCTTTGCTGTGAGGGTGGTGAGGCCCTGGCACAGGTTGCCAGAGAAGCTGTGGATGGATGCCCCGTGCCTGGAAGTGTCCAAGGCCAGGTTGGATTGGGCTCTGAGCAACCTGGGATAGTGGAAGGTGTCCCTGCCCATGGCAAGGGGTTGGAACTGAATGGTTTTTAAGGTCCCTTCCAATCCACACCACTCTATGATTTTATGATTTTTCATTTCACCCAGTGAATCACTTTGAAAGAAAAATAAATAATTCATTGCCTCAAAAGCCATGTCACTCTAGGTTAATCAATTCTTTCCTAGCATTTAGCTGGCTGTGTTTTTCCACCAAGGCAATTGCTTTCCAATGTCAAATCACACCAGGGAAATTTTTAATTTAAAACAACAACAGAGAACCTGGATTTTCCTGTTGATTAGTACAGTTAATTACCCAACAGAATGCAAATGTTTGACTTAGTGACAGCACACAAAACGAAAACAAAGCCTTAACTTTCCAATATGCAGTAGGAAAGAGCTGGGTATGTGTGAATAGACTTTTTTTTTTTTTTTGGTATCTTTTATTTGTGCTTTAACACCTGGAAAATAAATACTGCAAAGAGCCCTATTTGCATAGCAAAGGACATCGTGGTGAAGCCTGTAGATGTGGTTGGGATAATGCTTGTGTAAAGACAGACAGACAAAATCTCTAGAATTCTATCTGTGTAAACTGATCCAGGCTTGACTCTCCTTTACACAAATTCTCAATTTGGCAACATGAAAGAATTTAAAAATAGGCACTGCCAGGACAGTAGGACTGGGCAAAGAGGGTCTAAGCTTGAATGTGACCCAAGCCTTGAGTGAACGGAGGTGGTTCTTTCACAACTGTCTGCAAATGTGTGTTTACATGTCTCTCTTCAGGCAGCTGAGGGGTTTGCAAGAGCTGGGCATGCCCCCACAGGGCTTTAGCAGGGACTCGATCAGATTCTTCGACTTTGCTCCAGTCTGAGACTCAGCAGCTCTGTTGTGTTCGAATTTTCATCACCCATAACTAAAGAGAAAGGTCCTGCTTTTAAAATAATTTTCTGAAAATATTTTAGCCTTCCTTAGTTGTTTGGGGTTGGTTGTTTGTATTTTTTTTATTTTTTTTTGTATTTTGGTGGGTTTTTGTTTGGGTTTTTTTTTTTTTTTCCCCCTAAGTGGCCATGACAAACATGGCAATGAGCAGGGTTCTCATGGTGGTTACCAGCCACCAGGTCTCGGTGGGAATCCTCACATTTAATTTACAACCACTCCCTGGTAGCCAGAAGCTGCTCCATGCCAACCATACAGGACATTTCTGGGGGCTGCCGCACCCTAGTGTACAAGGGTCACTCAACCCCCTGACAAACACAGGAGTGGTCCAGGGTGTCTGACCCCTTCTGATTTGGAGGGTGTGAGTGACTCCCTCCCTGTTGCTCCCACAGCTGGGCTCCCCTGAGCTGCTCCACAGGGCAGCTGGGACCCTCCAGCCCCATCAAACCACGATGCCCTGTCAGTGGGTGCATTCATTCCCTGACTCTGCAGCGTGTGTAGGATGGCACATTCCACACCGTGTGCTCACCACACCTCTGCTCAGCCCTCATTTAGAACACTTTCAAGCACAGCCTGCTCAGATGCCTTCTCAGTTGTCCTCTCCCACCGGCCAGCAGCAGAGCAGCAACTTTTTCCTGGGCTGGCTCAGAGCACCATCCCATTGCCTGAGCGTGCCCTGGGGCTCACGCAGCTGAATTCACCACCAAAGCACTGGATGGCCCAAACCTGGAGATTCTGGGCTTTTCCAAGGGCCTGCACATGCCTGGCCTGAGCAGGAACTGTAGGGCTTCCAAGGAAAACAGCAGGGCTGAGCATTGAAAGGGATGGGCACGACAACAAGCTTTCAGGTGTCCTCCATTCTTACCCCAAGGGACTTTGTTCACTCTGATTTGGATTAAACAGTATTAAGAACTGCCCAACAGCCTAATCAGATAATGAGAAATAGCTCCTACATCACCTCACAAGCTCCCAAACAATACCTGGGGGCCCACTGGCATCCACCAAGTACATAAATCACAGAATTACAGAATCACAGAAGCATTTGGTTTGGAAGGAACCTTAAAAACAATTTCATTTCAACCCCCTTGCCATGGGCAGGGACACCTTCCACTATCCAAGGTTGCTCCAAGCCCCTTCCAACCTGGCCTTGAACAGGGATGGAGCAGCCACAGCTTCTCTGGGCAACCTGTGCCAGGGCCTCCTCACCCTCATAGGGAAGAATTTTTCCTAATATCCCATAGAAACCTCCTCTCTGTCAGTGTGAAGCCCTTGTTCTGTCACTCCAGGCCCTTGTAAAAAAAATCCCTCTCCATCTTCCTTGTTGTCTCCCTTCAGGTACTCCAACCTTACTTAAATCAAAAAGAGGGAGAAGGGGGTTAAAGGATATCCATGAGGAAGATTTAAGCATTTTTCTCTGGGTTGTGGCTATGATTCATTTTCCATAACTCTCTGAAAAGGATTTAAGACAGTCCTGCTCTTTCCCCTAACACCTGGACTTTTGTAAATTTATATTTTTGTGTGCAAGAAGTCCTGATTTGTATGAAGGCAAGAACAGTATCTTTTCAAAAATGACCATTAAAAACAAAATCTTACTCAAAAATATATATTAGAAGAAGTTATTTTCAAAACAGCTCGGACTCATTTGGAAAACACCCAGGATTTTGAAAAGGTTTGATAGAATTGAGTCAAACCTTTTAAAATACGGATTTTTCTGTAGTAAATTCTGTACCTATCTGAAATTAAGTTACTTTCCATTTATTGTGGACTCCAAATTAAGTAAAGTATTTACTATTTGACTTCGGGTGAACTAAATCTCTTTTCTTCTAATGTGCCAGTTTAAAATAACTCCAAGTGTCATGCCCACAAATGTGGGAACACTCTAAAGTGTTCCCTTGCTCTACATACCATTTAGCAGGTATCTCTTGGGTCAAAACCCCTTCAATTTCCAGTTCATTTTCTAAGAAGGCTGGGCATTTGCATAGTTTTTGAATAGATGAAGAACAAAATCTCCTTTAGAAAACTCCACAGCACCTGGAAAGTGTTTTATTATTTTTCTTTTTTACTATAGAAGAATCCACATATATATAGAGAGAGATATACACTCTACATTTTACTTATGGCTAATTTCAGGCAGTGAAAATATTACTGTTTCCTCAAACCTCTCCACATTTTCAGGCCAAGGCCATTCTCAAAGCTGATCCACCAAGACACAACGAGGAAATCAATTTTATGTGAGAGATATGAGCACCCCATTGCACAGTACTGATGAGATGGCTGTGCTAACTTTTCAAACATAATACCCAGTGTCATGGGCATGGAAACAAAAGCTAGTTATAGCAAAAGTTTCTTTGGCTGGTGTTAAAAGCAACCAGTATAAAACTGCAACTTGAAAGGCTTTTAAGCCTCTCTCAAGTAAAGTGGATATAAACTGACTCATTTTTTTTAAGTGCACCCCAGTTCACTCCAGATGCAACAAGGCGAACAGCTGGCCCTGCAGTTCTGAAGTCTGGGCTGGAAACACTTCTTTATTCCTAGTCAAAATCTTTAAGTTAAAAGAGAAAATGGAAATAATCCATTAATGAAGGCAACCAGCAAGATACAAAGCCAGAATGGACTAAAGGGTTCTGAATACAAGTGAGTTTAGATTAAAGGCCAATGAAATATGGAACTCAGCCCCATATAGATTTACCTGGCTCAGCTTGTGAAATGTCTGTGTAATAGGCTGCTGCTGGAAAGATAAGCAGGGCTACGGTCTGAAGAGGAGCTCTTAACAATGGGAACCTTGTTAGAAAAGTTTTCTATTGTACACATATATTTTAGCTGCTATTGTCTTCCTTTATTAAGAAATCTTGTCTTGGATTCTGAGATTGCAAAAGCCCTGTCAGTTAATTCTGTTCCATTTAGCCTGTATTTTAAATTACATTTTGAACAAAAGAAATCTAAATATATCTTGTGTTTTAACTGGAAAAAGCTTCCTAAAAGGTCCCAGCTAATTCTTGCTGCTAGATACAATGAGGCATAGAAAATGAATGCAGTGGGCATTTCCAGGTGGTGAATAAGTTTTTTAGTGATAGGCATCAGTGAAATCCCCATCGTACTTCAAAGGCTGCATGGAAAGCACTGGGTATTTGTGTCAGGGAGAAGAAATATCAGATCTCCTCATTCCTAACCAAACCGCTGGAGAAGCACAAAAGGTGCACTTGGAGTCAGCCCCAAACAAAGGCAGAAAATCTCTTCTTACAACAACAAATTTGTATTCAGTCTATGCAGCAGGGTATCGAGTGAGCTGGGCAAACCAGCGTGTCTGTTCCCCAAAAACACGCTTTTCTTTTCCACTTTTGTTGAGGAATTGCCTGCAGGAGGCCTATGTATTCCCATTTACTATGGCCCTGGGACAAAGGATCATTCTGCACAATAATGAACCCAGACTAGGAGTTGCTTGGCTTTCCATTTAAAGCAAATAAAAATGGGGAAGATATTTATTACGGCATCCACTGTAAAGTGTTACAATAAAGAGGCTTTAGGTGACAGAGCCTTTATCAGGTACTGATAAAATGTTTAATTATATCACCATTCTTAGCTGGAAGCAGATGAATAACACTCAGGTGTATAACTTTGATCAGCCTGGAACTTAGTGTTCATTTTAACAAGGCAAACCACTTGAGATAGTATAATTAACATTTCCAGCTATGTTCCCTCTTCAGTCATGGTCCCTATGTACTAAAATATGGATAATATATATATTGACATATGTAAAATGCATGATTCATACAATATCGCAGCACAGTGGCCATGTATGGGCTGTCGCTGCATTCTGCTGCACAACATTTTTTTAAATAACAGTACTGGAATCAGGTTTATTTAAATCAAGACCCTTTAAATCAGTGACTTCATTCAATAACCTAAATTACATTTATGCAAATTACTGGTTAGATTTTATTTTATTTTTCAACATGTTCTCTATGAAGCGTGCCAGTCTTGGTAAAAAAAATCTCTTCAGATCTCAATTCCTCTATTTCCCAAGTGTGAAGACTTTAAATGTGAAATCTTCAGAGTCATGAAAGCTGGTTAACAACATTAAATAACATTTAAAGGTAATGAGTACTCTACTGTTTTTGAAAATTGAATACTTTGACACGTCAAGAAAACAGCAAGAGCCTTGCAAAAATCTAGCAACTAATTAGCATTCTTGGCCTCTCTCAGTATGGAAAATTATTTCTTTATAATTTGACAATACACTAGTCCCTGGACATCACCATGCAACATCTACTGCCTTTCCTCTGACACTTCTGTAATTATCCAGTCCCATGATTTATTAGGTCCTTTGAAGTACCAGGGGCTGGAAAACTTGTGCCCAACTCCAATCTCTACTTCCAGAGCTAACGTGCCATATGTCCTTTCTTAGCAGGAAAAGAGTATTTGAAAGTACTTAGCAGGAAAAAAGAGCTTTTCAGGAGCAGCTCTTTTGTCACTCTGGCAGCTCTTACCAGCAAGTGGTTGTCTGGCCAGGGATAACATGACAGGAATAATCTGCAAAGAGGACACATCTTATTAAAGTTGTGGCCACCCACTTTGCTCCCTTACTCCATCTGGCTTCCCACACATCCTGCCTGCCAATCCTTTCTTGTGCTAACAGGAATAAATAAGAAGCAAACATGAAATGTCAGGCATAGAATCTCCCTCTCATCACAGGAGCCATAAAAATTGAATTTTCAGAAGTGGAACAAACAGAAGGTCCCCATTATTAAGTTTGCAATTGGTTTTTACAGGGACTGCAATGGGAAGTTGAAATTTGCCTTTCCCTTAAAAGACATAGGTTTGTACTGAGCACTGATCACCATTTGTGGTTTTTTCTCATGAGGTGAAAAAGCACATTTTTCCTCTGCTTTTGGCTTCCCTGGTTCTTGAGCAAGTTACTTCTTGAAGTATTTATGGTTTGTGGCATCACATTACACAAACATGAGTTATTATTGATGCACCACCACTTTGAGCCTCTGAGAATGATAAGTAGAAAGAAAATCCCCTTTTGATGGAACAGTTGCTGGAAATTCCTCCTGAGGTCACTCCTTTGAAGAACAGCTCTCTATTCAAAGCAAGGACAGACTTGTCAAGGGGTATTTTTAAAGCCTTGGATAGTTCCTGTGTAAATATTAATTGGTGGATCCTGCACAAGAGAGTGCACTGCTAGGTTTCCACATGCTAATATTGAGTAATCCAGTGAGTCAGCACCAGTGGCAGACACTTCTAGAGACTGGACACACCGGGTTCAGCACCATTTCCCCCACCTCACAGCAATACTGCAAACGTCCAACAATTTTCACAACAAAGCTAGGAAAAGTAGGCCTTGTATCAGGTATCCACATCTGGGTTTTCTCAAAGTAATTGCATGTAAACGGACCAGGGGCAGAGGATTTAGCTACAAAGCAGCAGCCCATGTTTCAGAGGTGAGAGCAAACACTCAGCTTTGGTCCTTGAAACAAGAGTCAGCAGCAGCCTGTGAACCTCCAGCTGGAGATTGAAAAGGAAGGATTTAAGGAGTATGCCCAGTTTCCTGTACAACAGCACGATGCATATGTGTGCATAAATATCCACATAAAAAAGCCATGAGAATTGGGATTGTTCAGGCTTTGGGGTGACCTCATTGTGGCCTTTGTTCCTGAAGGGAGCCCACAGGAAAGATGGAGAGAGACTCTGGACAAGGGTCTGGAGTGACAGGACAAGGGGAATGGCTTCACACTGACAGGGAGCAGGTTTAGATTGGATATTGGGAATATATTGTGAGGGTGGGGATGCACAGATTGCCCAGACCAGCTGTGGCTGCCCCATCACTGAAAATTTTCCAGGCCAGGTTGGATTGGGCTTGGAGTAACCTGGGCTAGTGGAAGATGTCCCCGCCCATGGCAAAGGATTGGAAGTGGATCATTTTTTAAGGTCCCTTGCCACCCAAATAATTCTGTGATTCTGTGATTTGTACAAAAACACCCTCACACATCTCAAAATCCATCAGCCTTGGAAATCTGCATGAGCAGCCAGCCCAACAAAAGTGACATTTCACTTTTGAAGGAGTGCAGAAAATAAATGCATTGTGCTAGCTGTGTGCTCTCAGCTGTAAAATCTGAATTCCAGGGATATTGCAGATATTGGATAGACCCTGTCAGACTGACCTTGCACAAAGAGCCATTGAGGAGGGAGGCAGAGGACAAAGGACCTCCAGGATGAGGTGGAACCTCTTCCGTGTTTGTGGCCTTAAGGGCTGAGATGTAAAAAAGGACTGTGGGTAGGCTCAGACGACACAGGTCCATGGCAATGGCAAGAGGAGCTTTAATGAGAGAAGTATTAAGTGCCTTTGTCACCTATTAGTGAAATGATGACAAAAATAGTGTTGGGTCATGTGAAACTGCACAGAACAATGTTGTTTATACCCAGGCACTGGAAGCAACCAATGTGGTTCCAGCTGCTTGGTTTGCTTCAAATGTGATGGCCCTTAAAATAGATGAAAATATATTTGTTGATACTGGGCATTAGACATCCTTCCAAGCCACAAATGCATCCCCTGTTTCTAACCTTCCCAAAGGGGCAGAATTGAGGTTATGGATTTAGGTGCCTGCCATTTTAGACAGCTGGCTTTGGAAATGATAGAAAACCCACAAGGTCACACAAGTGATTTTTGATGGAGCTCAGATTAGACTCAGGATGATTTGATATCTTATAGCACCTCAGTTCAGCAATGGTTTTACTGGGATCATGAGTGAAAACCCAGTTGTTTTGGGGTTTGTTTTTTCTCTTTTTTTGCTTTGTTTGTGATGGGGTTTTTTGTCTCTTGTAATAATATGGAGCTACCTTGCTTTCTATCAGGAGAGATCATTTCTACTTAAAAAGTGCTCATGAAAAAGAAATCAATCTTTAAGAAGTCAAAAAGGATTTTCTCAAACAGATTTCACATTACACAAGATAAATTGGCTAATAGTTTTATTCTGAACCTCGATTATCCTTCTAACCTGTTTTCCCGAGAGTACAGCTTCACCAGAATGCTAAATCATGGTATATAAATATGTATATCAGATATGAATAATATATCCAGTTCAAAAACAGAAATAAACATTTTCTTTCTTGAAGCACCTAATGCATTTTTCATTTTTCCTAAATAAAAACATCCACTTAATATACTGTTAGACTAACATGTTTGGGATTTGTGGTTTGTTTTGTTGTAGGGGTTTTTTTGTTTTGTTTTGTTTTGTTTTGTTTTGTTTTTTATTTTATTTTGAAGGCTACTAATGCATGCCTGACCTCAAAAGAATATTTTCTTTAATTAGACAATGCTCCTAGCTAGAGATGTCAAACTCTAGTTTCAAATAAGGAATGCCTAGTTAAACAAGTCAAAGAGGAAAATCTCTTAATCCATAACTTAATTCATAACAGATATTTTACATAACCAAAAATGTACTTAAATCAATTTGCTGTCCAATTCAATGAATAGGGAATAATTTACTTGAAGTGAGCCTGTAAAGGATAGTCTGACTGCTGTGTTTTAGCCCAAGGAGTCCTTACTCTGAAGAAAAGCAGCACATACATACAGGCAAAAAAAAAAAAAAAAGTTTAGATTCTTCCAGCAAATCCCTAAATAAATTGATTTTAAAAAAAACTGTGAACTGGGAATTAATGAGATAACAGACTCATGATAACACATTCAATGTCCTGTTATAGCCATCACGAAGGGACCTAAATTTTCTGGCTAGCTTAGGCTGTGCAAGCTCAGTGTGGTTTGTTTGCTGGTAAGAGATGCTACTCCCTGGCTGTAATGAGAACAGGCAACTATAGTTGAGAATTTGGGGGGAATCACTGGATCAATGACAAAGCACATTCTGTGCTGCGAAGCTTTTACAGCCAAATGGGAGCTCTGGTTTAGGGGTAGAAACATCACACAGGCAGAACTTTATGCTGCCTCACAAACCTTGAAATTTTGGAGCAAGATAAGACAATTCCTTCCCAGAATCCCACGAGAGAGTCTGAGACCTGGATGTGAGGGCAGGTCGTGGTAGGTGACTTTGAAAAAACACTGCTATTATTAATAGGGGATAATAAATAGTTTTGCTAGGAAAGGTGTAGGGTTACATGGAAACAGGGAACAGCTGAATAGTATTAAATCAACAAAGCCCGCCTTGTGACTCTGCTGGCCCTAATATTTGTGAACTTGTGTATCCTGGAGAAACCTGGTGTGTTCTTCCCTTGCCTCGCCTGCATTTGGAACCCAGGCACCACCCCCATGCCTACCCCATCCACTTCCACCCCCTCAGCACAAGGTTAGAGTGGCAAAAATGTGTTTGACGGGCAGGCAGGCCAAGGATCGTGTTCCTTGTCACCCTCGGACTGCACTGTGACCTCTGAGAGCTTATTTAGATCTGTCCTTGGCTGTTCTCAGCCCCAAGAGGAGTTTCTCTGGTCCCCTGTGGACCTTCAAACCTGCTTTTCACATAAAAATTATAGCATACAACCTGTTCTAGAAATAGCTAAGGGACTACAGACAAATAAATGGCAAATATCTGCTTCAGGATAAAACAAGAATGACCAAACCCAGTGTTTTTTCTTTAAGGTGTAACATGGAATTTTAGTAACACAACTAAGCAGAAGGAGTAGACACCTTAAATATCTCTGTGATTGCAACAAGGCTTCAAATATGCTTTCCCTGACAAGTTAATTCCAGTTTATTAATTATGTCTATATCTTAATTGGCACTCACAGAAGTGAGTATAATTGACTGTGTCCACACTTAGGCTTCTTTAAATTGAGTTGTCACTGGGACTTCCTTGGTCCTCAGGGCTACACAGAACTGAGCCCCTCTCAGAGCTGTTCCTGGGATCTCCTGGGGAGATCCTTCTACCCCTCCAACTCCAGAGAGTAGGAGAGAGTGATTTAAGCCCTGTCCTTGCAAAGCACTGAGCTCTCCGCACCCAGCAACAGCATTGCCAGGGTTCTGCCTTGCACCTCACCCTCCATAAGAAGCTCCACTTATAAAACACAGCCACAGTCACAGGAGGCATTTAAATGCATGATCAGCACCTGGGTTAAAGAAAAATCTGTGACTCTTCCATGCCTCTAGAGTTTTGTTGGACTGTTAAGACTCAGTATGTTACAAGTCTTCAGTGACACCTCTACGTAAAGAATTACACCATGAATTAAAAGGATGGAGAACAAAAAATACCGACTGTGAACACTCAGTCACTTTGATGCCCCTTTATCCTGGAGCACTGGAAAAGTATTTATTAGTGTTATTTCTCACAGGGGTACTAAAAGTTGTTTTAGAGCACAGAGAAAACACAATCAGTTTTCAGACAGGCTTTCCAAAGCACAAAATGAATCTTGGCATCAGTGAAAAGTCTCACCTGAGGAGTGAGCATTCCTGAGGACATTATTTCACCTAAACCATCCAGAAAGCATTTCAGGGTTTACTTTCTTAAATATACATGGGAAGAAGGTTTCTTTGTTTGGAGTTTGGGGTAGGGAGACACTGTGCTCTTTTTTCCCCCCTTTATATATCTAACATTTCTTTTACTGTAATTCAAAAACACAACATCTGAAAAAAGGCAGAGAGTTTATCAGTGAGACACTGTCAGCCCCCCACTTTTGCCAGATTTGTTTGGATTTATGAGTGAGGCATTGTCTAGCCAGGAAGCTGCAGATACCAATTCAATCAGTTTAAAAACTGATACAGCAAAATCTTGGACTCACATTTGAGTAGGAAGCAGCTGCACTGTGTCACGATGTCACCGACCTTTGTTATTTGTTAGCAGTGTCCCGGCCAAGTCCCTGCTTCCACAGCAGTGTCTGGGGAATGGCATGTGGGAGCATTTCTCACATGCTTCAGGGTAACTTCCAGTGCTTCCACTTCCTTACAATAGGCACACAAAGAGGCAGAATTTCCCTGGAGTGCCCGAGAAGAGCAAGTGCATTCTGACCAATGCCTGTGGTGGGGAAATCCTTCACAGAGGGGACAACAGCATCATAAAATACTGCAGCTGACTGTGAAATGTTCATAGAGAAGGCTCAAAAAAATCCAAAAAAACCAAAAACCCAAACCAACAAAAACAAACAAACAAAGCTTTACTTCAGCCCTTTGAAGGTGTGACCTCAGATAAATCATTGTTAACTTGAGATAAAATAAAACAAATGCCATTAAACTGGGACAGCATGAGATTAGCATTCATTTAATCACATAGATATTGAGCTTTTTTCATCAGTCCAGTTTAAATCACCACCACATAGACAAGGTCCAAAGAGCTGCAAATTTACAGGTGGAAAAAGATTTGTCATAAAGAGATATTGCTGGGCCTCATCTGCACATAATCCTGCACCAGGTGAACTGAAAGGGTATTTTCAGATTAATTTATTTAGCTGTGGTATATTAATTTTGTTAGCTGTGGTATTGTATCCATAAATCTATGACCTGCATCTCATTTATTCTAATGTGGGTTTTTTTTTTTGCACTACTTGGCAATAAAAAGCAGTCTTGAAACAGGAAACAAGCACAACTGAGGTCAGTGGGATACCTCATGTGCTCACAGCACTTTCAGCACCTCTGAGAGCTGGATAAAAGTGCCAAGTGACACAGAGCAGAGCACCACTGTGCTACAGCCCATGTCCACAGACATGGGCCTTCCCTGCTGGTGCTCAAAGAAGAAACAGAGGATGGGTACAGCTGAAAGGGGGAGAACCAGGAAATTGTGCCAGGCTAGAAATTGTTCCCTCAGCTAAGTAACAGCTCCTGGAAATGGAGGAAGAGAGAAATGAGACAAAATGTAATACATGGCATGTGACTCCTTCTACCTTTGAAAGGCAGGCCAGAGAAGGGACGTGCTCATCTTTTGCACTAAATCCCACATCTCAAGCATCTTTAGGTAGGCTTGCACACCTTTCTGTGGAGCTCAAAGACAAGTGTCCCATGGAGCTGTGGCTCAGCAGTCCTTGCATTCTCTGTAGGAAAACTTAATTTGTATAGTCCTAACTTTGCAGGTGGGCCATGAGCACCTGGGATTCAATTTGTGTTCATACTGTTGTAAAACATTAAGAGTAAAAATAAGGTATTAGCAGGAACAGTTTGTGGTCATTGGATAGTAAAATGTCTTGTAGCCAGGGCTACAAATGTACCTGCACTCTCATGCTCAGGATAATGGGCAGACTATCAAAAGGTTGTATCTTTGATATTTAAAAAAAAAACCATTTTGTTATGAGACAGAGCTTGAAAAGATTGTGCTGAACTCTGCGATCAAGCAACACACCAGGATATTTACATCTCCTTGGAGCAGACCGAAAAAGGAAACAAAATTTTCACCAGCATTTCTGTCCAATCTATTTTTTCCCACCACCTCCTGTGTACTTACTGTAACAATGCATTTGGGAAAGTAGGTGTTCATCCCATACCTCCTGATCAAATTTTGTTTACTGCTTTCTTTCCCAGACTTGGGATGAGTAATGGAGACGCCTTCAGCAGTCGTGAAAAGCCGAGCGGGGGTGGTGACGGGGGCACAGGGAAAGGACACGCAGGGCTGGCAGCCGTGCCCTCCCAGCAGCTCATCCCACCCAGGCCTTTACCTTTCATGGAGCTCAGCACTCCATCTCCACCTTAGCAAGGACATGGATCAGAGCAGGGATGGCCCAATCCCGCTGGGACACACCCAGGACAGCAGCTGCTAAATCAGTTCTGAAGATGAGCCAGTCAAAGGGGGGTGGGAGGGAAGGAAGGAAGCACATCTTGGATCCTTGGGAAAAGGGAGTAGAGTGTGCCCTCTATGGCCCAGCCACCCCTGCCAGCCACGGGGATAATTCAAGATTTCAAATTCAGTACAGAGCCCAACCTTCCTTCACCATGGAGCTTCAGAATGTTAGAGGCTGATTCCATCCACCTGCAGCCTGCTGGGATTTCATGGCCTTCAACAGTGCATGAAACAGGATGGCTGAACCCCTTCCTTGAGCATCTCCCTCTTTGCAGTTCCTCTTTCACACCTTAATCCCATTTCTACCCAGGCTGCTGGATCAGCAGGTGAAATGCCCTTTAACTGAGTCCTGAGCTGGAAACATCAATATAATGTAAAATATACTATTCTGACTGGTTAGGTGATTTTAGTCACATTAAACCACCTTAGTAATTTCAGAAAAAAGGTTCAAAACAACCACAACAGTGGGGCCTTGGCACGGTACTCTGTAGCATCAGAAGCCTGAGGGGAGGATCTTTAAAGAGTGAAAAGTGACTGGAGATGTCTGTAAAGGAAATGCTCCTTTCTTCCTGTGATGGATGATGCCAGCAGCACTGAACCATGACATTGCTAGAGATGGAAGGAATTATTTTGTATCAGATGAAGCAAAGCAATGACTTATTCTTAATGTGGGAAAAGCTCAAGGACTTAAAAGGGTTTTGCATTCAGCTGTTAACAAAAAGTAATGCTGGTAATGTAAAATAACTTGCTGTAGTGAGAACTAATTGACATTCTAAATAGGGCTAAAAATGTGGGGACAGAAGTGATAAATAATAGGGAACATCCTTCTGGATTGACTAGCAATTCAGAAAAGGAAATTTCAGCCAATCTAAAAAGCCATAACGTTTCAAAAGGTGAGTCCTGTATGTCTTGCATCAAAAAATCCTCAGAAAATTTTGGGTTTCTTGTACTGATTCATCCTTGAAGCATTTCACTTAACACACTGCTTTGTTACAGTCAGACTCTATTAGGAATACAGTAAATATTTAAAAAGATGTTTTAGAATTTGTATTCTGCTTGTGCAAAAAAAAAAAAACCACCAGTAACTGAGGTGCATTTACTTAACATACTATCAAACTCACAATTTGCAGAGGAGTCAGACTACATGTTCACTTATGTTTTACTCTCCTTTACCTTGTGTGAACTTTATGTGGCTAGGAACCTAAATTAGCACTTTGTTTCTTGGTTAGCAAATTGATAGGAGTGACTCTATATCCCTGTGATGCCGAAAGCTGCAAGTGATTAATTCTCTGATTCATTGCCTGGTAAAACAGGGATTGTGACAGTTCCCAAAACACATCTGTGTCTATTTTAGGAGTAACAAGAGTGTATATGAAAAATGTATGGAGATGTAGAAGCATGGATAAGGAGCAGCAACCACTGACTGGACCATCAGCCACAATCCAGAACATGTCAAGATGCTTAAATTTGAGGATGTGGGTGAAAGAAAATTACTGTGCTGGTGTCAAGTGGTGCCCAGAGCTGGGGGCTGAGGCAGCTTCCGTAAATTCACCTCCTGTTTATCCCACTCCTTGTTTATTTTCGGAGCCTGCTTGGCTTGTGGCTGTGAGAGGGGATGTTAAAAAGGAGATGCCAGGCTCAGTGAGGTTTTCCCAGCTGGCCCTTGAGGAGGACAAGCAGGATAAGAAGGGCAAAGGGGAGAACTGTAGGGATCTGCACCTCCTGGTTCACTGGGCACACCTTGGGCTGAGGGGCTGAAAGGCAGGACAAGTCACAGTCACTGCCTTGAAGGCTCAGCTGGAGACAGAAGATGGTGCTCTTCTTTTCCAGGCCACTGTGCAGCAGCAAAGAGTGATTCCTGCTTTTTGAGCTTGAGAAGAGAAGATGAAGTAGTGACTCAAACAGCCTGGGCACTCCAAATAATGCCATCAGCACAAGGTGAGTCATGAACAGGTGATGTCTGATGACTGCCTGCCCCTAAAACATCCAAAAACTGCAAATCAAGGAATGAATCTCTCCTCTGATTTTAAGGAACCATTTGTATATTTTTTCCTCCTTTCCTACAGGTTGGACTATCCCCCATTACTGTTCTCTCTGACATTTTTGAAGTTCTAAGCATGTGTCTGAGCACACACAGACGAGCTCTTATGAAAAAGACATCTGTCACCATTTCCTAAACTTATAAGCTATGCAATTCCTGCTTTCAAAATTGCCAGGCATCTGGCAGGGAAAAGATCTGGCAAAGGCCATGCTGTACTCTGCAGGAGGAAGTGAAATCACCTAATACTACAGGATCAAAAAACAAATAAATTGAAAGGGGTCACATCAACCATATCATATTCAATGCATAGAGACCCAGGTGTCTAAATTTGCTTCAAGTACTCTTGGGTAAACAAGTTTAGGTTTGATGTTAAGAATGTTTAATTAATTCAATCAATCATTTTGCTGAAAATGTTCCTGTCAAATCTTTAACATTAAATGGAAAAGTGTCTTCTCTAGAGATTAGTGTTTTACAGATGTCTTCATGCCCTGTTACTTTCATTACATGATCATTGACATGATTATATTCATTTGATGTCTTAGCTAAGGGACAGATCTCCCCATTTTTCCAGTTCATTCACTGATTTTCAGGCAACTGCAATTGTGACTATTATTTGTTCAAATTAATTATTAGAATATCTCAACTTTGTGATACATTTGTCTGATTTTCAATGATTTTATAGATTAGGACTTAATTTAAAAAATAATAGTTACTTTCAGAGATGTTTTTCACCATTTTGAATTGTCTTAGGCTTCTAGGGCAAGATCAGCAGAACAAGAGAGGCGGGGTTCAAAGCTTTTTCACCTCCCAAGAACAGTCTCAAGTACCTGCAGAGCTGTTCTGAGCTACCATCACCCATCAGCCTTGCTGAGCCTTGTCACCAGCAGAGCTCAAAACAGCAGTCTGAAAACTTCCAGGGAACCTCAGCACAAATCCTGTTTGTTTTGCCAGAACAAATGAAGTGTAGAATATATTAAGTAGGCTTGTTTAACCCTCTTAATAAGATTATGAGAAGGAGAAAGTTCATTTGAGGAGTAAACAGGACTACAAGACACAAAAAGTTCATTATTTGTAAGGGGGGGTTTCTTTGTTTAATGCAAATGTGGCTGTAACTGTGTTTGAGACCTTTGGCTGAATTAATTGTCCTTTTAAACCATTCCAGATAACAAAGCTACAAATTAAGAACCCTTTTTGTACCAGATAAAGCTGTGCCACCTTTCTCACTTCTGTGAGCCAATCCACTACCAAACCTGGAGCCAAGTACTGAAGCTGAATATGAAACTGGGAAATACTCAGGAGGATCTGCAAGACTGGAGCCAAAGAATGGAAGAGCACTTGGGCAGGCATGAAGAAGAGCTGGAGATATCCTGAGGGTCTAAATTATTTTAATGGGTAGAGACAGGCACCTCCTGAAAAGAACAATTCTCCATAGGGTGCTGAACACAAGAGATCTCTAGGGAGGGAGATCAGTTTGAGGAGCTGGAAGTCTGAAATGCCAAATCACACTGGGAAAAACAAAAGGAAACCCCACAGTTATCAAACCAAGAACACACAGTTCCTCTCAGGCCACAACATTGACACTTCACTGTAACAAAACAATCCTGTAAGTAATCCTGTGGTGAGCACTGCACAGGCCCTGTCCAGAGAATTCATTGCTACAGATTGTTCAAAATTAATTTATTTCCTTGCATCAATGCTCTATGAGAATTATTTGTTTTGCTCCATGCACCTAAATTTTGCTAGGAAAGGTTAGGTTGAACTAAGTAAACACAACTACATTGTGATAACTTCAGGGAAGGTGTTCACTGGAACTGTGATTTAAAGAACTTTTTTTTTTCTTTTGTTTAACTATTCCAACAAACCTGTAACAGAATGCAACTGCTTGAATGAGGAAAAGTTGTTTCTTTCCACCTGGCCCAAAGCCTGATTTCAGATCTGCCCTTGGTGTGCCGAGGTCCCTTGTCCCTTTTCCTGTCCAGGTTTAACCCCACCCAGCAGCCACTCTCTCATCCCCTCACACAGGAATCAGGAAGCAGATCAGAAATGTAGAAGTGAGAAAATTCATGGGCTGAGACAAAGACAGTTTGACAGGAAAAGCAAAAGCTGTGTGCACAAATAAAGTAAAACAAGGAATTGTTTCACTGCTCCACATGGGCCACCTCCAGGAGGGCAGGGCTCCATCACTCCTGCTTTCTCCTGTTGTGTGTCCAAGCAATACTTACTCTTTATTAGAATTGGCCTACTAATCTTAGTAGACCTCAGTATTTCTGAAGAACTCCAAGACACCTAAATAATTACGTCTCCTTTGGGTAAGATGCAACTCAAAATGCAACTTTTTCAAGTGTGTGGTCACCATCCTTTTCATTCAAGCAGAAGTTACTCATTACAACTCCTTGTATATTACACCTGTGTTGCACAGTACCTAGGAGCCCTAGGTGAGGCTTATTAAGAGAAAAAAACACACAAACATTTAAGTGGGACACAAGAGGATTGGAAACTGAGCCCTTGTGCCTGTACAGAAAACTGAAACCCCTCAGCATGCTGCTCTCAGGGTTTGCCATCACTAGTCACAACCAAGATGGCTCTTTGGATTCCTGAGGTTGGAACCTGGCAAAAAGGCAGCTGAGGGTTTTTTTGCTGCAGGAGTGTGACCTGTCCTGCTTGTCTCCCACCCAAACCTCACAAACAAACCAGGTCCAGCCATATGTAGAGAAAGGCAGCGTTTTGAGGGTGACAATCTCTGAAGTGAGCTGGTAATTGTGTCCCATTGTCAGGGTCAGACATCACACGGCATTTTGTGCACTCCTGTGTTCTTGGTTCTGAGCCAAACAACTGCTGGGAAAAGCCAGATAACAACCATGGCCTGCTGGAGGTGGAGTCTGGTACAAGTGCCTGGCAGCCTGGACATATTAAATGGGAAAAGAAGCCATCACTAAGCTCCAAAGCGAGAAAACAATTCCCATAAGGCCTAATAAAAGACGAAGAAATTAAAGGTCTACCAGAACAAATGAATTTAGATAATGAAACCCTGGAACTAGATCAAAACTAGCAGGGGGAGGAGGGAGAAAAGGGCAGAACTGAGATCAAATAACAGCTGTGGGATGCAAATCAGACAGAATATCCTCAAGAATATCCTCAGGCCCAGAATGAGGCAGCATCTGGCAGGAGGAGGGAGAAGGGCAGTGGGAAAGCAGAAGAAAAGGAATGCAGGGTTTGGGAAAGCTGGCTGGATGACGTTGCAGAGCAGAGTACCCTGCACAGACACAGTCAGGCCCCAGTGCACCCAGCCCATTTGGGAAGCAGAAATCCAAACTTTCTACCAGAGGAGGAAGACAAGGAAGAGAAAGGCAGGGAACTGATGAGGTGTGAACCAACAAGCACCAGTGGGAAACAAGGATGGATATGCCATTAATATTCAGTGGGATAATATTTATGCCCAGAAGGATCGAAGTTTTATAGTGAATTACAACACACATGGCACACTGTGAATAGGGACTGATTTGCCTCAGTGTGTCATATTTGTTGTTGCAGGGTCTTTAGGCTTGATTCCTTTCCCATTAGCCAGTTTTGGGTAATTTCCATTTCCCAGTTTTCCATTACCATTTCCCAGTTTTGTGGGAAAGCATCCCACAAAACCAGATCTGTTGCACCAGAAGGTGTGCCCCTGACGATGGGAAGAGTCACAGGCCTCATGTTCAGGAATTATTTACCAGAGAGAGATGTGGTCCCAGTTTCTTGAAGACACTCAGGTACCTCTTCAGGTGCATCACAGAACCTCTTTCACAGGCTATGCTTTCTAAATCCCATTTTTACAGAAATTAAGGCTGGGAATGGTTAAATATTTTCACCCAGGACTTGGGATAGCAAACTACCTAAATTCAATTTAAAATTCTGATTTTAATGCAAGGGTTTACTGAGATGCCAATATGTTCTGCCTTTCTCACACTGGTAGAATAGATTGAACTTTTATATTTCTTCAAGGAGTTATCTGTGTGTCCAGGATGAGTGAGAATAATCTTTAAAAAGTATTTCCTAAGTCAATGAAACTAACACAGTCACAGCATAACAGCTGGCATCATCCTTTCGCTTTCTCTCTAATTTCTCTCTGCCTGTTTTTGTCCAAAATCATCAGAAGAATAGAGGAAGATACCAGGAGAAAGAGAGGCATCCTGTCCTGTCACAGCAGAAATAAGATGATAGGCCTGAGATCACAAATAAGAAACTGTTGTAGTGAAAATTTTAAAACAGTAAAAATCAGAGTTTGTAGCAAATACAGGTTTATTTTATTTTGCTCCACTGATCCCAGTAATGTTTATCTGAAGTATCATATTGTTTCTATTCCTTGTTTCCAATAAAGTTATTTACTTGAATCAAATAAGCACTACTCAGAAGTGAAGCTGGAATATGATTTTATGTTTAATGCTGGAATTTTGTTCTCCCATAGACTGAAAATTGAAAGTTCCAGCTAAAGGGATCAAAAGAAAAGAGAAATGTTAAGCAGGTGGTGAAAGAGGACAAAGTCTCTGCCTCAAGGGGTAAAGGCTGTGGCCTTCAGGAGACAAAACAAGCATTTAAATGAGAATTTAAAGCTGCAGAGCACTGAGCACTAAAGCACTTTACTTTCAAATCTATCACATCAAACAAACCATACCTGTCATGTTACATAATAAGATATTTTGCAAAATTAACAATTGGACAATAGGCACAGGTAGTACTGATTAATCATTTGTATCTTTACTCATCCTTGTTCTTGGTACAAATGCTGAAGGTCAATAACCTGTATCCCTAGCTGGAAAAAAAAAGAAAGAGATAAAATTAATATAAAAATGGGTATAGTGAAGGGCATGGTGTGCACACTGAGTAAATGAGATCTCAGCAGTGAGGTTGGAGTTCCCACAGTTTTCCTACACATTCATTGTCATTTCAGCATCAGACTGATGCAACTTCCTCTTACATTTGACACATCACAGCCTGGATATACAAGCTAGAATCCCACTCACATCTCTTACATATGGAAAGAGAACATTCCAAATGTCAGGGGATAAATATATATGTATATATACACCCTAAAATGTCCTTTTTATGGTAGCAGCTCATGTCTCTCACCATCACCTTTCTGTGGCATGAGACAAAGTGTATATTCTCATTGATTTAGTGTTGGAGACAAGACCTGTGCAATCTTCACTTCTTCATCTGCCACTGTCTCCTTGCTGGGTCTTCATGCACATATTCCCCTTGGTGCCTCAGCTTGTGCACCCAAAGAAATCAGTGGGACAGGAAAATGTGCAGCAAACACAACAGAGGTAAGGAGAGAAGGTTCACTCATGAGCTGGGGCAGTCCAGCATTAAACAGAAAGTTCTGCAACAGAATATCTTGCTCACAGAATAGGGGCGTAAAAGAGAGGTGCAGCAAATAAATATGTGTGGTGGAAAACCTGATTAGGGAGGATACTTGGTAAATAAATATATGTGTGGTGAAAAACTTGATGAGGAAGGACACGTGGTAAATTACTAAGGGACTTGGCTAATATGTCCTGCCTCATCAAGAAGAAATTCTGTTATCACATCAAAGTACTTAAGCACTGTCCTGAGTTCTCTCAGTTCTCTGTTATGCTTATTTCCTTTTCCTTCATGTGGAAATTTGCCTTCCTTCCATGTTAGAGCTTCCTGAAGGCTGTGAACTTGAGTCAGAGCAAAACCTGTTGCAAAGAGCACAGTCTTTCCAGCAGAAAAACACCAGCACATTTTGTGCAGTCACATATCTTAAAGGACATATTAAATTTGCTGTTAAAGCTCTGAAAAATCTGTCTCTGACTGAAAGAACTACCTTTGCCATGCCAAAATTGCAGAACTACAGTGATAAATATTCATTTTTTTTGTTTGTTTGTTTGTTTAGGGAGTTCCTATAATTGAATGAATATATCCTTTCCCTCCTTCCTTTCACCACCTTTGCTTCAGCATCGAGTTCTAGTGAGGATTTAAAGCGTAACAACATCACAAAAAAAGAGAGAGAAAGTCTGGGGTAGGAGGAGGAGGAGAAAAGGCAGGTGTGGCTTGACAAGTGATGAAGGAAAGAGGCTTTCAGGACACAGAGACTGGGGACAGCTAAGCTGACACCGTGTCCCTGAGAAACAGAGGGAAATCCCACGCCAGGCAGGGAACAGCATTGCTGAGCCACTGGAGCGCACATGAGCGAGCAGCAGGCAGGCTGGCATTTCAGAACAGGCAGGCTGAAGTCATGAGAATGTGAAACACCATCTGAGAGCAGGCATTCTACCCCAAATGCAAGGAAATCTCCATGGAATCAGCTCGGAGGCATGTCAGGAGCATGACCAGCAGGGCTGGCCGGAGTTCAAAAGGCTCAGCCCCGCATCACAAAAAGCCTCCAAGTGCTGTCTCACAAGTCAGTGTTCATTAGAATTCCATGATTCCCACTCACCCCTTTAATCCTGAAGAGGAATAAAGGCACCTACCAGGGTCACGGGAGCTCTGCATCCATGATCCCCTTGTGAAGGGCTGGCTGGACAGACAAAACCAAAGGCTGCTTGCTGAAGGTGGTGCTACAAATCAGTGCTGGACCCTACAGGTTCACAGAGTGATTCTTTAACTACAAACTCAGAGTTCTCTCACTGTTGTACAGGCAGGAGAATTGTTCTTTCTTTCCTGTTACCTGCATGGTTTCAGTGGGGAGCCTTCACAAACTGGTTGAAGCAAATTAACTGAACCAGAAAAGTGGGCTCAGACAGTGTCAGGACCACAGCAACCACTGAAAGCTTTACAGCCCCCATTTGAGAGCTGGGTGACTAAAACATTATCTAAATGAGAGGCCAAACAAGTTCCTGGGGACAGCTCAACAGCAAGCAAGGCTTTCTGAGCAGGTGGCACAGTGTCTGATAAGACAAGGGAACAAGTAAGTCAATATGTAAGGCTAGATCTCCATAATCCATCCTAACAATGCTGGAATACCCTTCCCAAGGCCTGGATCCCCATTCCTTCTTAATAGCAAATTCCTGCATTACTGACACTTTTAGAATAAGCCTCACTGCACAGTGTGTTTCTCCTAAAATGCTGGGCACCAATATAAAAGTGCCACGTCACAAATTCAGCTTCTCCTGAATAAGCAGTAACTTGCCACAGGAGAGCCCCACAATTTCAAAGAAATGCTTGAGACAAGAGCATTTTGAGAGAGACAAGAGCTGACTGAAAATTCAAAGCAACTCCTTCTCAGAAGAAATAACTAAATAAACCTTCAAATACTCTTTTCAAGCTGTAGGAAACTTTAAAAAGTGAGAGAGTGGAAAGGAACATTGAATTCACTTCCACAAAAGCAACCACTGGTGGATTCCAGGAATATCTATTTAACTAACTCTTGCCCCTGGAGCTGCAAAAGCTTTCAGAGTATGAAGCCATAACCAGAGACTAAAAAAAGACATCTTCCACTCAAAACCAATGCCCAAGGCTTTATCTAGACTGATATAACCTTTGATTTTCAAAAATGCTTTTGGACAAACAAGTCCTACTAACTCATTGGGAGAGTATGACATGTACCAATCCTTGGATGTCCAACGCTCATCACTCAGCCAAAGCTGCTCTGGTGCAAGACCCTGGGCATTCACCCCTTCCTGGTGCTTCCTGTCTCAAAGAAGAATGTTTTCTTGGGTACAGTGCTCTTAATTCCTGCTAATAAAAAAGATTTTTAAAAATCACTCTGAAGAAAAATTAAAAAATACAAAAAAAAAGATAATAAATGTGAATTTGAATATGGGAAATATAAAAAAAATTATTACATCCAGATTCTGAAGTAGTTACCCTACAAATTGTTGCTTCATGAATTGTTATGACTGCTGAAGTTTTGCTTCTGACAGAAAGGGCATTGAAAAGATGGTGTCAGGAGAACAGTTCAGCAATGATTTTAAAGACAAATACAACCACATTGTCAGGTTCAGGCACAACTGGAGATGTTTTCTATTTTTTGGAGATGGGCTGGGGTACCAGGACTCTGGTAAATATTTCCAGAGGGATAAAATTCAAAATTAAACTGAATTGAAATATCAAGCAAAGGAGGGACCACAGTGTATAGATCCTGCCTTAATGACCCCAATTCTCTCACCTCTCTCCCTCCATGATGACACCACAGCTATCCCAATTGCCCTTCTTTCCACACAGAAATATTTTCCTTTTCTTTTCCTCAGCCATGTTGGAGGCTGCCATTTGCATGATTCACCTGTTCTCAGCTCATCCTAGCTCCAGCAGTACTGTTTTTCCCTGAGATTGGGAGTAGAGAGGGATCTATCTGTGCATAACTATCAGCAGACACATTCTGTCAGCTAGAAAAGAGCTATAAAAACCCAAAATGTCCTGTTCTTCTCCAGCAGAAGGGGGAAATGCAGAAAAAACATCTATTTATGGCTTCCAACTGAAAAGGTCAATGCAAATAATCCCATTTGCTTTCATGGATTTTGGAGGAGATACACAGATCTTTATTTTTAGGCATGAAAGGATCTATTGCTGGCTGCTTAAAATACACCATGACTGACTCCTCATCCATGGGACAATGCTCCTCCCTTGCCTTTGTTGCTCTTTGACAATCAAAGGTCCTTTTAAAGTTTTTTTCCAGAACACTCTTGTTTTCCCCGCCACACACTAAATACTTTGTTTAAAGAGGTTTTCTGGAACAACATTTCTTCCCTTTCTCCACGGAAAAAGGCTTCAGTGACCCTTCAGAGAGCCCTCCCTTGTGTGGGTGAGCAGCTGAGCCTTTACCCTGTCCTCTGGCCACATTTCTGAGTGTCAGACTATCACAGAATCATGGAATCTTCAAGGCTGGAAAACACCTCCAAGATTATCGAGTCCAACCTTAATCACAGCTGTGTACAGCAGCTCTAGTGCACTCTGCAAACCACAATGTCCAGAAAAATGTGCTGTCTTGCTCAGATTGCTCAGACTGACAGGAATCTCCTTGGATTTCTGGGCTGGATCAAACCCATCAGATCACTTGCACTCCTAACAATTGAGGGCCTGTTTTCTTTTCATTAATTCTTCTGGGAATTTGTTTTGTACTGCAAACAACACACAACAAACTCTATCCAAAAGTCTCTTCCCATATAGAAGATTGTACTTTTCCATTCCAGTGTAAATAAGGTGCTGCTGTGGGAAGTCACCCAAGGCTTTAATATTCTGCCCACTGTGGCTATCTGGCCAGATGGAAATTAGAAACCCTGGGACATGAACCCCCAGGGCATCTCTGTAACAACTGAAAGGATTTAAAGATTTGTCATAATTATGGTGGGCAATAAATATCTGAGCAGAGTGGCAGATTTCTGTGGGATAGGGAGTGACCCCATTGGGAGCTGCCCATGATTCTGTGCACTATTCTTCCACTTTCCAGTCTGAGCTCTTATGTGCACCAAGAATTTTAATGAATTAAATACCCTGTTTCAATTAAAACTGCACCAAAAGTGAAAGCACAGCTTATCCTAAAGTAATTTTTTCCATTCCAGTGAAAAGAGATAAAAATATTAAAAAATATTTAAAAATACTTTAAAATATTAAATAATATTTAAAAATATTATTTTAATATTATATATAGTTATAATATTATAAATATATATAAGAATATATATTTACAGTATTATAAATAAATATATAAAATATATATAATATAGTATTATAATATTTTATATGTGATATATTATATATAATAATATATTTATGATACATATTTAATATTATATAACAAATATTAAAAAATATACTTAATATAAAAAATATTACACAATGCACCAGGGTCGTATGACTGGAATAAAAATATCTTCAAGCATCTATCTTCCAACTGAATTGTGCTGTTTATGCTGTTAGCAGAGACAAGGGTTTAGTTTCCATGCTACTCATGGTCTGTGGATCAGCCTCATTTTCAACAGTGCCTATCATTCTTGAGGAAATCTTTTTTTTTTTTCCTTGTACTGCCAAGCTGAAGTCAAACCAGCCTTCCAGCACTCCAGTATGTAAAAATGTGTATTTATCCTCTCATACACTTTCTGTCAGGCTGCATTCCTACAGCCTGAGAAAACAGTGCACAAGCTAAATCAAAGATAACCCACAAACACTTTCATAATGAACTCTTAAAAATCCTTTACACTGACAACTGGACTGAAAAATTCTCTTGCAACAGGAGCATCAACTCCTTTCCTTATTAAAGAAGTTCTGAGCTCTAACCAGTATTTCCTTGAGTTTTGAGTCATGTTTTACTCCTGATGGAAGGATCAGAGATGCAATTAGGACTGAGCAGTTCTTGACAGCTTTCAGGGATCTCAGCTACAAGTCAAGGGAGATAACTGAGTCTGCTTTCAAAGGTGATAGGACAGCTGGATGTTCCACAGGGAAAAAAAAAAGGATCTGTTCTGATTAATTGAGGACATTTGGTCAGCTTCCTGTGGGAGATTATTCTAATTTTGATACCAATAAAAGCAATCCCATATATCTAGAAGGCAGACCCTTTCAAGAGCCAGACACTGGGTGTTGAAGGCTGGAGGTCATCTCAAAAGGAAATCAGTAGCAAAAGTCACTGTCAATGCCAGGGAGCAAAACAAGATCCCAGCAACCTCCTGCCTTCAGGTTTCACTTTTTAATATGTCCAGACCTATCTAATTTTACATGTATTGCACTTACAACACCAGGAGGCTTCCAGGGTCCCATTACTGGTGAACATTTGAGGAGAAAACAGCAATTCCATAGGGACTGATACTGCAAAGTTTCCTTTCAATAGGATAGTGTTGATGTTGTTGCTTCTTTATAACAGGAATGGCCCTGGCTTCCTCTTCCTGCTCCCACTGGGAAGTCTTCAGTGGGACTTGGAACGTAAATAGATTACACTGTAACTATATTATTTATATTTCTGCCAGCAGCCCTTAGAATGAAGGGAGTGTAAGAGAAGATTGGCTGTAATTGCCTGGTATTTGCATTGTTAATTATTATTGAGTGGCTGAAGTCCACAAAAAGAGAAGTCATGTGAAAACAAGAAGAAAAAAATCAACAGGAAAGTTAGTCAA
The DNA here is from genome assembly GCA_013396995.1 of Dicaeum eximium. NCBI lineage: Eukaryota > Metazoa > Chordata > Aves > Passeriformes > Dicaeidae > Dicaeum > Dicaeum eximium. The sequence continues at coordinate 629,960 of VWZP01009613.1, forward strand.
GAGGAAAAGATGTTCTTTCTAGCACACAGACTCGACAACAAGAGACAATATGACCTGGAGCCATCTCAGACTGCCTGTGGGTGCCCTGCCAGTACTCAGAGCAAAAATAGGACTCATAACACCAACATCTGACTTTCAAGACTCAAGACTGCAAAGGCTTCTGCTGGCAGCTGAAAGAATCAGAAATAAAAATAAATATTAGCTAAAGTAGAGGGGAAAACAAAGGAGAGCCTCAAGGACATTGAAATACTCCTGATGTCTGGGAGAAAAACTACTTATTTTGAAGAGGAACCTTCTGGATTGTTGGAGAGCTGCAGAATTATCACCACTTACTAGCACCAGAGGTACCCAGAGAGAAGAGAGAGGTGATCCTTCCTTCAAAAACAGAAGCAGGGGCACATGCAGGTGAACAGATGGGGAAGGATTGTCGGGGCCTGTGCCTGCTGCCAGGATCAATCCTGCTAAATATCTTTACAAAACAAAATAAAACAAAAGAAAACACCTCCACCCTCCCATAAACAAACAAACAAACAAACAAACAAACAAACAAACAAACAAACAAAACCCAAACAAATAAGCTCCTTCCTGGAGCTATGTTTCTATCCCAGGTGGTAGGAAAACAAATGTCACACTGTGGTGGCCAGCAGGGACTCTGGGTCTTCTCTACTCAGCAACATGAAAATTCTCAGAAGCATGGAGCCACTGATTGAAAAATCAAAATCATAAAGGGAATGGAAACAGGAAAATCTCCACAGAGCCCCCTACATAAACAAGCATAGCAAAGCAACAACACAGGACTCTGGCTTAATTTCATGCCCCAGATATCCCATGTCCATCACCCAACCCTTCAGCACCCTCCCATTCCCAAGTGTCCTGCTCAGGAACACAGGTCAGGTCCCATCCCTTCTGGCCAGTCCAAGTGACTCACAGAGGGTGGGACCTCCAGGTAACAAGGAGAGGGCCTTTGAACATCTGTGGGGTAGGAAAATAAGGAATTAAGTTTTCTAAAGGTAATAATTCCCTAGGGAATCTTTTAAATTTGTGTTCCCCCAGAGAGCTTCAAAGGCAAATAATCCCAAACCACATCCTCTGGCAAGCTACCAGATTGTTAGGTAAATAATTTTCCCTCAATTTTCCCTGAGCATAAATTTATTGCTGAGGATGGGAAGGATGAGAGCTTGCACTCACTGAGCTGGAGTTGGAATCTTTGGTTTCTTTCAGGTGGTGACATTCATTTCCATAAAACAAAGTATCTTGATATTGTGCCTTGGGATGAGAAGACTATCACCATGATTGAAAGACAGAGCAGGGTAATTTTATATTTCATGTCCTTCCCAGGAGCCCTCAGAGATTCTGGAGATGGAAAACCAATATAGCAGATACTTTGTGACTAACAAAGAGAAGAGGCAAACAGCCCCCCAGAGCACACTGAATTCCTGATAAGAGACAATAAATGGAGAAGGAACTTGGGGAACAGGCAGGGACTTTGAAGCGAGAGGCTACAAAAGAAACAGAGTCTTCAATAAAAAGGGTATCAAACTCAAAGTGATTGTGAGAAGCAGGAAAGGCTGAAAAACTTGAATCTCATTTGTAATGTGATCTAAGGATGAGTTGCCAAGTCCTGTCAATGTGCTTAGGAAATGTGGCCCTGCCTTTTATTTACATTCCTCCCATCCTTTCACAGAAGAAAAGGATACAGAAGGTATGACACCAGCACCTGAGTAGCACAAACAGGCTAAATAAGCTGCATCCCCCCTCCAACAAACCTGAACTGAAAGGACAGTGGAAAATTAGGGCTCATATTTGTAACCAGTGTACTCAGAGTATGTCACCACAGACAGACTTGAAAAGACAGCAACTACTCCTGATTCTCCTTCTCCTAGATCCTCCTTCTTCACCTACAGAGAACAGGATGCTTTCTGATGCCTTCACCTCCTTTTCCCTTCATGAGACCTGTTAGGAAAAAATAATTCCTCTCATTTCATCATCGCACAGACGTCTGTAAGTCTTCAGGTAACTCAGTCTGGAACAACAATAACAATCACCTGCTGGAAACCTCAGGCATCCTTTTTGGGAGGCCACTGTCCTGGGACAACAGGCAACCAAGTCATATTTCTCCTCTAAATATGGCAAAATCCTAACTTGATCCAAAATTTTCAGTATAAGGACTTGCAGCCATAATGCAAATATCTGAGTCAACAGACTCAGGTACCCATGGCTGCAGCTGGGAAATTATTTCCTATCATACTCACCATTTGGTATGGTAATTTTTACTGTTTTCTTTCCTGAATTAGGATAAAAATCCAAATAATTCAAACTGAAGATATTTTTTTTACAACTAATTAGTTTAGAGGAAAATTGTTTCAAGTAGGGAAAAAAAGAAAAAACACAATGAAAAATGCTCAGACCTGTTAAATAATAGTACAGATCATCTTAAAACTTTTAACTGACAATGTAGTTGAGTTTTTTCCAAAGCTAGACTTTTCTCTAAACATTTGAGGTTTTTAAATCAGCATTTTTCAGAAATAAAAACAGAGATCAGCAAATATTTTCTGAAGTGTAAAGCTGCCATGCTAAACGTGGAAGAAATATTAAGTGCTGATATATAAGAATTCTCATGACAGGTGCAGGTGAAATGTTTCAGAACAGAGTGAGAATGAGAAAGAAGCAGAAATTTACATATTTATTTGTCAAAAACTAATATAACGTTATTCATGCTGCATTCTATACAACAACGGTGTTTTGAGGTTTGGGTTTTTTCTGACTGGAGTTTTACTTTGAAAGCTGCTTTTTAAAGGGCCCACCAAGTAGAAAGTCTACAAAAATGATTTTTCTATATTGTTTTAGATACAAAATCACCTTAATTTGAAATAATTGCACGCTCAGGTTCACCATACTTATGGGTTTCTTTCCCTGGAGTTCCTGGGAGCCATCTCCCATTTGGAAAAGTGTGGAGTGGGAAGGAAGAAAAATCACTCCACACTGAAGATGTCAAGTTACACATGAAGAGCTTGAAAGACTCAGGAGCTCTAGTTACTTCTGTATAATGTGTCCTACTTAAAAGTATGGTCTCACAAGGATTTCACCTTTATTTTTTAAATTAAAATCATATTAAATGAAAAGACAGACCTGACAAAGGTCTGCTTTGCTTAACAGGCTGTGGCAAGCATTCAGATTCCAGCCAGAGCTGCAGCAATCCCTGACGCTTTCAAGAAGTACAAGTCCTCTCTGACAGAATGTACTGCAAATTTTATGAGAGAAAACCAAAGCCAATTCTTGTAACATCCATTACAGCTCCTCTCAATCTGTCTGGGTGAGATCTGGAGGAGTGCAAGTTTTCCAGCTATTTCTCCATGCTGGTAAATAGCAGTTTACTACTGCTTCCACCTTTAGAGCTGGAGAAATCATACTTGCTACCTTTAAATCATTAACCTCTGCAAAACTTTCCAGCATTTAGCAGAGAGAACCACCAAAAATATGTGTCTGATGCTGTAACAAGAACTCAGTGCTACACCTAAATCCACACTGTTTTAGTTGGTGCAGAACTCTGCGTACCTTGCTCAGTAAAGTGTGCAAGCAAAATCGACATTTACAATATTCTGCATTTATAAATGCCCCAGAATTGGGGTGCCTGCAAATCAAAGCCAGAGGTGGAGCTCAAAGTTGGAGTAGGGGTGGTATGATGGCCAGGAATTGGAATGAACCGAGAAGTGAAATGCTTCCATGAAAAGAAAGTGGCTCTCCTATGCAGCTGCTTGGGCTTACCTCCAGGTCTGCTGGGTATAAATAAAAGCTGTAAAAGTCCTATATTTGAGGGCTCCTGGAGGCTCCCCATTCAGGAAGCCCTGCTGAGGCCTCACCTGCAGATCTGTGTCCAGCTCTGGGCTCCTCAGGACAGCAGGGACAGGGAGCTCCTGCAGCAGGGCCAGCGGAGCCTGCGGAGATGATTTAGGGCCTGGAGCGTCTGTGGCAGGGAAAGGCTGAGGGAGCTGGGGCTGCCCAGCCCCGAGAGGAGCCCCAGCTGAGAGGGGCCCTCAGCCCTGGGTGTCCCTGTGTGCAGGGAGGGTCAGAGCAGGGCCCAGGCTCTGCTCCGGGGCCCAGCAATGGCACCAGAGGAACGGGCAGGGACTGAGCCCAGGAGGTTCCACCTGGGCAGGAGGCAGAACTTCTGTCCTGGGCAGTGCCCCAGCCCTGAACAGATTGTCCAGAGAGGGTGTGGAGTCTCCTCCCTGGGGACATTCCAGAGCCAGCTGGACACAATCCTGTGCTGTATGCTCTGGGATGGCCCTGCTGGAGCAGGGAGGTGGGACCAGTGACCCACTGTGGTCCCTTCCAGCCTGGCCCATCCTGGGATTCTGTGAAATTACCCAAACTGAGTACCTACACAGACATACAACTTGTTTTGCAAGGAAGACCAGAAGCTTTTTTTTTGACTCCTCAATCTCTATCAAAGAAAAAAAATCCAAACAAACCCAAAGAAAAGAAATAGACCAAATAACTCCAAAGGAAAGAAAAATACCACAGCTATATATACACCAACGGCCTACTACAGTGTAGTGCCCTTTATATCCATTCATGGATTTTTTAAAGTGTTTTTAAACTCAGTCTGCTGCAGAACGCTATTTCATCTACTTGATGTCTTGCATAAAAATAGAACCAGGTTAGCATAGGGCAGATGGAGGAGGAAAAACACCTAGCAATGCTGAGCACCTTCACATTGGTGTTTTTGCACCTGGAGAAAAAAAATCAATTATTTTTGGGGTAAGTTTTTCAAGCTAAAGGTGCTCCTTGTTTTCCCTGTCCTCTCTGAGACAGAGACCTTGTGTAGAAGTGCAGAAGATAAGAGGACTAATGTGTGTGTCTCGAACATGGATAACTGGATAGCTGTGGAGCCAAGGAAGGATTGCTGGTAATGTGCTGTGAGACAGAACTCCATGCTCTCTCTCCCTGCCTCCCTCCTTCCCTGCCTCCCTGCTTCCTTTCCTCTCTTCTCTGCCTCTTTCTCTTCTCTCTTCTCTTCTCTTCTCTTCTCTTCTCTTCTCTTCTCTTCTCTTCTCTTCTCTTCTCTTCTCTTCTCTTCTCTTCTCTTCTCTTCTCTTCTCTTCTCTTCTCTTCTCTTCTCTTCTCTTCTCTTCTCTTCTCTTCTCTTCTCTTCTCTTCTCTTCTCTTCTCTTCTCTTCTCTTCTCTTCTCTTCTCTTCTCTTCTCTTCTCTTCTCTTCTCTTCTCTTCTCTTCTCTTCTCTTCTCTTCTCTTCTCTTCTCTTCTCTTCTCTTCTCTTCTCTTCTCTTCTCTTCTCTTCTCTTNCCTTTCCATCTCTCCCTCCCTTCCTCCCTTTCCTTTCTTCATCCCTCCTTCCCTGCCCCTTCCTCTCCCTCTGCCTCCTTCTGTCCCTGCCTTCCTCCCAGCCTGTTTCTCCGCCTCACTCTCTCTCTCTCCTCCCTCCTTCCCTCTCTCCCGGCACCGGGAGATGGCGCCGGCTGCCCGCGCTCTCGGTGGCTCCCGCCGCCAGCGCC
>VWZP01009613.1:635506-665640 GCA_013396995.1 Dicaeum eximium
CAGGGCCGGGCTGGGAGCAGCAGTGCTGGGATCACCGCAGCCCTGGCACAGCCCCGGCACAGCCCTGGCACAGCATCCCGGGATCCCGGGGCACCGGCGGCATCTCCGAGATGTGCGCACGGAACCCCCGCGTTCCTGCAGAAATCCTCACACGCCAGGCTTAAGCCCGCTGCGTGTTCCCAGCGCAGAATTTCCCCACGCTGCTGTAAGCCCGGCTCCTTCTCTTTGAACCAAAGCCCTACATCGGGGATATGTGTGTTTCCCCCTTAAAAACCCATCTGCCACCTTCCTGCCTTTCCCGCACAGTCTGAACCCTCTCCTCCTCCCCGCGCTCCCAGCCGTGCGCGACCCCCGAGCCCGCGGTATAAGCTGTGGTATTTATGCCTGGCCAGCCCCGCTCCGAGCCCTCAGGCCACCGTGTGCATCTGTCACCCGCTCCTAATCCTGCCCAGGCCGCCCAGCCCGGCTCCGCGCAGCTCCGGCATCTGCCTCTCGGCACAGGGCTGCCCCGCACCCTCACGGCACAGACCGGCAGCGATGGGGCCAAAACCTCCCGCTGCCTCTCAGCCCTTCCAGGGGAACACACACTGCACATCAGCCTGATCCTCGGCACATGGTGGGGTGTGCAGAGGGCCCAGAGTGAGGGCAGCACAGCTGGAGGTCCCCAGGCTGCAGCCTGAAGTAACTCCCCACCTTTCTCCCATTATCTGACCCCCTTTTTTAGCCTTGTCTTTGCTGCCCGTGGTGTGTGAAAGCCAAGGAAGGGCTGCAAACCACAGAACCTAGCAGGTTTATTTCAAGCTGTGAGGAAAATTAAAGGCTTGGACTTCACTATTGCTGAACTCAGGAGGTCACTTTCAGTCATAGAATCATCCCAGAATCATGGACTGGTTTGGGTGGGAAGGGACCTTAAAGATCACCTCATTCCAACCTCCCAGGCACAGGCAGGGAGACCTTCCTCTAGACCAGGTTGCAATCCTCTTCAAATCACTTTGATGGGGACCACTCCTGTGACCAAGACAGGATAGTGGCAGGTCTTAATAAATTCCTATTTTCCATCTAAAAAATCATCAGGGTCCCCCATAGACTGGTGCCATGTCTCAGCAGAGAGGCAGCATCAGCTCTCTGATTAAGGTAAATTTGTGTTTCAGCCATCTCTGCTTCACAGGACAAACTCCAAGCAGTTCAAGGCAAAGATCCTATTCACATCCTTTTCAATGGATGACATCTGTGCTGAGTTGAGGGAAGGAGGAAAAATTATGGGTTTAATACCCTAGAATCATGGAATGGTTTGGGTTGGAAAGGGACCTTAAAGCCCATCTCATTCCATGCCCCTGCCATGGGCAGGGACACCTTGCACTGCTCATAGCCCCATCCAGCCTGGCCTGGAACACTGCCAGGGATGGGGCAGCCACAGCTGCTCTGGGCACCCTGTGCCAGGGCCTCACCAACCTCACAGGGAACAATTTCTTCCCAGTATCCAATCTAAACCTGCTCCCTGTCAGTGTGAAGCCATTCCCCCTTNGAAGAGCAGGGCGACAGAACATATCTTAGTATATAATAAAATACAATAATATCTTAATATCAGGTTCTTAAGACGTCCTTCACTTTTTATATAACATTAAATATTCATGTACCTGATTTTTTTTTCCAAATCATTCCAGCTGCACTACTGCTTTTTGATACTAACATTTGAATGAATTTTATTTTTTTACAGTGGTCAGGATATGCCCAGCTGAGAGGAGATGACACAGCCAGCCTGCATCCCTGAACCAGAGCAACCCCAAGGTTAGAGCCACGAAGGTGCTGCAGGTCTGGAGCAGGAAAGCTGGCTGGGGTTTCCACACAGCACAGACTTTGTGCATCTGGGAGCAAACCAAGCCATAAACTCAAAGAGGGCACATGTGGCTGGATCCCCATGGGAGTGCTCAGCTGAGGCAAGGTTTGAAAATCAACCCCACAAACAAGCAGGTGCTCACCACTCACACCTTGGGATGGTGTAAAAACCACAACAGGGTGGGTCAAGCTGTAGGGGTTGAGGGCTGATATTTAAAGAATGTAATAAAGTCAAAATGTCTTTTCATTCTAATGTGGAGGTCTAGGATTTCATGGCAAGATATGCATGGTGTTCCCTAAGGGTTTCCTTCCTCCATACAAGCACCGTCAGGCAACCAGTATTGTCTGACAGGGACAAATAAAATAACCCCAGATTAGTTTCCTTTTGTGCCTCAATACAACAAACCATACACTTGTAGTAAAAGAGATTCTTTCAATAGTTTCAGGAAGAATATTTTAAGAAGAAATGTTTAAAGGTATCAAAGCAAAGCAAATCTATTCTCAGCATTCTCACTCCCAGTTTACAGATACTTGGGCTCTCATCATTCCTTTCTCTGTTTTTTAAATTTAATTCAAGCAGCATGTATCATCCTATTTTAAAAACACCCCATTAAAAAAATGAAGCAATATTTGTATAAATTTAACCTACTTTTCAGGTATTTTGACAGAGGCTCTGGGCTTAATGCAGGCTGCTGCAGAAGGATTTTTTTGTTTGCACAGAAAGAAATCTGCTTATGATAGGTTAAAACAAAGGAGATAGGTCAGACTAGTCTGACCAACTGCCCCTTTAATCAAATATAAGCTCAGTTTAGGGGATTTTTAAAAATGAATTTATCCTGATCCCTAAGACAACTTGGCCCAAGAAATAGGATGCAATATCCTTTCTACAACACTCCTTACCATTAACTGCAATTTTAAATAACAACCTGGGTTTTTAAGATTACTGCCCATGTTAAACACTTAAAACAATTTTCTGTCTCCTATTAAAAACAAAATAAAACAAAAGTGTTTTCTTCTGTCTATTTCTTTCCAACACCATTGGCCTCTCCTAGTTTTGTGCCTTGTTTTGTTCTCCAAGCTGGAGTTTCTTGCAAATAGCATTGTCCAGTTTCTGCTCTGAGAACCATTCCTGCATTTTTCCCCTGCATTTATTTCTAGTGAGGAAACATGGATCACAGACTTTTCCAACAACTGGGAGCTGGAGGAGACAGGAGCTGGAGAGTGGCTGAAACTGGAGAGGGAAGAAGATTATTGCAGATAAAATTATGGAAAAATAGGAAATAATTTGGCTGAACTGCAGATGTGTGGTTAATGGTTGGACTCTATGATTTTGTGGGTCTTTTCTGACTGAAAGACTGAAAAGCAAGATCAAAAGGCAGAGAACAACATGGAGGAAGAGGAAGACTGGCATTTTTAGCCTTTCACAGAACCACAGTTTATTCCTAGCCAGTACTCAAGCTCTGAGTTAAAAGCTTTTCCAGCTACTGGTGTAGCCACACTGTAAATGAGGACATCCAAAAGAAAAAATGAGGATTGTTTGTGGAAGAGAAAGAGAGCAGTTGCTGTTGGATTTGGTACCAAGAAAAATCATGGCACACCATTCAATCCCCCAGGCAAAATAGACACATCACACCAATTCTGGAGAAGCTGTTTAATTTTGAGTATTATGAATGAAAAAAAAAAAAGGAAAAAGGGCCTGTGTGAGCACTCATCTCTATTCCAGTATTGTCTGGGTTTGTGTGCTAACGCTGGATCATGCTAAAACTTGCCTGAAGGTGGAGTGCTCAGGTAGAGCTTGAATCCCTGGGACCAGCCAAAGCTCCAAGCTCTCGGGGACTCAGCACTCAAAGCCAGCCTCACCCAGACAGCTTTTGAGTGAGAGCTGGATTCGGATATTAGATACACAGAAAACCACCAGTGCAGAAATTATCACAGAAAAGAAAAACAATAGCAACCTCCAGAAATGTGGGCCTGCCCCTAAACATATCACTTTCCCTGAGGAAAAATAAACAGCTTGAAGCAAAAGATACTTCCCACAAGGTTTATCATGCCACTTAATGAAGGTGCAGGCCCCTACCTTACACTGACAGTGGCTTGCTCATTGTCCTCCTACAGCCATTTTATGTTTAGCTGTACTCACATGCTAATTTGCTGCTAAAAATAATAGTGATTAACTAAATAAATAGATCTATCTGTCACATTAGTTTCACTGACATCATGATCAAGCTGACAGATAGTGGGTTTAGATTGGATATTGGGAAGAAATTGTTCCCTGTGAGGGTGCTGAGGCCCTGGCACAGGGTGCCCAGAGCAGCTGTGGCTGCCACATCCCTGGCAGTGTTCCAGGCCAGGCTGGATGGGGCTGGGAGCAACCTGGGCTGTGGAAGGTGTCCCTGCCCATGGCAGAGGGGTGGAACTGGTGATTTTTAAGGTCCCTTCCAACCCATTCTATGAGTCATTTAATCCCTTTTGCATGGTTTTTCTTCCTCAGAAGGACACAATTCCTGATGATCTCCATACACATCTAGATGATCAGGACAAGAAATGACAAAGCCTTCACCTGAAGTCACAACATTGAGCAAATCTGACTTTATTGCTCTGAAAACTGCACATGCTGGCTCAGTCTCAAGATATACATGTACATTATTTATCTTGGTTTAGATTCAACTCCTGCCCAGAATAGAAATACTAAAAAAATTGGCCAAACATGGATGTAAGCATACCAGCTTTGATACTGGGCACTGGATTTTCCTAGAAATTAATCCTCCATTAAAGCAACAGATGGCCCTGTGTTGTTCCAGGGGCTCAGGGCACACATGAGGGGCTGGGTGACTGATGGACTTATGAATGGCTGGGTCTGCATAAACCTTAAGTTGGATTAGGATAAGCTCATGCATGTCAGAAATGGTTTGCAGTATTGACATTTCATGTCAGCTTTGTGAATCCAGACCCGTTTCAGCCCCACACAAGGCTGTGTCACGTGGAGGGGACGGCGTAGGAACACGTAGGAATAAACACATCCTGGCAGCTTTACTGGCTGCTTGGATGCTCCCAGCCAGCAACAAATGAAGTCCCTGCTGATTCATCCTTTAAATCAATGACAGCTACTTAATTAACAGGACTGTGGCCAAGCTGCTTAGGACTAGCACTGACCCTTCTTAAGGAAAGTTGTGCAGCACATTTTGAAGGGCACCTCCCAGCCAGCCAATGGCTCAGATTTTGGGTGAGCCAGGTGAGGAATGGTAGCAGAGAGAAGCACAAGGTTGTGCCTGCACTTACAGAGCTGGGCAGGACCACCTGAGCTCACAGCCCTCTCCTACCTGACTCCATGAGGAGTCCTAGGATAATGCCATGACCTTCCATGGGCTCCCACAACCAAAGTGTTGGCTGTTACCCAAACGCTTCACAGCCCAAAGAGCATTTACAGGAATTATAAAGGGTCAGTAACATGCTCTCCAAAGACCATGGCAGCCTCTGCTTTAGACAATTAAACCCCCCTCCCTTGCACACTTTTAAACAGTTTTCACCTAAACTGTTCTTCAACGACAGGTGCAAAACCTGCCAGCTGCATTTAATCCATGATTAAGGTACAAGTTATCCAGGCTCCAAGGACACCTCATTGAGGGGCTGAAAAGCCATCTAGTCCTGGGGTATGTGGAGCTGCTGGAGCCAGGCCAGAGCAGGGACACCAAGGGCATCAGAGGGATGGAGCAGCTCTGCTGGGAGGAAAGGCTGAGGGAATTGGGATTGTTCAGCCTGGAGAGGAGAAGGCTTTGGGGTGAGCTCATTGTGGCCTTGCAGTGCCTGAAGGGAGCCCACAGGAAAGATGGAGAGAGACTCTGGACAAGGGCCTGGAGTGACAGGACAAGGGATAATGGATTCACACTGACAGAGAGCAGGGTTAGATTGGATATTGGGAAAGAAATTGCTCCCTGTGAGGGTGGTGAGGCCCTGGCACAGGGTGCCCAGAGCAGCTGTGGCTGCCCCATCCCTGGAAATGTCCAAGGTCAGGCTGGATGGGGCTCTGAGCAAGTTGGGCTAGTGGAAGGTGTCCCTGCTCATGGCAGGGGGAGCACTGGAATTAGATGATCTTTAAAGGAAAGGTCCCTTTCCAAGCCAGGCTATTCTGTGATTCTAAACTCACCTCATCCTACAGGCCTAAGAAGCCCCAGTGTCCATGTGAAAGGTGTATACAGGCCAAGAAAGTACATGCAAATTCCCCACCACTTGCAAAAGTCCTCCCAGTCCATGTCAGCAGCAGCTGTTCCAGGATGGATGGGGTCAGTAAACACGGGGAAGAGGCCGGAGTGGCACAGTGATGTTTGCCAGCAACGTGATTCTGCATTCAGCCAAACACTTGTCAAGATCAGTAGAGGGGGCAAAAGGAGACCTTGTCTTGTTAAATTTACAGCTGTGGGTAGAATGAAAACAATTTGCTTCCAGATATTTTGATTCAGTGTTTTAAAAAAGCCCAATGTTTAAACACTTGTGCTTAGTATGGCTTTGAGAGAAGCTCTGAAGATGGTAATAAAAAGAAGGAAACTGTAATAATTTTTAATGCACCAGTGTTTGGCTGTTCCTGTACCTCATGAAGAAAAGCACAGAATTAACCTCAGCTTTTACTTCCACAAGCACAAATATCCCCTGCCTTACTCCCTACCTTCTTGTCCTCCCTGTGCTTATAGGGCAAACAGGGGGAGATGAGGGAGAAGAGCACCTTTTCCCACTGAATTCTTTGCCATAAAACACAGAATCACACTTTCTCCACAGCTGCAAAAAAGCAAAAATCTTCCCCATACCATCTGCATCTCCCACAACTCCACATCCTGTTCCTTCCCAAGAACAGAAGCTGGATTTGTTCCTTTTCCCCATAACTCTATAAAACCCTATAAAATACTGTCCACAGGTGCACACAGAGCACTCCAGTGTCACCCAGAGCTCCTTGGCACCACTGGGCTCCTGCTGTGGGTGACTTGCACCCACACCCTTGCACCTGCCTGAAATCTGCAGGGAAAGAACACAGAGAACAGTTTATTTGCCATTAAAAAGGGGGAAATGTAAGCTGCCAATTTATTTGAGACAAAGGAAACAAGCAAATTGATCTCATCTAAATTATCACAGAAGACTAATGCTAAAGGACATGCATGCACCATCAGAAGGCTAAAGCTAGTCATGCCAGAGGCCTGGAAAAAAACTGGAAATTGAGGCAAAAGCTAATTCATTTGATGAACTAGCAGAGGAGTTTATTTTCACTGAAAAAAAAAAAAAAAAAACCAAAAAACAAAACCTTGCCAGTGGCAGAACACAGACTGTCCTGCTGGCCAAAGGCAACATCATTTGGCATGAAAATAAGTTGTAGTTACCAAAGCAGCAAAGGATCTCCAGACCTGAACTCTGGCATCACAGCAGTCCCATTGCTACAGGAACAGGGGACTGGGGGACTTGTCCACGCTGTGTGACAGCTGACCTCTGACTCATACAGGCCAAGACTCTGATTCCCTCATCCTGGATATCATCCTAGATTAACTTTTGCTCTGTTTGCAGCTGAATATTTTAGGACATAGATAGTAGCTACAGGCCCTGCTAGTTGGATAACAAAACATACATATATTTTTTGAGTAAATGAAAGAGGAGGTAGGGGAGGATTTTAATCAGCCCACAGAGATAAAAAGAGTACAATTTTTAAAAAAATTGTTTATAGAGACACTTTGGTCTTTATTAATGGGAATCTCATGCACTTCAGATATTGAGGATAACAAAACCTCTCTGAAATGCTCAGCAGTGACTTTCTGCTGTTGTATTTAACCTCCTTCACTCAAGTAATTAAGACAAGAAAATGGCATGCAATTTAGGAAGAAGAGCAAAGCAAAGAAACTTAACAGTCCACAAAGAATCCAGAGGCTGGAGATGATTTGGCTGGAGTATTTGGTGGGTGTACATGTTACACTGGAAAAAAATGAGACCCAGAAAAATTTTCTGTGGTCAAAAAGGAAGAAATTCAGATAACCAATCTTCAATTATAGATTTCACAGCAGATATCTATTCCTGTCTTTGCTGACTTGTCTGTTAGATTTCCTCTCATGCTTACCCTTCCAATTATTTTATTCTACCTTCTGTGTATGGGGAAAGCTCCCAGTCATAATGTGTAAACAGCATTCCACATCTTTCTTGGTATATCTCTTTAAACTTACTCCCTTCTCTCTCCTTTGTAGATGAAGGATAGACAGCTGGTGTTCCATGGCTGCTGCTTGTTATACTAATCTTAATCAGTTCACAGCTCCCATGCAGCCCTCCTGGCAGCTCATCTCTCCCTGGACACGCAGAGAGCTCTGGGGCAAACAATATTTACTATCACATCGAAGCACCGAGCCTCGCGCGGTGGAGCTCGAACGTCTGACGCGTCTAGATGCTGTCAGATAAACCAGGAAATCATTTGACACAGCTTTTGCCACTGCCATTAAATCATCTGAAGGGGTTTGGTTTTGAAGAGCTCAGCAGTGCAGTTCTGCACTTCTTCAGAAGTTTTCATCTTGTGTTTTTGTTTGCACAAAGTGCTCTGCGTCGCCGCGTCAGAGGCGCAGATGTTGCGCCGCTGCTTTCAGTGGAGTCAGCCCTCACATATCCATATCCAAGAGCAGGTATTGGCAAATATGGGTTTTATTCACTTGTTTGTAGGCTTGGATCTTGTATGGAAGCTTAAAAATACATGCATACAGCAGCAGAAAAAGAGGCAGCCAGTGTTACGAAGGCCAGACTTTGAGCTGGGACCAGGAAATCAAAGCCTGGTGGAAAGTAAAATGTTTGTAAGTCTCTGTTTAAAAGGTTTCCCTTACAGCCACTTCTGCAGCATCCTGATTTTGTGGCACGCAGCTTCAGCCTGACCTTTTCCCTTGCTTGCCTCAGAGCCGTGTTTGCCAAGGGAGCATTTGCCCTGCAGCCGCTCGTGTTCATTGTGAGCCCCTCATCAGCTCCTGAGCAGTGGCTGCAATCAGCTGATGGTGTGGCCAGGGGACAGTTTGCTCACAGACAGGAGCATCCACTTGCCCTAACATTCTCAAGAGCTCTGTCCAAGTTTCCTACAGAGTAGTGCTTCAGAGGAGACTGAGGCTCTGAGGCTCTCATCAGCCAGTTGTCTTTTTGCCTGCTGGCATCAGTGGCCAATTCAGTGCTGGGCAAAGGAGCAGCTCCCCAGCTGTTCTGTACATGTTCTGAGGGAGCAGCAGATGCTCCCACTCACCTTGATGGGAACTGGAGGCACCATCCACCAAAAAAGCTGTACAGATATGACTCAGCCTCTCTCCAGGAAAATCCAAAGCTGTCTGGTGACACTTAGAGGAGACTCACAGCACACTTCAGAGCATAGTGAAGCCAGACCTATTTTTTCACAATGACCCAGGATTAGTCTCTAGTCAAAATTCAAACTGTGAATCTCAGAAATTATCCCCTATCTATATCTTTGACTAGCTAAAGGGTTAGAGGAAAAGGGCTGCCAGTATCCAATCCATAATGCTGATATTATACCTTTTAATGAGTGCAGGGCCTTTTAATGAGTGCAGGGATATGCAGAAGCAGCCACAGTATCACTGGATGGGAGTTCCCAGTAGGATTTTTTTTAAATTCAAAACCCAGAATTAAGCAAGGAAGGCTTTCTGAGACCACAGAGGACACGAGTGGTAACTCCTCTGGCCTGAGAGTAAAACTTATGCCATTTGGCTTGAGATGAAATTTGCAGGAAGAGGACTTAGGGACACTGTGCTCACACATAATGTTACAAAGAGAAAACTTTCTCATTTATCATGTCTGTGGTTGGACTTGCTTAATCCTGTGCTGGTTGACAATTTCTAGCTCTTGTAAATTCTCTTAGCAGTGTTCTTCAACTCCATTCAACAGCTTCTCTTTCTGGATTGCTTTACCATTTTGTTCTCTTTATCCCTTCCTCTTAGATTTCCTTTTCACCCTCTCAAAGCAGCACATTTATCATGACAGTCATGTGATTTTTTTTGCTGCCAGTGTACTCTGCTCCCTCTGTGTTGATGCTATTCACAGCACCTAGTTTGGGCACCCAACCTTCCCAGGTGTCTTCTGCAGGGACAGGGGGAATAAAGGCACCCCACAAACACAATTCAAACCCCCTGAGAACAGAACTGCCCCTGCATGTGCCTGTCTCTCCCAGCAGTGACCAAAGAGGGGTCTAAAGGCACCAGACCCTCACCAGGGAGCAACAGGAACAGAGCTGCTCTGTGAAGGACAAGAAGAAACCAAGGGTGACCACAACATGGACAGATGCAGCAGAGCAAGCAGGGATGGGTGATGGCAACAAGCTCATTTGATGGTGCAAACAAATCAAGACCAAGGTCAGCCCTGAAAATCCACTCAGCACAATGGGGCTGGGTGCTGGAACACCTCTAGCACAGCCAAAGCCACAGCTGGGTGCTCAGGCTCAGGCTCACAGGGGTCCTGGGACAAGGAGCAGAAGGTGCTCAGGGCCACAGGAGCCAAACAGCACAGTCAGGGGCCCAGAGGCAGGTCCTGTGAGTATCAGCCAGCCTCACTTGCTGTCCTGTGAGTATCAGCCACCCTCACTTGCTGTCCTGTGTGCTGCAGCAAAGCTTCCTGGCTGGATGGCACTTGTGCTGCAAGCTCAGCACACAGCAAACAGTGCCAGAGCCCAGGAGCATCACCCTGCAGCTGGGGCACATCTGGGTGCAGCTGTGTGGTGGCTGTGCCTCTGCTCTGCCTCATGTCCCTCCTTGTCCTCAGTCACTGCCTGCACCTCCTGCTTTGATCCCAGCCCTGCCTCGCTGCTACAAACCCGTGGGGGGTCACAGGGTCACTAAGGTTGGAAAAGACCTCAAGGATCATGGAGTCCAACCTGCGACCAAACCCCACCTTGTCACCCAGCCCACAGCACTGAGTGCCACATCCAGTCATTTCTTGAACACCTCCAGGGATGGGGACTCCATGTCCCCCCTGGACAGCCCATTCCAGTGTCTGACAGCCCTTTCCATGAAGAAATTCCTCCTGATGTCCAACCTGAACCTCCCCTGGCACAGCTTGAGGCTGTTTCCTCTCATCCTGTCCCTTGTTCCCTGGAGCAGAGCCTGATCCCCCCCAGCTGTCCCCTCCTGTCAGGAGTTGTGCAGAGCCAGAAGGTTCCCCCTGAGCCTCCTTTTCTCCAGGCTGAGCCCCCCCAGCTCCCTCAGCCCCTCCTGCTGCTCCAGGCCCTTCCCCAGCTCCGTTCCCTTCCCTGGACACGCTCCAGCCCCTCCATGTCTCTCTTGTCCTGAGGTTCCCAGAAGTGCCCCAGGATCTGAGGTGTGGCCCCAGCAGTGCCAGCACAGGGGACAGTCACTGCCCTGGCCCTGCTGCCATTGCAAGCCAGCTGCCATTGGCCCCTTGGCTATCTGGGCATGGCTGGCTCCTGTTCAGCTGGTTGTCAACCAGTGCCCAAAATCCCTGGATTCTTGCCTGACCCAAGAACCTTGGTTATCATCCCAGGTCCTCTCGGATGTTGTTTGGATCTGTGGGACTGTGCACTCGATGAGAGCACTACTCCCATCTGCCCTTGCTGCTCCCTGACACAGGAAAAAAAAAAGATTTCTGGAATTCTGGAAATACCAAGCAAAGGTAATTTTGCTGGGGTTTTGTCACCCTGTCCCTGATTGTGACATCCATCTGTTCCCACAGGCACACACAGAGCTGCACACATCATCAACACATTTCCACGACGCTGCACACAATAATGTCAAACAGGTGAGTGTGAGGGTAGGAGCCAAGATCCTGTTTTATGGGAAACAGGAATCCTGGAGGAGTGACTGAACTCCTGTGTGGGAGAGGTTCTTCTGCTGCCTCACAAGGAGAATCACAGTCTAAAGATAAAACTCATTCCCTCTGCTCTTTCTTTTCAGAATTACGTTTTGCTCACAAACCAAAGAACTACTTAGTGGAGGATAATAATATTTCTCTCTTTTTTTTTTTGCAATTCCCAGATACTTAAATTTCACAATCTTAAATCATTTCATACCCAGATAGAGTGGGTATTAGAAACGAAAGTACTCAGATTCCAGTAAAGCCTTCATTAAATCTGGCCCATCTCAGTTTCCCTCTGAAATGGATAGCAAAAATTGCAGAAGCTGAAAGAGCCCAGGTGATGGATTACAAAGAGAGGAATTGACACAGATCATAAACCACCTGAAAATGGCTCTTTCAAACCCACTGTGAGGTGACTGCCAAGGGATAAAAATCAGAACCCAATCAGAAATTGGTCACCCTTTTGTGACATTTTAAATTGGCTGCTTGCATCACTTTCACTGACTTTGTTTTCAGGCACCATTGCCTGCACTGAGTCACAAAGTCTCATTCATTCAGGGAATTAGGTTTGACTGCAAAAAGAGCCACCTCAGTAACAGATTAGTCATGAGAATTTGCAGGAATAACCAATACAAGGCAAGGGAAAACTACCCTGCACACTGACTCTGGGTGAACAAAACTGTGCAAGTCTAAAGGAGTGGCTGTTGGCCACATGGGAGCCTTAACTCCCCTGAGACATTAACTTTTGCATGCACATTTGAGAAGGGATGATTTATTTTTAAACAGTTTTAATCACTGACATTTGTTCCATTTTAATGATGAAAACGAGGAAGAACAGAGAAAAGGTTCCTAATATAGATGTTTTTCTGTTAAAACTTGTCCTTTAAGATCTTCCATCCTGCCAACTGCTACTTTTCTGGCAATTAGCCCTAATGATTTCCCTAGCAGTAAAGGAAATCACTTCAAAATGTGTACATACAAAAGCATATGTAGTTAAAATATTTATAAACAATATATAGTAGTAATTATTGCATATAATAAATATATACCAATAATATAATGTGTATAAAAATATGATATGCAAAATACCCAGAGGGAACAGATAGAATTATTTTCCTTGTTTTTTAATTCCTAGATTTCACATTTCATAATACAGATATTAGATAATTATGATAAAGAGTATTAAAGCTTCTGGTCAAATTCCAACAATTTTCCTATTCATTTCTTTGGGAAATATTAAAAATCACAAGTAGGACAGCAAGCAAAGAAACTTGGCATAAAGTGATGTATTTTAGCTAAAACTAAGATCAACTTTTCAACAGAATCCAGAAATTAAAATAATGTAATCTAAATGATTAAGAACAAATAAAATCCAGAAAGGCAAAAGAGAAATATGTTTCTCTTCCTTTCAGCCCAGTAAGACCAGCCATGGGGTGTTCCAGAACTGCACTAGGGGAAGATGAACCCAGATGTGTCTTTGCTTTTTTTTTAAGCAAATCTCAAGGGAAAGTTGCCTTCTCACTGCAGAGGTGATTTTCCCATGCTGTATTCCTCCACAGACTCTGAAACTCACAACATCTGGCTCCAAACTCAAAAGAGAATTACACAAACTTTCTTGGAAAGACCACCAGACTTTGGGACTTGCTAAGGGTGGACACTAGAATCCCAATAATAAAACCCTATGTGGTGAGAAAAGAGAAAGTAAAAAAGAAATTCGGAGGAAGAAAGAGGGGGAAACAGCAGCATAGTAAGAAAAATAAAACTAGATTCTCTCCAATTTTATTAAACTACCTGCCTTAAGGTCTTTCCTCAGGGCCAGCCTGACAGGGAAGGTGGGGAATCCCAATCCAGATCCATCTCCCTCAAAGTGATTTTATTTCTCTGGCACTGCCTGATGCTGGCCACCATCGGGGGCTGGACTGGAGAAGGTCACATCTGAACGAGTGTGGTGAATCTTGCACTCAGACAAGCTCTCACACACAGGCAGGAGGGGAAATAGGCCCATTTTGCATTATTTTCCCCTTCCCTGTTCATTGTAGCAACAGCAGTGCAGCACCATTAGAAGCTACAGGATGAGATAAAACACTTGCATTGATAAAACCTCCAAATCCCCACCAGCATTAGGGTGGGAAATGAAACCTCTTTGTCATGCTGCTCCACAGGGTGTCCTGCCAAGCTGTTCCAGCTTACTGCCTCTGGTGAACTCCAGGGAAAATACGACCATTCCTGAGCAGGAATGACAAGTGGCATTAACAGGGCACTGCCTCCTGCTCCAGAGACTGCTCCTTTCTAACCCACAAACACCTTGACCTTCACAAGCCTACTGGAGTTGCTCTGGTCTGTAGCAGCTAAGTCCTCTTAAGTGCTATTTAAATAGCTACAAAATCCCTTTCTTCACATTTTGCATTTACCCCAAGGAAAGAAATCACAGCTGATTAAAAAAAACCCAACAAAACAACAAAAAACACATGGAAATAGGCTAGGAGTTTCCTCATCTTTGAAACTTGACAGTAAGCACATTTGAAACACTCGTGTTGTTGCTGGGAAAGAAAGAGTGGTTTAGCCAATATTTAAAGCAATGTTTCAAATCTGAGCAGAATAAAGAGGGTTTGTAGCCATGGTGACTTCCACAATCATTTATTAAAGAACCATAATATCCCTGAAGAGTTGTGACACGATGCAGCAACCATGTCACATTGTGTGGGCTGCTGTTACATCCTGAAAGCCTGAACGACTTGATGCGACCTGGCACCATGCTATGGATATTTAAAATTTTCCAAGGGAAATTCCAGTCCTGGTGGTAGGTAGAAGGAAACAAATTTTCGCACAGGGTCAGAAAAGGACACAAGCAAATGACAATCGTAAATAATTCCTTAAAATTTGTGGACGTGCACAAGAGTAATTTCACAACATGGAAGGTGAAGGATAACAGAACATTAGGGCTGCACAGGAAAAAGTTCTTATCCAACACGTGGCATCTCCACTGGAACTACACAGCTCCTGGAGTAAGTAGGCAGTGTCTTATTTTTGGTAAACATAAAGACACCATTACTATAAAAACATATTACAAATTCAAATTTAACCACTGGAAAGAGATTATACTTTGGATTTTTTTTACTATTTAGACAGTCACATATGGAACTTTAGAGTGCTCATTTAAAATGAAACCACCAAATCGTTCTGCTTTGACATCTTTTTTTCCTATTTTAAATGAAAATTAAGACTTGAAAATAATTTTTGAGCATATGATCATGAAAAAAAAAAAATCCTTTCTGCCATCATTAGAGCTTCAGACAGTGGATCAGAGTGTTCTTTTAATGTTCAGACCAGGCACAATATGTGAGATCAGGTGATTGCCAGTTGAAAAAGTGGATAAAATTCAGGACTGATCTGACTCCAGTAGGAGAGGGAGAGGATTCCATGGATTATTACACCCATGCATTGCAATGAGACGTCTCTGACAGAGATGCAGTATTCCCAAAATAGCATTTGTCACCACATCACAGCACACATTGGCTTGGTTCAGAACCCTTTCTTTTAACTTAGTATTTTGTAAGTTGCCTGGGAAGTATCAAGGAATGTGAGATCATTTAAAGCCAGTGTGCATATTAATGAAATAGTGGTGAAAACGAAAAACGTTGCTGTACCACTCTAAGAAATAACTTTCTCCCCCAAAATAGAAGTATACCAGTTTTAAGAGGATTGATTTATAAGGGACGTGCAAGAAACCCCCCTTGAAAGCTGTCTTTCTAAAGGGATTTGTAGAAATTTCTTTCCTAGCAAAAGTTTGACAAAATACATTTAGAAAATCATTCTGCATGGAAGAGTCTTGCACCGGCTCCAAAAGGATAATGATGATTTATTCCTTGGAGGGGTATGGCTTTGAGAGCGTGGATCTATCAAATAATGGTTAGGAAAGATCATCCACTGCAGTCCTGTTAGACTTGGTCCCAAAGGCTGAGTTATCTCCATCGTGCCCAGAGACATTATTCTCTCTGCCCCAGAGATGAGCTCCCTGCCTGGGCAATGTGTTCTGCTCACTGCAAACAACAGGCTGCAGAGCCAGGGCAGCAGAAAGTCACAATACTCTTTATTTCTCTTATCTGGACAAGATGCCTTGTCCCAGGGACTTGTCACCAGTGTCACTTGTGAATGTTCAATGTAGCTCAAGCCATTTTTGTGCTCTGCACCACCACTGGTTGGAGAATGGTGAATGAACTATCAAGCCTTTTCTCCTTTCACAAACCTCAGTGACAGTGATTTCTCTCAGGATCTGCCAGAAAATGTTTAAATCACCCACTGGCAATAGGCTGTGCCTTAACTGTCTAAGTGCATGACCACTCCATAAACTAAAGGCAGATTTCCACTCAATAGACTTTAATAGCTAATATTTGCTTGGAGACCTTTTGTCTGCCCTCCACACACAGGACCTGTTTCCTTTTGGAGATAAATCATAGAGAGATGAGCCATAACTGAGACAGAATCTGTCCATTTAAATTCCTTCTCTTCATCATGTGGAACTGTCTAGAACATACCACGTGCTCATAGACACGGACAGACAGGGATTTGAAACCCAGAAAGATGGGGAGAGACTATTGGCCTGGCTTGGAAAGATCTTAAAGATCATCTTGTCCCAACCTCCTGCCATGGGCAGGGACACCTGGTTGCCCAGGGCCTCCCCATCCTCCTAGGGAAAAATTTCTTCCCAATATCCAACCTAAACCTGCTCCCTGTCAGTGTGAAGCCATTCCCCCTTGTCCTGTCACTCCAGGCCCTTGTCCAGAGTTTCTCTCCATCTTTCCTGTGGGCTCCCTTCAGGCACTGCAAGGCCACAATGAGGTCACCCCAAAGCCTTCTCCTCTCCAGGCTGAACAATCCCAATTCCCTCAGCCTTTCCTCCCAGCAGAGCTGCTCCATCCCTCTGATGCCCTTGGTGTCCCTGCTCTGGCCTGGCTCCAGCAGCTCCCTGTCCTTGCTGTGCTGGGCCCAGGGCTGGGGCAGCCCTGCAGGTCTCACCTGAAGTCTCACCTGAGCAGGGCAGAGGAGCAGAATCCCCTCCCTCAATCTCCTAAATCCTCACCTACTGTGTACTGAACCACCTCACTCATGTGACTGCAGCGCTGTTGTGCTATTTTAAAACCAATAAGTGTTTATTCTACTGTATTTTCTTTGATCTGGTTTGCAACAAATAATCCAGTTTAGTTTTATGATATGCCCTTTGAGATGTTATTTTTCTTTGGAATCTAAATTTAATCTAAATCGGTCTCTGGTCCCACCAAGGACAAATATTTTAAAAGTGCTGCCAGCCATGCCTTTTAGCCTGCTGTCTCCCCTTTATAGTTATTGATGTTGGCATTATACCAAGAACCCTTTTCTTGGTGTATCAATAGAGCTGTGTTTAATTTGACATTTTACTTACGGAATAAAAAAACTGGTCTCAGTCACGGCATTAGTTTCAGTGGGTGCTTTCAAGCAGTAGAATCCATAATTTCTGTGCTTTAACAGCATTTCATTTCCCTGATATCATTTAGAAAATCATTCAATAATTCCCCACTAAATGCTATCCAGGAAGCAGGAGGTTATTTGCAATAGAGCACATCACACTGAAGGCCATGTCAGGTGCATGCAGGAAATCTCCTGCACACCCTTATCACTGAGCAGAGGATGCTGTCCCTGTAGGAAATTACACCCTCCCGACCTTCAAACGCTGCCATTTTGGCCTCACAGCCCTGCTGCCTTCCCCAGGGCCTGCTCCACACCAGGCTGCTTCCTGGTGCTGTTAATTACTGAGCCCCAAGGAGAATTAGGCTTTCAGTCTTGTTCTTATCTGAATGAGCACCTTAAAGTGTGGGATAAATGTCTGGTTTTGTCTCATGTCTGGTGATGCAGTCTTCCTGCCACAGCTGCCTTCAGGTCATGAATTATTCACTAGAAATAATAAGAAGACTGGCACTCAATAAAAACCTGTCAGGTTTCCAGGTCCCATTCAGATGCTAACATCAGCTTTCATCTTTCAAATAATACATATGCAAATTCATTTGCTAACCCATTGTTCGGCAAAGGAACTACAGGTCACATTAAAGTTAATTTATGAAATCACTTAAGTGAAACCCCACACCTGCCTTTACCTTTCACTTCTGCAGAACATTAGCAGGCTGTATCACGTATCATTGCAAATGTTTTTCATCAGAGTCAGCAACAAAGGTGGCTAAAGTGCAGCACAGCAGCTGGATTTAACAAAAGCAAGTCTTGGTCACCTTAATTGCAAAGGCCCTTGAAATTGGGCTTTGCCATCTCAACACTAATTCCTGAGTCATCTGCATGTTAGAACTCTGCTTTGAAGGCATTGCAATGCCTCATCATATCAAATATTGAAGAAACTTGATCAGCATGGCCTTACCACTGAAGTAAACAATTCCTCCTGTAACCTATTTGTATTAAAATCAGGAGGCTGGGAATGTGGGAAGTGTTTATTTTAAATAATAGCCACAACTTTCCTGAAGTTCACACGATCATGTTCAGTCAAAGTGTAAGGAAACATAAACAGGCTCCTGTGACCATAGACACCTGCATGCTCTCACTATTCCTGCACACACAGTAAAAAGTCAGAAATGTCCTCAGAAAAAAAGGCTGTCAAAATACAGCAGAAAATTTGGTTCTGGTTTTCCTCAGCACAGCTTTCATATTTCCATTAAGTGGGTAGACAAGCAAGTACTGACAGTTTGCAAGTATTTATTACTTTCCCTTCTCTTTCTACATTTGCTGAGGGAAATTTGTCACTTTCCCCCTTTTAAGATTTTTACCTCCAGCTTTGGCAAGCTTCAAGTATAGAAATAGGGGGGTTTTTCCCCTTCATTCAAGGGAATTCCAGACATATATATGGGCTTTCATGCTTCATGGTGGGTGGTTACTGCTCATGAAAGAGGTTGGGATCATTTCTACAGTATTGAATATGGCATATTTATCAGCAAAGTTTCCTGCACACTCCTCTTCTTCCTGATGTCCAACCTGAACCTCCCCTGGCACAACTTGAGGCCGTTTCCTCTCATCCTGTCCCTTGTTCCCTGGGAGCAGAGCCTGATCCCTCCCAGCTGTCCCCTCCTGTCAGGAGTTGTGCAGAGCCAGAAGGTTCCCCCTGAGCCTCCTTTTCTCCAGGCTGAGCCCCCCCAGCTCCCTCAGCCCCTCCTGCTGCTCCAGGCCCTTCCCCAGCTCCGTTCCCTTCCCTGGACACGCTCCAGCCCCTCCGTGTCTTTCCTGTCCTGAGGTTCCCAGAAGTGCCCCAGGATCTGAGGTGTGGCCCAGCAGTGCCAGCACAGGGGACAGTCACTGCCCTGGCCCTGCTGCCACCCCATGGCTGGCACAGCCCAGGTGCCATTGGCCCCTTGCCCACCTGGGCACACCTGGGCTCCTGTCCAGCCGCTGTCCCCAGCACCCCCAGGGCCTTTCCCAGCTTTCCAGCCCCTCTGGCCCAGCCTGGAGCTGCAGGGGGTTGGTGGGACCCAAGGGCAGGACCCAGGACCTGGCCTTGTTGACCCTCAGACCACTGTCCTGGGCCCATGGATCCAGCCCGTAAATCTCAAAATAAATTTACACCTGATGATGACGTTGCTGGTAGTGACCAACTGCCCAACATGCCAAGCCCTTCAGAAGCAGAAAGGTCACCACCAACCTGTCCCATATTTGAAATATTTCTGAGTTACCTTTTGGCCTCAAAACTGTGACTCGACCACCCATGGCACAAAAACATGAAATAACCTGTGGTACTTTGTGCTGCCTCACCCTAAGGAATTCTGAGGACAAATACATGGATGAGAAAGGCTCATGTGTCCTCTCAGATCCACTGCCACAGGCTCAGTGTCTCCTACCTACACTGCTCACTAATTCTGAACAGAGAATAGAATAAATTTGGAAGGTAGAATTCCTCCTTTGGTGCTTCCTTAGCAAGTACAGGCTGCTTGCTGTTCACAAGGCAAATATAACCCTGAGGTTCCCTAATTTCTGGCCAGTTTCCTATTTCTTGGTGCAAAGTTGAGTTCACTCTCCAGTTTTAAAGGATTGCCAAGCCTGGAATGGGCTGCCCAGAGGGGTGGTGGAGTCCCCATCCCTGGAGATGTTCAAGAAATGACTGGATGTGGCACTCAGTGCTCTGCTTTAGTTGACAAGGTCAGAGGTTGGCCTTGATATCTTGGAGGTCTTTTCCAACCTTAATGATTCCATGATTCCATGGTTCTGTGGAGGGGACCTTAAGGACAGTTCTTTAAAGAAATCACGTATCAAAATCCCAAGCCAAACCAACAACAACCAAATTACCAAACAAAAACCCCACCACTAACCCAAAACTCAGGAAACAGAGGAAAGTCTCACTCAGGAAAGTCTCCCTGTCAGGTCACTGAAGTCTGATACTGTACTTGTCTATGATTAGATCAAATATTACGTGATAATAAATACATTAGACATAAGGTAATCCATAATTGACTGATTTCTTCAGATACACATTTTCTCTGAAATTTTCTCCAAAATTTCTGCAGATCCACATTTAATTCTGAAAGTCTTTCCTCTCAAGTGCACAAAACAAGCAGAATGAGACTAAATCCCAGATGAAAATCTGCCTTCCTCACCCTAAAGTGAAGAACACTTTGGTAGTGAACCACAGCAGAACTCGCAGCAGAGATAACATTGCTTTGTCACAGTGCAGCCCAGATGAAATTGGGAAGAGAGGAGATGGCTACCAAGAGCTTGCACAATAGAGAACTGCTAAAACAAGCTGTTAATATTCTGGAAAAGCAATAGGCAATCTGCCTGCAAACTACTTATCCATAAAAAGAGATATGATTTTCAGTGAATCTACTTGAAGTGATTTTTTTGTTGAATATTCTCTCCCAGGAGAAGAATTCACCCCGCCTCAACTCCACTCTCCAAACCTCAATTTTCTGAAACATACAGGAAGATTAGTGCATAAAGGAGAGACCATCTGTTTCCTTTCATCACTAAACTAAAGATGGTTTCCTCTGTGCAGAAGATTGCAGCCCTAAAGATCTTAAGACTGTAAGCATTTGTTATTTAAATGCAAGCAAGGCAGGAATCTAACAGGTCATTATTTCCCTTTAAAATGAGGGAGGGAAGTTGCATCATCAATCATTATCTCGCATTATTTCAATCTTATCTCTTTTCTGGCTCTTTAACCAGAAACCTCAGGCACATGGCCAGCAGTATTCAGTTTCAACCAGGATTTTGTTTTGTTTTCCTCCTGAAATACCCGGCTGACTCCAGGTATTGAGACACAGACACGCACCGGAACCACTGGAAAAATCCTGTTGGAAGCAAAAGTGTGTCTGGTTCATGCTATTAACACTGTTTTATATGGCTGTAGATGATGAGCTCTTTCCTTTTCATGGGCTTGGCACTGCTAGAATAAATAATTAACACAAACTCAGGAGCAAGTCTGCTTCTTGATGTTCCCAACTCTCACACTACTTAATTCCATCTAGAGGAAATAATGGGGTTTTGCCTCCTTGGATTGTTCCATTTTTATGGCCAACATGTTTTCTAGAGACAGGAAAGGTTTTTAAACATGGGCAAGCAGAAGCTGGAGCTGTCCCTCTCATAGATTGATTTCTGCAGCTGAGGATTTGAAGGTGCTCAATGCCTAAAGTTTATGATTGAACCCATGCATACAATGTCCATTGAAGTCTATGTCACTATCTGGAATTCACTGCCTCAGCCCAGAAAATAATGTTTCCCTTCTTATCCATAGCTATCCTGGAACCACCAAAACTGTTCTACACATTGAAACATTGTAAATCTGAAAAGCTATACCTGAGGCCTACATTTGATATATTTTTAACTTTAAAATCCATCCAAATCATGGGAATTGGAGGAAGAAGGAACAATATGAGTCCACATGGGCCAAAAAGGTCCACTTACAGTGACCTGATTCCAGGCTAAAGTCTCAGAGGGAAATAAGCAGAATCATTTTATGTTCCAGCTATTGCTACTGGGTACCCATTTTGCAAAGTGAATTTGGCAACTATTTATAATTTAAAAAAAAAAATCAAAAATACCCTCAAAACAGACTATCAGAGACATATCAGCCCAGCAGGTTCCTTTCTCTACACTCAGCTGGACACTCTGAGAATGATGAGAACCTCTATGATTATGACTCTCTCTCATGTTTTATACCTATTTCACTGAGGAATGAAAATGCTACAGGTCAGTCATTCTAGATGTCCTGTCATGAGCTAATCTGACAATCATGCCTCTTCCTAATAATTTTTTTATATCCTGTACCCATACAGATCCCCTTTCAGTGGCATCCCTGGACTCCCCCAGAGCAGAGGACAATGTCCCTCATCCTCTCCTTTTTGTCTGTCTTTCTCATTGTATCCCCACAGTTTCCACCCTTACCTATTTATCCCCTGTACCCATTAGGGTCTGTATTCCCTCCTTCCACTTTCAGATTAGTAATATTTTGACTATTTATCTCCCAGGATTATATAGTACCTTCCTTCCCCAGCCTGTGGCTGCCCTCTTGGTGGGAATTTCACCCTCACAGAGGAAACCAAATAAAAAAGAGGGTGTGTAGCCTTTGCCAAGAGCCACTTCTGCAGAGACCATTTGGAGAGCCCTGCTGTCCCACAGAACTTAAATTGGGACCTTTCAGCAGGTCGTGATTTTACTTGAAAGAGGAAAAAGAAAAAAAAAAACCAAAACAACCCAGAGCTGTTGAGAGAAGTTTCCCAAGTGAAACTCAAGTCTCAGAAGGCAAGGAAAAGAGCTTCTTTTTTGAAACATACACTGCTATAAACTATAGCAACTATAAACTGCTGCTCTGGAATTGGGATAAATTTAGTATGGATTCATCACTGAGAAGTGATTTCTCCTGGTATGTGAGCTATCTGTGATCTTGAAGCTGTCTTCACTGGGCTCTACAGAGGGGTAAACAGGCTGGCAAATCTCGCTGCATACATGCTCTTGCATGAGAAAATCCAATTTAATCCCTGGAATTTGAGCTTTCCCTGTTCTGTTCTTAGCCAGGCAGCTGCTTTTAGGAAAATCTTTTACCTTCAAGCAAGACAAGGAGCAAACAGTATGGACAGCATGCGACTGGAAGCAAAATTTCTACTGCAAACACCATCTGCTCTGAGCTGTTTCCAACACCTGATTTCTGCTAAAGAGTGTTGTGGGAGCAAAGGGCAGTGGACAAGGCAGAAAGGAATCAGAAATTAGAGGGCTAATTAAAGATCTAATAGTAACTTTTTTTTTTTTTTGGTCACAAATTCTTCTAGATGTTATTTCATGGTTTTTTGAGTTTGGAGACCCCATACAACAGGACAAAACACATCTCCTTTGGGAGCTCAACTCAGTGAGCCAAGAACTTTACACTTGCAATATTTGTTTTCCATCTTTCAGTGCTCTGCTGGCTGTCAAAGCAATGCACATTTCATGGAGCATGAAGAGAATCACTGGAGAGAAAGGGGAAAGGGCCACTGAGGCCACGGATCCTGCAGCTGATGGGAGGGCAGATTTTGGGGTTGTCAGGTCAAGTTTTCTTCATGTGCTGAGCAGTTCAGACTCTTTGGCCTGGAATCTTCTCCCACTCACCTGATGTGAACTGAGTGGACTTATCTGAAGACCAGCACTTAAACTTCTGTAAGTGTGACAAATGAAGAAAAAAGTCCTTACTAGTTTAAATTTAAATCCTGTGAGGGGAAAAAAAAAAAAGAAAAAAGAATAGTTCGGCCACCTTAAGCACCAGAGCAAAGCAAGGAACCACAGCCATTCAATCTAAGTTTCACTGCCAGAGATGGAAAGATTAATTTCCTAAACTTCTGAGCAAATAAAGAACAATCCACAGAGCCAGAGAAACTTCATGGGATACAATAACCTGGCAAAGTACTCAATCAGATTTAGAAAAGAAAAGGCTTTTGCATGTATTTTAAGAAGAAAGGATAAGTAGTTAAAACAAACAAACAAAAAAACAAAAAAAAACAAAAAAAAACCAAACAAAAAAAAAAAACCACCAAAAAAAAAACACCAAAAAAATCTGAGCAACCTGGTGGCATTGAGAAGGATGATGAGGGCAGAACATCTTACCAAATTTACCAAAGCTCAAAGACCAGGTTTTTGGGAAAGCTGGAGCTTTGGAAGATGGGAGATCCTGTGTAAAAAATGTTCACTATCAGACCTCTGCCCTGGTATCAGGATGTTTTAACCTTAAACTACATGAGGGGAGTTTATGGTGTGCAATCACACCATTTAATACTAATTTATGTATAGCAAAGGCATTTCTGTGCCTCATTTTGTGACCCTCAGAGTTATCAGAGATAACTCTTCTGACTTGTTACAGCTCCAATTAATATGAGATCCAAACTGGATCAATGCTACTGAAAGAAAATTGTTTTACTTCCTTCAGTTGTGCTCTGTGGTATCTGAGATATCAAAATAAAATTTCAAGTGCTGATAGAAACCTTAATCTCTGTTAAGCTTTTCTGGCAACAAGGTCTGTAGCACCAGGCTGAAGCACAACAGAGCTGCTACCTCTGTAGGGCTGGTATTTTTAAAATTCTATTCATTGGTCTTAACTCTCTCACAAGTATCAGCTGCTCCATTCTTTTCTTCCTTGTATAATTCAATTGACAAACACACTTTGAGGTATGGGCTCTAATTTTGGGTATATCTGGGAAGGAATGATGCCATTCCCAGAATGGGGATCAGAAATATAAAACTACTCTCCTCACAGATTATTCTTCATATTTGCACATCACTCTTCCAGCACAGGGTTGTGTTTAGTGCAGGACCAGTTGTTCCACAGCTTCCAATGGATTGCTGGAGGTGTTTTGGGAGTACAAGGACAGAGAAAAGCTACAGAAAGCTGACCACATCCATCACACCAGATCATCCTCCACACTAGGATAAATCCACACTTTATTTACTCTCAGTTTCTGTCTTGATCACCAGTGTGGTTTTCTCAGCCTTTAACTCCCTGGAAAATGGGAAGGATCTTATGGATTTTGAGTATAAATTGAGCTAGTGGAAAAATTAGAACAATGTTTTGCTGGATTACATGGATTAGGAGACTGGAAACATCTCATCCAGAGCAGTAAAGCTTTGCTTCACCTTCTTATCTGTTTTCTATGGCATTTACTACAAATAATATTATTCAGAGGTAACCATAATTTCCTATATATTCTACTCATGGCACTCTGTGTCATTTCAGCTAGGACAAAAATTGCTTCCTTATAAAATATTTCCATTTGAGCTTTTGAAATTTTCAGTTATTTTCAGTAACTACTTTTACTTCTATGTTTTGGACAAAATATAAGGGGGAAAAAAGAAAACAAGAAAAATAGAAAAATTAGAAATTCTTCCTTCTCAGTTTTTTTTAAGTGTTGGAACAAGTGACCATCTATAAACTACTCTATGCATCAAACTACATCAGGAGAAAGTCAAAAGTCTTTCTGAAAACAGTTTGTGTTTTAAGTCCCACACACTGTGGTATGCCTCACAATCATAAATTTATGTTGGAACACAGCTGAGGTCTTTACACTAGACTCTTTTAAAAAGTGGTTACACTGCTAATGTGGCCCTTGAGTGAAGCTGATTTATTGACATTTCCTTCAGAAATGTCACAAAAACTGCTCTCACTGGCATGGCTACCTGCGACAAAAGATGGATGGAAATTTCCTGTGATGGAAATTTCCTGTACATCCTGCAGCTTTTTCACCTGAGGCATTACCATCAGAATCCCCTTTAGAGATACCACCACCACTTTAGTCAGGCCTTTTACTGAAAGGAAAAAGCTGATGAAATCACTTCAGCCCATGGAATGAAGATAACACTGTTCAGCCTGGTCAAATTCACTGGGATCAGTGGCCATGGAATCAATTGGCCATGGAATCCTGGGCAGTGCAAATTTTCCTTCTTTCCCCTTCTCCTGCATGCTGTTATTCTGTGACTGACAGAGGCACATTTCCAGCACAGAGCAGACAGGATAACAGTGAAGAAGCAGAAATGGGGGGGGATTTTCACTTCACCCCATCCTCATATCTTGGAAGGTTCAAGCTGGTCACCAAGGGGTGTTTTCACTGGCTGGGTTTGAGTGCTCTCTTTGGGAGATTCATTACACTGAATTTTTGGAGCTTCAGAGTTGGATATTTTTCCAGTCATTCCCTATTACTTTCTTCCCTGGTGTACAACCTTCTTTCCCAAGCCTTTCATACCTTCCTTTTAAGGCTGTTTGCAGCCTGCTACTTTAGGAATTTGGTACATTTCTTTGCTCAGATGGATCTTTGGGGCTCACTCCTACACAAAGAAAGGGGGCTTGTGTAGCCTGGAAACAACTTCCATTTAATCCAAGCACCTTCCTCAGAAGGGGAGAACAAGAGAATATTCTTAGCTCATTTTCACATTATTCACCTGCTTATCAGCAATTACATCTTCTTGGCCTCGAGCCATGGCAAAATGATTTATTATTATTCCATGTGCCATCTATTCTCTTAGTGTTTCTGCTTTTCCTTGGACTATATCTCTCCAGAGGATGACTCTCCCTTGTGCCTATGCTCAAAGTATGGGTACCATAAAAAAGATGAACATTTTCTCACCACACAACCACTTGTAAAGACCCTTCTAGGCCTGAGTTTAATTTTTTTGGAGGGTGGGTCAGGAGATACTTAGCTAGATTTTATTCTTAGAACCTTCTTATATCGTGAATAAACTAAGTTGTGAGGAGAAATTTTTATTCTGGTTCATACCAGTGCAAACACAGAGAAGGGCAAAGCTCACCATGGAGTTCTTAAGTGCTCATCTCAGGGAAGGGAAGTTTTACCAGCAATTCATATGGACAGAGTCAGGGAAGTCAGAGTTTTAGCTGTCACATTTACTCAGCTGCACGAGTCTGGATGGCCAGTTTTAAAAACTGCCATTAACTGTTACATTAACTGCTTATATTCCTC
The DNA here is from genome assembly GCA_013396995.1 of Dicaeum eximium. Taxonomy (NCBI): domain Eukaryota; kingdom Metazoa; phylum Chordata; class Aves; order Passeriformes; family Dicaeidae; genus Dicaeum; species Dicaeum eximium. The sequence goes on from VWZP01009613.1 coordinate 662,104, forward strand.
ACAGAAAACCTGTTAGATGATCAAAGGTAAGTGATAAAAGCTGCCTTTCTGCACTCCATTCTGGTGTATCAAAGTGCTTTAAATAGACCCTATTAAAAGAAAAGAAAATGTAATTATTTTATATTAGAGTTTTTTCTTCCAGAATCTCAAACCTTGCCTAGCAAAACCCCAATTTAAGTGAAGAAAAGTTGGGAGAGCTATGAACTCTTGGACTCATTATCTTCACAGTTATTTGTACTTTGAAGGTTTTCAGTATGGTCTTCATTTGTGGCAATTTCCAAATGAGGCTGAGCAGGGAGTGCCAGTTTGTCAAAACAGGGTGGGAAAAGCTCCTGAGGAAAACATGTCCCTCACATTTAAAGATCTTTACTCTTCCCTCTATGTGTGCCTAACAAATACGTGCTGGGAGCAGCCTGATTTTTTGTCACACTAATGAAGGACAAAAATAAGGGAAAAATCAAGGAAAGCCAAAGCAACCCAGAAATTCTCCTGGGTGTGTTGCTGAGCCTGGGAATTCTCCACCTGCATATCTAGGCAGTGCCAGTGGGGCCCAGGGATGCATTCCAGAGGATGGAGAATGGCATTGGGAAGGCTCTGAAAGGAGACTTTTCTTCTCTAGTGCATCATTCTCATAGCGTTAAGAGCAAAGTGTGCCTGAGCAAAGGTAGCAATTCCTGCAACCACACAGAAAAGGGATTGTCTTACACCCTATTGGCCTGTCAGCCTGAGCTGTGCAGTGTCAGTGAGAGAAAGAGCTGAAAGAAACTTGCCCAGAGATGTTTCTGTGGCTGCTCCACCCCTGGGAATATCCAAGGCCAGGTTAGATGGGGCTCTGAGCAACCTGGTGGGAAGTGTCCCCCATAGCAGGGGGTTGGAACTGGATGGGCTTTAAGGTCCCTTCCAACCAAAGCCATTCCATAGTTTTGTGAAACTTGTGGAATACCAGGGTGTGGAATTCTAGCAGTCAGGGATTTTTCTTTCCCCTCAGCCTTGTTTGTGACTCTCTGCTGAGGTGCTTACATGGGTATCTTGGCTCCACACTGTTACAGTCATAGTCCTGTTTAAGCCAACCCAAATGACTGGTTATCCTCCCCAGAGGTTTGTGACCTCCACACAGCTGCAGGATAATAGCTGTGCTCCTTTCACAAAACAGTCCTTACCCACCACACAGACTGCACTGAGGCTGCCCCTTCAGTCCCCAAAGGCTGCTCTGCTCATCCCTCACTGTCTGACACTTCTCCTTCCCAGTCCCTGTTCAAATGTCCTGGAGGATGGCCTGTGGCAGAGAGAGGAGCACTCTGCTGTGCTTCCTAAGCAAGAAGGGCAGCAATCACTCACACCTCATTAGCTACTGGAGCACACATCTGTTCCCAGCTTCCACACTGGCATCCATCTCACCCATGGGCAGGAATGAGGCAGACCTCGGAGTGAGCAGAGGAAAATTAATTCATGCCTTCTACCCCATCTTCTTCCCAGAAGCTGCCTTGAGCTTTGCTCTTTAAGGATATAAAGTACTGGCCCTAGACTCAGCCAGGACTCAGCATGGTTTAATAAGGTCACAGAATCACAGAATGGTTTGTGTTGGAAGGGACCTTAAAGACCCCTTCATTCCAACCCCCTGGCCTGAGCAGGGACACCTTCCACCAGACCAGGTTGCTCTTATTCCTTCCTTCCCCTGGTTGTCAGAGAGGGCAGTAAGGGGACACTCCCTGGGTGACCCCTCAGCAGAAGCACTGATCCTGGCACTGCCAAAGACGCAGATTTTGGCCAGTCACATGCACAAAAGCTCCCACACAGCCACATTCCCCCAAAACATTAACTTAGCCTGGCTCCAAACACCAGGTCCAGCTCTGGCCTGAAAGGCACTTTTAAACCCAGGGGCACAAGAGCATAGAGCTCCTCTGCCCTGGCTTTGTGCAGGAGGCAGGTTCAGAGCCTGGGTGAAAGACTTTACTCCACCTGAAACTCAAGCAGGATGCTCACTGCAGCACTGGACCTGTTAATCTCTGCTGCTAGGAAAATCACCCTGACCTTGTCTAGCATCAATTCAATATTTTCTTCCTTCACCTTGTGCAAATTACGTAAGCGGGGAGCCCCTTGGAGGCAGAAAAGAGGGGCTGTGGTGGCAGCTGCTGCTCCCTAGGAGGGAAGGAAAAGGGAGCAGTGAGTGGAAAGGGACTGTCACAACCAGACTGGCTTTGCTGCAAGTAAAGTCTCTCCAGCTGGGGCTGCGTGGGAGGGAGCAGAGATTCTGCCAGCAAGCAGAAAGGTGGGGATTTGTCATGATGTGGCTATGTTGTTGTTTTGTTGTTTTGGTTTTTTTTAAACATGAGCTAATTTTATTTCTCCCATGGCCTTTTCCTCATGTAGAGCTCCTGAAGGTAAGGGTTCACAGCTCTTGAGATAGACTGGGCAGACAGGGCTTGTATCAACAACCCCAAGTATTTTACACCGACAGCAAAGAATCCAACCAAAAGTATCCCCTCTCTATCACCAACAAAATACTTTTGGTCATTATCAGATTTCTCATCTTACAACAGCTCTTGTGTCCTATCCACAGAGCCAAGTGTGTGTGGGTCCACATATGAGAGACAGCAAAATGAGATCCTTTGAAAGTTGTCAACATCCAACATGATTTCAAAATTATGTTTTGGGGGGAAAGAACAATAAAAACACCTCAAACAAATGGAACTCCTTGTGCTTCTTTCCCACCCTCAGTTTGTGTGCACTCTGAGCAGGGTGAGACCAGCTCTCTCAGAGCACATCATTAATATTTTCTGCCTGCATCTGCTGTACTCAGGCAAAAACTGCTCCCAGCCCTGCCCCAGCCTCGCATCCCCCAGCGCAGTCAATGTGCTGAGAGGCACTGTTTTGCCCTAGTAATCTTATTTACACATTTCCACTGCATTTTATTTTCTGCATGCCTGTGCTGTAATCTCATTTGCCAGCCTGAAAGGTAAAAATAAAATAGAACGAGCTACCAAGAACAAAAAAGAAAAGGCGGGAGGCTCGCAGGAATGCCCCTGCTCCTCTCACGTAGGCAGGAATGTGCTTTTCCACTGCTGCCACGTGAGGAACGGCACCTCTGTGCTCAGTGCTCCCCGGGTCCTGCTGAATTCCCGAGTGGGCAGCACAGAGCCAGGGATTTGTGGGCAGTTAATTCAGATAATTGTATTTTCCTGCTGCCTGTGTAAGGGAAGCGCCGGAGCTCCGGGGGCAGAGGATTCCACGTGCGCTCGCCCGCCGTATGTAGTGCACCGAGTGCCTGCAGCTGCCCTCCTCCAGTCCCATCTGTTGGAGATTGATGTTGATTTTGCTCATCTTTCCTCCTGAGAAGCTAGCAATAATAATGAATGAACCCAGCAGAGTGCTGGCAGCTCAACCAGGCTGATGGCAGGCACAGGCTTTGCAAGGCTCTTCTGCTGCAAACGCGCTCACGAGGGCACGGGGCTGCATCCTGGGATTAGGAATCCTGTCCCAGACAGGTCTTTGCACCACCTCCACCTCGGTGTGCTGGGACCCAGGGCACAGAGAATG
>VWZP01009614.1:0-22397 GCA_013396995.1 Dicaeum eximium
CAATCTGTCCGAAACCAGGACACGTGAACTCATGTGAACTCAGTACAGCCTGGAATAAAGCAAATCTGACTTACATATAAGCATATATAGAAAGGCAGTTTTGTCCAATTTAAAGAAATGTTTTCTTAGATGAAACAGTAGGGGGAAATACTTCTTCCTTAACACCACTGGATTTTAGTTGTGATATACAACACTGCAAAGGTAAGTCTTTTTTCCAGTAAGAACTCTAATTGTGATTCAGCTTCTGAAACAAGGCATGTCAGAAAGCAAAATCAGATCCTCCAACAGAAAAGTACAAAACACATAAAGTAAGTTCTTAACAGAGGGGACACATAATGAAAAAGTTATCCTAAAGGAACACAGAGCTGAGGCAGGAAGAAAAATTGGTTTATTCTTTGCTCAGTATGGGGATGGTTTGGGAAGGATTTCTTTTTTAAAGACATTGTTCTTCTGCAGACATCACATTCTGAAATGATTAGAACATAAATCCCCACAGGAAGGACATGGTCAGTCTCAGACAATTTTGTTGTGAATGTTACCCCAGCCAAACCATTCCACCAGTTTACAGTGTACCATAAAATATTTACACAAGCTATGAACTATAAAATATTTTCACATGAACTATAAAATATTTACACTATCAACATCAGTTAGGAAAGAATGATGTGCTGTCAAGCTGGTATGACCCAAGAGTAAAGATTTTGTGGTCACAGATTAAATAAAACTATTGCAAATCATCTGGAAAGTTACAGGGACTATTAGGTTAAACAAATTACTGCTTCCTGGTCTCTTGGATGGTGAATGTAACCAGGAAAGCATAGCTTATGTGCTTTAAGCTAGGTTTTACCAACAAGATAAAGAAAGGTTAGGCTCATAATCAAACTGTACTGACCTCTCTGAATGTTCCTTCTAGCAAGGTGTCCAGATGTTGAAGAGGAGCTGGAGTTTTGTCTTTGAATCGTGTCAGCAGTCGCCGCTCAATAGCTCGAAACTGTACAGCCCGTTCAGATAACAGCTCCTGATACTTCTCAGCATTCAAACGTAGCTGCAATTTAAGGGTTTTCAAGAATTCAGGTTAAGGGTCATATACATTCATGTATGCACATTCCAAATGAAATGGGAGAAGGATGGGAAAATTTTTAAGACAGAGTGTAATACTCAAATACAATTACATTTATGCCAGTTTCATACTTTATACACCTTGTAAAGCTTAACACTTTCAAGAATTATGGTTTGCCACTGAAATCAAAACTAATTGTCAACAGCCACAATAACCTGTGAAAATGCATAAATATCTCATCTAGAAGCCTATTAACAAGAATGAAATTTCACCACCAAGACACAAAGGCTTCTTTTTGGTTTGGTGTGCTATTTACGACACATATACAGTGTACTGGACTTGATATTCATTGCAGTAGAAAGCAAATAGTTATTCCCTCAGCATGAATAGAAGTACTGAATTCTGTACTGCTTGAAGGATTGTCTTTTTCTGAAGTTAAATACTTTTTCACTTTTTCTATACTGATTAGCTAACAGCAACAAAATTCTTTTAAAGAATCCACGAAAGAACATTTAAAACATAAAATTATTAAAAGATAAAATAGGATGTTTTTATTATCTGGGCACTTTATGTACACTTTCCAGTACATGCCTCAAAAATCAAAATTGCTAAAGATGAGTCTTTCAAGAAGCTGTGATGCCTCTGTACAGCTGGCATTATAACTTGTAGAAGAAACATCAAGACACACAGCCTTCCAAATGGAAGCAAAAGTACCCCAAAAATAAGAGAAAAGGTTTCTTAAATTTACATACCAGATTATATTTTAAAATAAGCAAATGTCATTCTGTCAGTACATTATCAAAAACAGTTCAGAGGTGCTAGGAGAAAAAGAAACACTAAGAAATTTTACTAGAAGTAGTAGGAAAAAAGGGACATCTCAGGTAAGGGATAACTCAGGTAATATTCTCCTAAGCTTACAAAAAAAAAAGTGTGTTGAAACTAACAGGGATGGAAGCATAAGAATACCTTTAATAGATAATTTGACATTTTTTAGACCGGATAATTACAGTAAAAATTCAGAAATTTCTAAAGAGCCAGCTGCAACATAATTGGAGTCTAAATTAGTGTCCCAGAAATCACATCTGCATTTCAAATTTCAATGTATTTAAGCTTGTTATAAAATCTAAAGAAGGCTAGGTTTAAGGTATTTCTACAATAACAGTCACTTTTAAAAAAAAATCAACATTTTTTACTCTCAAATAAGTTGAAAGACAATAGAATAACTACTCAAGAGCTTGAAATGTAGACCAGGATCTAGGCTGACTACTCAAAATATCCCAGAAAATCCCAATGACACCTTCCATCTTTCTGGGTGGTGACAGCTCCACCTAGCAGAAAATTTGGCAGCATAAAAAAACATCCAATAGTATTTCGCATTCTTGCATGCATATGTTGTTGCTTTTGCCCAAATACATGAGTTTAACAGAAATTTTCAAACAGCAATTCTCTCTTTTTATTGGAAAGGTATGGGGAAAGAATACATTTATTTTATTTTATTAGCTATTTCCACAAGCTAGCTGAACTACTGGAGATTTTTCATTGTCACCTGCATAGCCAAACAGGAAAAAGTAATTACATTTCTTTTATTTCTGGTCTGGCAAACTCCCTTGAGCCTCCAATGATACTTCTACAAGGGCAGTTTTTTTTAAAATCTGAAGGGACTTTCCTTTAGATATCCCTTCACATTTTCTAAGACAAATGCCTGTGCTGTTACAGATATAATCTGAATAATCATTGCACTAAAATCCAATTTTAAACTAGCAGGCCATTAGCAATTCACATTTTATGTAACATACCTCAAAATGTCGATCAATTAGTTCAAAATATTCTTGCAGGGGAATTGAACCGGAAAAGGTACATGCAAAATCCTTGCAGTTTTGCTTCTTGAAATGCTCTTCTAGTCGGTGTATGAGCTCTTTCATTACCAGCCAAAGGTCTTCCAACTGATCACTCTGAATCCTGTATCGTTCTTTGAGTACGAGAACAAATACAAGACTAATAAACCCAGTTTTCAGACACATAAATTTGCTATACAACAGTTTAGCTAGCACTCAAACAGAACTTGTTAACTGTATCCAAAGTCTAAATGAGGTTTTCTTGAGACATGTACATTCACTATTGTTAAAGAAATACTTTTATTTTATTGACTGTGCTATACTTCACTTTAAATACAACCAATATTAGTAGAAGGTGATTCTTATCCAACTACATACTACGACTTGGTAAAAATAGCTCAGTGTAGAAATTAAAAGTGTTAATACAAACTGAAGTGAAAGACCATATCCTGATAACTAGTGTTATCTGTCCCAGCAAATTCATTTAACTCATCAGATTTTAGTGAATGTCAAAATACCAGGCTAGTGGAACAAGATTTTATTTCTAGTTCACATTTGTATAATCCTTTGTCCAGTCTCTATGAAATCAGGATTAACTAATATTAATATTAGTTTAATTAACAGAATTAACTAATATTAGCTAATAAATGTTGAGAAAAAACATTGTGGAAAATCATAGTAGCATTTAATTTTAATTTTTTCAGATAAAGCATTTTCAAACATTAGTTCCCTACATCTTTTCATTATACATCTGCCAATAACTAACAAAAAAAGGATAGACAGAAATGCAGCTATGAGAACTTGACACAAAATCATTCCTTCTTTTTTTTGCCCTTGTTAAAAAGGCCCAGAGTAAATCAATTTAGCCTGAATTTTTTTTAAACTCGAATATACTTATTTTAAATTTTCTCACCATTACTAATTCAAGATTGTTTGACATTACCACTGGCACCATTCCCGCGATACGTATTTCACTGAATACCAAATGACAAATTCTGTTTACAGTGTAACAGGAAAGAAGCAAGTTTTATTTAAAAACATGCTTGTCAAAGAAAAGAACACCATCTGCTAAAGATAGCATTCAACCTAATATCCATTTTTTAAACACTCACAATGTAATGGCTGGACTTACTTGGATGTACCATCATACTTTGCCTTAAGTGATTTTTCCTTGATGGAAATTAGCTCAGATGTTTTCAGGCCAAATCAACAGTCATTCCATTTATAATTGACATATCTAATACATTAATGGTTTAAAATGGACAAAACTTATTTCCTCCAAATTGCACATTTAGTTTCCATACACTGTTTGTTGGTCAATACAAACACAATCTAATTTTACCATGGCCTGAGTAGAGAACATTGCAGTCATCTGCTTTATGTGATCTTCCAAGTCTCAAAAAAGACAAATTAGATTTAGAAATGTTACAAAACTGAGAATCTGTAGTTAAACTAAATGCATGCATTAAACAGAAATACAATGAAAAAGAAAAAAGAAATAACTGTGCTTCTGTTCATCCCATGCTTTTATGATGGTTAACCAACTTGTATTAGTTTTTTGTTAAAATAAGCTCCATTACAGAAAATTACAACAAATTTTCAGAAATTTCTCTATCAGAAAAGCAGGAAACCGAGGGGCACCAATAAATTAAATAGTTTATAAAGTCTTTTCACACTACAACAAGCTGTCCAAATAGCACAACCTGCATTAGGAATAGCTGTTCTGCCAGTAGGAACTTTAGAAGATTCAGTTCACTTCTCAGCTAGGAAACCCACATCAGAAGAAAAAAAACCCAGCCACAGTTCGCAGTCAAGTCTTCCTTACATTGAGATTTAAAGATGGGTTTAAAAATTTCAGCCCAAAAAAAAAAAAACCACTTAAAAGTCTTAATCTAGCTGATGCAAGCTACTTTTTAATATATATTTTCTGTCAAAATGTACTTCAGGCTGGGCTTCTTTGCAGCAGTCTTGACAAGTTGAAGTAGTATCTTCAATTGCTACACTGGTTAAAATGGATTAGCTAATAGAATTAAAAACTAACATGAAAACAGATGTTGCTCCTGTTTGCAGCTTCACCAATGAAACCAAACTGAACCTGACAACCTTCATTGCTACATGTAGCTCTTCCCATTCAAACTGAAGGTCCATTTAATAAGGAATATTGGAAAAAGAGCTCTTCTTCCATTGTCCATGATAAACTCCTTTCATGGAAAACCAGAAATAAGGCTTGACCTTAAAAACTTCTTTTACTTTTCTGAAACACCATTACTTCTAGTCAAAATTGATCTACACATTGAGCTTTCTTTTGGAAGAACATTTCCTCAGTTAAAATGCTACATAAGTACTTTTACAAAGTATTTGCTCAGTGTTACACAGCAGAATAAGGACCTACCAAATAATACATAATTTCATTTACATTCATTAGTTTCACAGATCTGTTCAGTCAAGCACAATCATTTCAGTATCATGATATTCTACCAAATAATGCTTTTGTATTAGCAGTAGTCTCTGTTTATAAAAATATTCTGAATTATGCTTGACTATCAGAGTTTTTACAGACATTTACCTTTATATAAGTTTTAGTTAGGTAACATTTCAAATTCCCCATAAGACCTTCTCTAACCAACTCAGTTCAATGCATGAAGTGGATGCTGGAAACAGGCTGCTAACATAGAAAGTGACATCATACTACTCATTTGTTTTCTAAAGTTAGGATTCCCATACACAGTAAATGAGTAGCCACACTAAGAGAAACAGATATTGTGAAGCTCCTTTGTAAAGTGAACTTCACAAGTTAAGCAGTGTGGGAAAGTTTATTCTATTTATTCAAGCGTCATTCCTAGCTGGTGAATAAACAAACCTGAGAGAAGATTGAGGACTAGGGGTAGGGGTGTGTGAGATTAAAAGTTATGTACTTCAGTAGAAACTAAAATATATTCATTACATAGAAACAAATTTGTCCTTACAGCAACCAGATTTAACAACTATGCAAGAAAAAGTCCAAATCAAAGATTTAAGCTGCAATCCAGGAAAAAGTTATTTGTAAATACTTTCAATTCTTTAGTTTTTAAAACTATCATTGAATTTCTAGTTTAGTTAAATCTGTTTAAGATCTCCTATAAACAAAGTAACAATAAAACAGCATATAAATAATGCATACAAACAGCAATATAGATGGATTTGATCCTTAGAAATGTAAAATGATTCTTGGTACAATGAAAATTACTCTCCAGATGGTTTCTGTTTTTAACACATATGATTACATTAGAAAAGGTATTAGATGTTATCTCATAGAGGTTCACAGCTGATCACATCAGTATTTATATAGCTCATCACAAATATAGATTTCTGAAAATAGTAGGGAATATTATCTCAGTTTTGAAAAAAATTCACATTGACAAACCAAATTGTGATTTTTCACTCAAAGCAGTTTCCACAAAACATTCACACAGTGTTCCAACTGAACCCTCTGCAGTGCACAGTTGCTTTCCTAGCTTTTCAATTTGTAGCCTGCTGTATTAAATGAAGACTTTGTGCTCTGCTGGCATGGAAAATGCTAAACACAATTGAACTTATTTAGTTCCAAGGCACATGCCAAGAGAGAGTTTAGCAAGTTGAGCAGTTGTACAGAGCAAGACCATAAACTCTTGAAAATTAAGAGAGCCTGTCTCTTTCAAAGAGCACAAATTCAGGTGGTTGGAACATGACTACTTAAATCACACACTGCCCTATACAAGAGATCCTTGTACCAGGTAACAGCATATCTGGATATTCATCCACTCTGTAAACATAAGAAGGATCTATGAATCCATAATCTCTTTCTTACAAAGATATACAGGCATCTAAAGAGAAGAGATGGGCATTTATTTAGATGTAGAGAAGCAAGTAGAGTCTGATGCCTAACTTAAGTCGAGGATTACTCAAAGTCAGTGGGAAGTTAGAAACTTGCTTTTTAATCCCTTTGAAAAATTTCAGTAGGTTACTAATTCCAAACACAGATGTTGAAATTCCTTTAAGATGAGGGTTTTTTCCATTATTATAATGACAGTATTAGTTTATTAATTGCTAAAAGCTTTAAGAAAATCCAATTTCTTCAGAGAACTAGCACTGTAGTGTACTATATTTTGAGTATGATTTTTTGTTCTGTTATACTGTTTTATACTTGAGAGGAGGTAAGAAACCATCAATTAACACTTTGAAACTCCTGTGTTAATTTGAAAACACTGATTATCCTTCTTTGTATGATCCACATTCTCATTTTGTACATATTCTAACTGATGATCAGGCTTCTTTTACTCTAATACTGATAGAACTTACGTGATGTTTTTGAAGCAAGAAGAGTGGTTTTTGAACCAGTTAAAAACTGAAATCCCAGAGCGTTTGCTTGGTCACCCTCAGAAGGATCAACAAAGTCTGAAAAAGAAAGTTAAACACCATTTTCTGTAATTTAACACCGGCATTCGGCAAACCTCAACCCACAGCCACAACTATATCAATCTTTGCACAAGCAGTTGAATGAGATTGTTTCCCTTCTTGGGGTTCAAAAGTAACAAATATCAGCAGTTTGGTACACCTTTCCTTCATTCACAGGTGGAATGTGAGCCACACACTGTTTCCCTTCCCCAGCCTGAAAACAAAAGGTTGATTTTTGTACATTCTAAAAGAACTGCAATTAACGTAGAGCCCAAAGACTACCACTTTCACCAGATGCAAGGCCACCTTTAATTCAGATAATTATGCAAAACTATTGAATAAATTGTCATTAAAATGCTTAAGCCCACTCTCTTTTTAGCCTTCAGCACAGAACAAAACAAACATCCAGCTTGCTAAAACTAGCTACTCTGCAAAGTCCATCCATATCCACCTTCCTTTTCATTCCATGTAGTGGATTATACCATTTTAAAAGGTTTCATTTTAGAATACCATATTTTAAAAACTATTCTTTATCACCACTACTTCTCCTGAAAATAAGGCAAAACAGGGAAAAGAGATACAACTCTTACTGTATTCACCAATAATTCAAAGTCTGTTCACAAATTAAATCATAGTAATAAATATTAATCATATAATCATAATAAAGAGCATAGTCTTTTTATTTAATCACTGTAGACGGAATGAACAGAAATCAGAACATTTTAATGCCTTCTTGGTCCTATGCTTTGTGTTGTATTCTCAACAATGCATCTCTAGATTAAAAATAAAATACAATGTGCTATTCTGAAAGCATTATTGCTTAGCCATAATGGAAGCATAATTATTAAAACCACAAAATAGAGACCTTTAAAAAAATGTTGCTATGTTTCAAGTATTATGCAGCACATCCAGTTGAGAGAAAAGTTATATTTACCCTTAAAATGAAGAGAATCATGCTACCAAAAAAAAAAACATTAAAAAGAACACCAACAAAACATATTCTCAGACAAATATATTATATAAGATTTAAAAGAGATGCAGCTAATCCTTAAAAATACAATAGGAAAGTTGTTGGCCCCTACAGCTGTCAGCAAATTGTTCCAGAACCTTAGTCATTTGAATTTCAAAAACTTAATCACTGCCAGACTGAACTTACTCACAATCACTTTATAAGCCCTGTTTATTAATTCACCCTTGTGATAATATGATCATCTAGACCCATGATATAGCCACAAAATATTTACTGAAGTCAACTGTATTACGTTTTTTTGCCTGTGTATTACTAAGCTAAATGAGTCACTTTCTTTTCATTCTCTTGAAATCTTTAGATAACATTTTTCTGCACTTTTGAGATATATACATTATATTTATTTAATATCAACAACTAGCCCTCAGTTTGCCAGTGCACAGTAACATGATATTGGTTTCCTGCATGGAAGCATTTTGTGTAATGCATCCTCAATTTTCATTTGTTTGCTTATGATTACAACATATTGTACCACAGAGTATTCCTGTGGTAACATCCACCTCCTCTCTCTTCCAAATTCTGAGCACATAATTACATCAAAACTTATTTTCTTAACATTACACTTTATAGTACTCAATTTCATTCTTCTTTTCCCAGTCCTAAGTGGAAATTAACTTCTCCTTCATTCTACTTTAATATAATGGTGAATAGAGAACATAGCTTCAGTTTGCACATCAGAAAATAATGCTATGTTCAAGACTTCTTTTTGGCCCAAGAAGGCTACTGAAATTATTCAATTATCAGCTTGAGACTGATACATCAAATACTCCACAAGTCATCCTCCAAAACAACTGTACCCCTTAAGTACCCCTTAAATGGCAACATTTACCACTTCTGCTTTGCCCTGCTCACCTTTTTTTAAATGAATGCCCATGACTTCCCCATTACAACACCACTTAAGCAATTTTATGTAAAATTATTGCCTGCATACATAAGATTTTGATCAATATCATGTAAAGAAATCTGCAGTTTTACCAGAGGAAGGTATACCACCCCAGGTGTAGTTTTATTGAAATATTATGCCATCAATGCATTTTTAATATACCAACATGAGATTTTTTAATTACATCATTATCTCACATGGACAAACAATTCCTGTTGGGATCTTCTAACACCTTTTATATTTAAAAACCTACCAGGAAAAATGGTGACAAAACTGATGGGAGGCTTGTTGGTATCAATAGTTAGCTTGTGGTTTGCTGCTTTTGAAGGTTGAGCTGGAAAGCAAACTAACTTCAAAGGCAGACTGAAGTCACACTGTGAAACTCTTGGTATTCCTAAAACGAAAGAACACAGATTAATTTTTCATTTCCACATTCTGAATACAGGATACTTCATACCACTGTCCTCAAAGAGGTATAACAAGATATTTAATATGATTAAGGAATGCATTAAAACCAAAACTATATAAAAGTCTTTTCTTTAAATTTCCCACCTAAAATATCTTTAAATTTGAATACTTCTAATTACCTTCTCAAGTGAGCATTTTTATATGGATGGGAAAGCAAGACTTATTAAAAAACTACTGCATACTATATTTATGCTAATGAACATGCAATGAAGATTAGTTTTATTTAATCCTCTAGACTAACAATACTACTTTAACATAAACAACAGCTGTGATTACTCTTGATGCTTCATATACAGAATTGAAGCATCAACATTTTCATCAGGAACATCACAAACTAAATGCTTTTTATGAGTATATTTACTCTTTTTTTATATACTCTTAAATAACATCTATGCAACCTTCGTATTACCTGACAGGTTTGTGAAAAGAATGAATTTCTTTTTCTTAGAAAAAGAATGTATCCAATGCAGGTTATTACCCAAATGTATATTAAATTTTATCTTTCAACTTATTGCATCAGAATAAAACACAACTGTAGAACAAACTGGCTACTGCCCTGAATATTGGGATCTGTTATCACAAGCAATTTCATCAGAATGGTGCAGGAGAAAAGAGGAAGTTTTAACACTAACATTTAGAAAACACATTTGAATGTGTCAAAAATTTTCTCAGATATAAATATTGTTTCAAATTGCTGGCATGTCAGCAATTACCTAGTATGTTCTATGCAAAAGGCAAAAGTGCTCATTGCTATGAAATATGGAGCATTTGCTCTGTTAAGAAGACAGGTTGTGGGATTTTTAAGGACAAGTTTTTGATTAAGCACCTACAGGAAAACATTTAAAAAGAGATTTTTAGAGACAATAAAGTAAGCTACTGTCAAAAAAGTCATGAAACTTACAGCTACACAGAGGTATATACAGAGAGTATATAAAAAATTGAGCTCAAACATTCAATAGCCATCCAAGCAACCAATCTTGCTAGTAATTTTGTTTGTTTGCTGCTTCTCAAATCTCTCCCAATGAAAAAAATTACTTCTAAGGCTCATTTCAGGGAAAAATTGCTACCATAAGGCTCAGATTATTCCCTGTGGTTGTCAATTCACAAGCTGTTTTGGCTGATAATGCCTCCAAGTAACTATTCTGCAGCAGCTTATAAACATAAAATCATAGAACATTGAGCAGAAAACTCTTTCAAATTGAAGACAGGTCTTCAAAATTAGAGTATCTCCAGGTTCCAAGGAAAATTCCTAAAGGAACACTTGAAAATAAACCCATGATCTGTCAGAATGATTCATTCAACTGTATCTTCATCATCTGATGGGAAAAGTAAAATTTTTCCTGTTGACAGCATAACACAATCATCCTAGTATTGAACTTAGATAAGGAGACTTATCATCAGGAAAAAATTAGTAACAAAAGTAGGCAAAAAGATTTGGATATCTTTTTGTATTTAAAACAAGACATTTTTCTTGTTTTTTCAGACCAGCTTTTTCTACATAGTCTGCTGTCAGTCTGCCTCATCAAAAATTTTCAATATTTCAGACAAAGGTCAAATCAAAAGTAAATCAAGTATTATCTAGCTTTTGGAGGAGACTGGGGAGATTTCTAGTCGATTAATCCAAAGCAGTTACATACAAGAAAAACAAACCAAAATGCTGCAACAAAATTTACCACTACAGTGAAAACTTGCTGGGAAATGTTTCAGAGTATTTCAGAATTTTAAATGGTAATAAGGAAACAAAGTTGTAGCCATGTGTGGGAGTGAGAATTTCCTCAACACGTTGATGTTCTGCCTGGCAACACATCTCACTTCATTTGGAGTTGTGATACTCTGTGTGATACACAATTTTAGTACTATAATGAAGAAAAAAAAGGAAATAAAAAATTCAGATTCTCCTCTAATCTGAAACAAAACAGATGATGTCTAATGTCATCTCATATGATACTAGTATTTAAAGGCATACTATGCACTTAGATAATAAAACAGTCATATGCCCTGTAGATACTATTTCATTTCCAAATTCTTAAAGCATTCATTTGGTTATGTTTGAAACATAACATTAATGTGCATGATAAAAAGTATTAAAACTCAGATGTCCCAATTTAGGATATTAAATATTCAGAGAATTAACATTTGCTCTGATATTGATGACCCTGAGTTTATGTAGTCCAGTGCACCCCAAAGTTACCCAAAAAAGATTTTGTCACAGATAATTCTACAAAGTTTACTATGCTCTGCAATATCCTCTTCAGGATAAGACTTCCATCTTGGTTTGATATTTCTTAAAACAAAAATCCCATCTTCATTTTTAGAATAGTATTCTTTCAAACTATATACACTTGTTTTTATACAGTTTATTGATCGTTAATTTTTTTAATTACTTTGTCTAGCAGAAACATGTCACAGGGTAACAGTTATTCTTGTCAAGAGCAGTATCTTATTGAGATGTTTCAAACATCTGTTTCCCGTACAACAAGTCAAGGTCCACTGAAATATCCAGAAACCAGAAAAGGAGGGGAACCATACCGGTTACCTTCTTGCTTCTTTTTATTGCACTTAGTAAGCTCAAAAGAGCATAAGTAATGAAAAATAAGACTCAAATATACATGCATCTATAACTTTTTTTCAGGAAAACTGCAAAACTGAAAACTCCCTTTCTGTTGATCTCTAAATCTATGACAATCAACTTTTTTAACTTCCCAAAAGATGAAGGAATGTGTATTTAATAGATTTATTTTTAAAGTTCATAAAATATCTTCTACAAGCACTGCATCTTTTCAACACATCTACAACTCAATGCAAAACCATCCTTCTCTCTTTTTAGTTTGCATATACATAAGCTAATTTTCCAGTCTTTTTTTGTCTCTTAATTGTACCTTTTCCAAGAATTGTATCTACCACAATCACAGCTAAGTTTTGTACTACTGGTAGTCTCAGACAGAAAGCAGCCTTGCAGCCTTGAATAAGATGTTTCCAATCAGAATTGGAATGAAGACATGTTGTGACATCATTCTCAGAGCTACTCAGCCCAAACACCATAAATGCTTAATAGTTGTTTTAGTTGCACCAAAGATATAATTTAGCTGCCTAACTGCTACACCTAGGAAAAAAAACAGATATAAGAAAGTATAATTGTTTCCAATTTCCAATCTCAACGTAAAAGGAACTTAATACTTACACAAAATTCCCATGTTACAAATGAGAAAGTGCAATATGCTTCACTAAAAAATGTCCTTATGACCTTCTATTCCCTATATCCACAGCTTCATAGCACCAAACAAAGAATAATAAGAACTTACAGAAATAATAGGCAAAATAACAGCTCCCTTCCAAATCTGTTTAATTCAGCATACACTGCCACTCATAAAACCTTGCATTTCTTACATTCACTCACCTTCAGGATTGAGCTCTGCCATATGACCAGCAACAGGACAAAAGGGGAAAAAATACATGAGATATTACTCAAATTAAGAAAAAGGAAATATAACAAGGTTTAAGAACTTAAGCCACATTTGTTAAGTAGACAATACATAAAGACGTAATACTAGCCAAAAATCAGACATGAGACCCCATTCATCAATAGTGCAACCCCATCCAAGTGACTGACTCATCAAGCTTCAGCTGTCTGAATCCCACAGAGATAGACTGAAGAGTGATTTGGCCACAAATACAGATATCTTAAAAAAACTAAAGAGGAAACAGTCTCTGTTCAGATAAAATGAAGTCACAAAACCACTTAAAGGTTGTTTACTACTATTTTACACTTAAGGACTTGACTGCCACATAGCACTACTATTTGTATGCAATTCCACAGAATTATCTCAGATTAATAATTTAAATAAATATAAAAAAATTAGCAGATCCTAGCCCTATCCCTAATTACGTTCCTTTACTCTGAAGTCTTCAAAATTCAACCATCAAAGTTTTTAAAATTTATTCTTCAGTTTATATAATTCTGTTAGATGTCATGTCTGCTTGTTCTTTTTTTTTAATAGCATATAAACCATCAAACACATTAAAGATGCAAGATTTTCTTACTTCCCTAACCAAAAGGCTTGCAAAATCCCACTTAATATCTAAAATACATATGTAAGTTTTATTAGCATTACCTGAAAGAAATAATACATTTATTTTCTGGTCTTAGGATGCAAAATTACAGAAACAAGAGCAGTAAAACAAAAAGGAAGCTTTCAAAATCTGAGGATCCAAGACATTCACTAGCGTGCTACATATTCAGTCATTCCAAAAACCTGTCTAAGGCCACATCACTAATTTGGACAGTTATGAATGCACAGCATCTCATTTACAAGGACAGAGGAACTGAAGTTGTACAAGCTGTTCATGCAGGTTCTCAATTAAAAGGGAGGGCTTCCTTTTCTTTAGAAACACATTCATTATTTTTCTAGAAATAAACATTTCAGTCACTGCACAGCTGAAACTACCATCATAAACACAATGTTTCAAGTGTGAAGTGATACAAAGAAAATATTTACATAAAAGTGTGATATAGGATAAGGCACTCAAGACCACCACCCTTCACAGAAGCCCCTGGTATACATGCACTTCTTTCACGCCAATCTACTCCATTTGTGCTGGCACACAGCACTGTCTTTGCACAGTGAACCAAATCAGCAAATCTGGCTGAGAAACAGCTGGTGACTGTGTGACCACAACAGGGGAGGAGGTGCAGAAGCAAAGCCAAGCAGCAAGAAGTGAAGAACTGACAGCTTAAATTGGTCTATGCAGCATTCAACATGAAAGCCCCACCTAAATACAGCTTCTCAGTAGCCTGACACATTCACAAGGCTGTGTGTAGAAAACCAAGCTAATCAACTTTCAGTTATGGATAGCAGAATAAATTAACATATTCTATCACTAGGACACTCTAACATAAAATAACAGGCTGGTTTCTAGTTCTTTGGGTTAGTTTATTATTTGGAATGAGTATATTCATCTGTTAAAAAGGAAGTGAGGAATAATCACTCCCAATGCTTACTCAGATCTCATTCTCTTTGGGGAGGCATTATAGTCATATTTGTTGGCAGACCAGAAGGGTGAATAGTCATAAAGATGTAATCAACTTCTCACTCCAAGAGGTGGAGCAGAACAGAAACAAATTGATAGGACAGGGTGAGAAAGCTGCTACAGCTGTTTCCCAAGCAATAAGTTTCTGAGTTTACCTCTGTAAGACCAATTACACAAATTGATGCAACATAAAATATGAACTAAAACTGAAGACTAGATAAACATTATTTCTTTAATTACTACTGCCTTTAGTATATTTCAAAGTAACATTTATAAGAAATACATAGGGGAAAAGGCCTCAAAAAAAAAAAAAAAAGGCACATCACTCTCAAATCTCCATTGGCTTACCTGTTGGTATATTATATGAAACCATACAAGTTCCTTCTAGTTCTGGTGGAGAACAATTCTCCTTCAAAAAGACAGACAGGACCACAATTTCAGATGAATCTGGTTCTAAAAACAATGCAAAATTAAATCATGTAATATGAGCATCCAAATGAAAGTAGCATATTTTCTAGCACTTTGAGGATTATTATATTAAATTATGATCTTTTCCGTATTAGTTCACCTTTATCAAATCACAGTACAAAACACTGTACTGCCTATTTTTTTAATCCTTAATTTGTAAAAGGCAAGCTAGGGCCTCCAAGTATCTTGAAGCATAACCTATAAAACAATTCACACACTGAATATGGAGAATATTAAAAGAAATGAGAATTACATTGTAATTTCAGTATTTTACAAAGCACCTATCAACATGTTGAGAAAATATAAGAACTGCCTTTTTAAATGAGAGTAGCAGTCAGTAAAGCCCTGTTTCAACAGGGATTATTACTTCCCATTTCAGAGCAGAAATGGCCTGCAGTTCCAAATGAAGTAGCAGGCACACTTATCTGACCTTCAGCTCCACATAGTCTTAAAGGCAATCCCACCTGCAGTTTTACCAACAGAGTTGGAAAAAGGCTTGGATCCCCAGCAGTTGATGTTACATTGTGAACAGATAGTAGACTGTCCCCCAGTTGAAAAACTTACTGTCCCTGTTTCTAGATCAAGACTGGCATTTCTACATGGACAGAAATGTCAGCAGAACAAAATAACCCAGCAGAAGTACTACAGAATAACTGGGGTCTTTCTGCCTCCATCATGAAGCTGCCACCCTGTCTCTCCTCACCTGGCACACATCATACCACAACCAAGGAAACAACTCCACTCTTTTCTACTTCATCTTCCTCTACCAAGCAGTGTCTAGAAGCTGTGGAGTGCAGGCGAGGCAAATTTGTAATTGCATTAACCACCGTATATCTGCAGCAATGCACTCACTGGAGGCTGGGCTATACCTTTCCAAACCTCAGAAAAAGTAACAGAATAATACAACAACTGTGATGGTACCGCCATAATTTACCTAAATCATCGAAGACAAACTGGTCACAGGTCACTGCTAGCGGAGCTTGCACACACACGGCCAGGCTTGGCTTCTGCACAGCCACTCTGCTCTGGATTGTTATCTAGATCAAGGGACATACAGAAGTATTTAAAGGAAGCAACTAATTAATCTCTACAGCAGAAAAAAAAAATCCATAACCAACAGAAAGATATGAAAATCTGCAAAGACCAATTTAGCAACAATACTTAACGACTTAAATTTCAACTTCAAAACAAGTCTTTTAATTTTACAATTCTTACTTACTCACAGCCAATAATGATACACAGTAACTTTCAAGATTACAAAAATCTGAGGGGATTTCTCATGTTCTTTGTAATTTTAAACCAAGACAAACTAAAGCTAAAGTATTATTTGAGGGCTTAATACTCTGCAAGTGTCATGAGCATTCATTCTAATGCAAACAAACATAAAACTTTGCATTTTTTAGGTGATTATAGTGAAAAAAAACCGAAGAAGAATAAAATCAAAGGTAACCAAAGAAATTACTGCAAACAGTAATGCATAGTCTTCTGAATATCTTCAATTTTTATTTGATTTTTTTTACTGCAAACAAAATAAGAAAATCAATATACAGAATACTCAGCACAACAACTCCAGATAATGAAAGTTCGGCCAAATATTGAGTGGCCCTCATTGCTTCTATTGTGCACAGTTATTCCACTGCAAAACCAGTGGATATCACAAAATAGTGTCCCTAACTCATATCTAAAATGAAAGTATAGTGGTGATTGAGATCTGAAGGTGGTCTGCATAGACAGTGACCATATTTCTAATATTATATATTTTGTATTGCTGGTCTACCAAGGAGCTCACTACAGCTAGTTTAAATCAGTTTAGAATATTATTACTTATAAAATAACTCAAATGTTAGGAAACTACTTTGACTACTTCAACATAATTAACATCAACATTGATTTAGGTTTAACAATACACCAGTTATTGCAGTAAAAAATTCTAGAAAAAATTGAATTCATGGTAACTCCTACATTTAATATTTTTGTTTCACTAAAAGTTTCAAGATGCATAAACAAGAAAAGAGAATGGGGAATTAACTAAGTCTTCCCATTAAAAAGCTTACGAAATATATAAATACCTAATTCATTTTAACTTCTTTGAACAGACATATCACTGACTTTTTCAGAATAGTGGTTTTATCCTGTATAATTTTTAGCACTTAAAATTGCAGAGAAAGATGTTGGACCAAGTACAAGTAAACCACACTAGTCTGAGGGGATCTGATTCAAACAGTTCAGTTATCCTCTGAATTTTTCACTCTAGACAGAAAGAGAACTTGCAAGGTTCTCAAAAATGAAAATCCATTTATATTCTTAGAAGATCATCCTAAAGTCAGAAATAAAAATCTTGATCCATTTTAGGCAATACTGAAGAGAAACTACACTTGCATGCACATGCATGTGCACACATATACACACTTTCTTTACAATCAGTTACAGGCACCAGCTCTCATGAAGAACTGCAATTTTTTAATTAGATTTTCCTATGTTTTTTAAATTACCAAAGATATGGAAGTCTTTTTACAAAAGAAAGTCTATTTTTGTCTATTGACAACTAAAAAGGCAGCTGAAGATTATAAACTTCCCATATTAATAACCAAACATTTATTTTCATCGGGAAAAATATTCTCATTGCTTCCTTAACTACTTCATTCCATCCTAATAATGTTTCTGTGATGGTTTATTGATAAGCCTATCAAAAATAAAACGGCAATCACATTCTGACTGTAGCAGAAGGTTGGCTAGAATGACAGCTTGTCATACCAAGGAGAAAAAAAAAATTAACCAGTTATTGTATTTCAAACTTCACTCATTTTCATGTTCTAAGTGAAATACACAGAAAGTGACAGGCTTGTTACAATTTGCCACCACTACTCAAATTCTACTGTTTGAGTTAGGCACAGTACCTTTACTGTGACTGATGGTACTGCCCCTGCTTTTACCTCACTGTCAATGGCTTGCTGCGAAGAAAAAGATGAAAAATTAGTAAATTCAGTGTCCCACATGAACAAGAAAACACAATAAAAGCAATATTACTTTCCTACCATCAACTTCATAAACACAGAATTAACATTAAAGGACTCATCATTCCTGTGACAGATAAAAATACACAAAACACATTTCTGAGTTCCTTCTGAAAAGGTGAAGTCTCTGTTTGAAATTCCCTGCAAAAAGGATAGCAAAAGGTCATGATTGTAATATATATAAGAAACTAATACACTCTGATGTATATGCGAATATTTGAAACTGTTTTGATTGGCACACTACTTTTCACTGTATATTTATTCAAATCCTGCAAGTAACTTCGGCTATTCAGTAGGGACAGGTGACTTCCAATCTGCCAATATATTATATGCACAACACAGCATCTACTATAAAATCATCACACACTATTTGATAATCAGAAATACTCCTGAAACTTCAAAAGAAAATTCTAGCTGGCACTTCAATACTACTGTTAATTTCTATTTCAATACGCAATTCCATCTACTTCAAAATTTATCGCGACCTTGTGGTCTATTTTAATTTTATTTTATGCTTATATTTTATTTTGAAACAGATCAGTCACTACAGTTAAAGAAAATGTTCCCATTTAAACTATTATAAAGAAACACTTCTCTCACTTCTGCTATAATACCAAATTACTGATTTGAACTTATACCTTTTCATTATAAAAGAGTAAATTAAAAACAGTATAAGGGCCACATCTGCAAACTTCCTAAGAAGCCAGGAAGCTGGTAGGCTCTCTGGGTTCTAGAAGTAGGACTTTCATTTGTACATTGTGCACCTTTCTCAGCTAAATAAAGACAGATACTTTCAAAGCTTCATGATTTCATGGCTTGTCACGCTCTCTGGTGACCAGTGGTTGATTCTGAAACAATAGCAGGGGTATGAAAATATGGAACCTTACCACATTCAGCTTTCAGAAATTACCTGGATTTCCTGTATCAGAGGCCACACACAGGAGGTGGTGTTAAGTAACAGAATGGTCCTCCACTTGCTTATCTACACAACTTTAATACTCTATATCCTCTTTGCTTTTATCACACACATTGCAATTTCAATCTTTTCACAAGTGCAGAAATGGCATCGGAAATCCTGCAGCTCCCAAGGTAACTGCAGAAGCCCTAAAATCATTCCTGCACTTGCTTATTGATCCTTCCCCACAAAGTGTCTTATCAGATCTTTCCTTCCTAAGCAGCTACTGAAAGAACCCACAGAAAAGCCGACCACACAAGAAACTAAGATATATGGGCAGATAAAGATTGAAGGCTGTGGTTTCATTGATAGACTGAGTTACTCACATATGAAATATAGACCAGTTGCACCTGGAAGCTTGAGCAAATGAGCACAGCAGCATTAGAGCATTCTGTGCACCTAACAGTTCCAAGTGTTATGAGCAGGTTATTGCAGCCAGCCAAGACCATGTCACACTGTTCTTTTTTCCACAGACAAGTGCTAGGACACTAGCACACATTATAAAGAGGTCCATTTATCAAAGAATAATATCCTTACGTATTTTTTAAACAGTAAGTAGCTGTGAAAAATCAGTTTTGCCAAAACTAGTGGCCAGAATTGGATAATTAAAGATGTTATAGTGCAATAAGTATATTCTGAAATGTTTCAAGTGAAGAGTTTTAAGAGACAATATAAGCTCTCCCAAATCCTAATTTTAGTAATTTTTGTAAACTACATATGTATATAACATGAATAAACTAATTAGCTGTAACACCAAAGAATATTGAATGACAGCTTGTTGGAGAAAGATTATTTCTTACAATGCAGCTTGAGTGGTTTGAGTATTCTGTCTTTGAAAGATACAAGGGTGACAGTTCAACCATTTCCCCCAGTGTTTACAGCTGCACTCCACTATAAACTTATTCCAGACCCTAAATTCTTGTTCACTTGTATTTGCTTAGCCAAGAATCTAAAGGTCCCCAGACAGAAGATAAATAAATAATTTTAATAATTCTAGTTAAAATCTTTAATTAAAGTGGGTGCTAATTGATGGAAAATGGTGGGGCCATGAAGCTCAGTCACACAAATGTAAATAGTAATCATTATGCATGATCAGTCATTATTTACTCATCTGAAATCAGTGGCCTTTTTCAGAATAATTTCCTTTTTATACAGGTACGTACAGATTCTTCATCCAAATCAGGTGAAACCTCTGCTGTGACAGTTACATCTCTCTGTTTTTCAGATTCAGGCAAAATATCTGAAAGAAAAAGAAAACAGCAAAAGCAAATCAGTTCTCCTTTAAGAAACATTCAACTACATTTCTAAAAAGAATACTATTTCAACAGCATCAAGTCTCAAAGTTAGATCTCTACACCTACTAGTGTAAAGAAAATACTAGCAATGTGTATGATTTTGCAAACTTCCAAAAAAGCTTCACGATTTCATTAGATTTCTACAGACAACCTAAACCTGGATCTCATTCTGGGTTTCTGATTTATGTATGAAAAAGGATTTAGATGCATTCTATAACAAGACTATATACCTAATATCCATGATTTTCAGAGATTGTAAGGTATTTTTAAACTTTTGTCCTTACATGCATATGCCAATATATGATGAGTAACTACCTCCAAAATAACACCACACATCTCATGCCACTTTCATCTAAATAATTTGATAGCCAATGTTAAACAAAGAAAGATTCTGTGTCTAGCAGTCTAATCTTCAGCAAACTCCTCTGCATTAAGACGTATATCAAAGTTTTATGTATAGACCATTACATGTGGTGTGATTAAAGTATGTCACCAGACGGTTTCCAGGACTGTCAACATACAAGGCAAAAGAATGCTACAAACTCACTTATATCCATAATACAAAACCCTATGCCAATTCACACATGCAAAAAAAAAGTTACGCAAATTAAAGCCTTAAAAACCTCAAGGAATTACATAACCTCTTAAGAGTCCAGAAGTACAGCTCTAGGGTATTTGCATTTTTCTGAAAAACACTTCTATTTTTTAACATACTAAATGTATTGGAAAATGAAAAATCTGAACAGGAAATATATCGTTCCTAAAGTAACAAGTAAAGAGTTGATGTAAAGGGGCAATTAACATATTAATTAACTGAGAGTATGAGCACATTCAGAAAGCTGCAAGAATTTTATTACACACAGGGTCCTGAAAATGACCTAGAACTAGCAGACAGCACATTATCCCTTTCTAACAAGAGGGTCAAAGGAAAAGATTTTGATGAAGACAGAAAATAAGCATTCATTTTCTTGTGCTCAAGAGAGAAATGCCTCCTTTTACTACAAGAGAGAAAAGCAAAACTTAAACACATTTCTCCAATACCACCCGAAAAGAAGTTTAGCCATGTTTCATACCACTGCAATTGCAAAGAGCTGGTCCTGCCAATTACATATAGTTCAGCACAGTCCATTCTTTTTCTATCCCTTCTTAACCATTTCTCTTCTGGTTGCTTCTTTAAGCTAACTATGTTGCAACCTCTGTCATACAGTCATTTTTCTATTAGAAGTACAACAGAGGTCACAATCAAAGTTTAGATATAAGTATCAGCTTTTTGTCACTATTAAACTGAGCCAAAACACATATATTTAATCACTTATGTCATCCAGACTGATGCAAGTAACATTAGATTTAAGTTAGTATTACAGTTAAGATTTTAAAATATTTCATCAGTTTATACTGTAAATCCTTATTCTTCGAAATGTATAAAACAGCTTAAGTTCAACAGTTTAATGGTCAGCACTGGACAGAAATACAAGACATTTATGGAAATAACTACTCTAAGGTTTTTTTAATACAATGACCTAATTCTAAATACCTTCCACATTTGAAAGTCAAAATGAAACAAAGAAAAATTATTTCCATATAAGGGTAGTGTGCTGGTTTCAGTTCGAAACCGGGCAGAAACACCAATTTCGTGTAGTGGTTTAGTTCGCCAATTCTGAATTTTCCCCAATTTCAATCAAATTGAAATTTTCCCAGCCAAATGCACCACTAAATGTGGTGGGTTTTCTCGTGCTGGTTAATCACCAGAGCACTCTCCTGCTGTAAAATAGGATCAACTAGGAGAAAAGCAAAGCAGGCTCAAAACTTCAAGAAAAAAGACAGTTTATTAACAGTAACTAAAAGAAAGGAAAAAAAGGAAAAGAACAAAAAAAAAACCCACCAAAACCCCTCAGACCCTTCTCCTCCCTCCACAAGCCTTTCCTTCCCATTTGTCAATGTAAAGAAATAA
>VWZP01009614.1:22924-129972 GCA_013396995.1 Dicaeum eximium
TCTTCCCCCCCCCCGCCTTCCTGCCGCCGCGCGATGGGGGGGGGCCGCGACATCTGGCCGGTCTCACTCTTCCCCCGCCCTTCTTGCCGCCGCCTCCGATGAAATGAGGGTGGGGGGACAGGGGGAACCGTCCCACAGCCCCCGGCTGGGCCGGGCCTGGGAAAGGGGCCGAGCCCCCCCCAGGCCTGGCCCTAGGGAGCTCTTACCTCTGGGACACCCTGCCTGGAAAGAGAGAGCTCCTCCCTCTTCCTCCTGAATTTCCACCTGGGATTTCAAGTGAGCCGCCTACAAATTCTTACCATTTCCGGGTAAGCCTCAAACCATGACAGGTAGATATTTTCAAAACAACAGAAGCTGTAATTGCGCAAGCATGAATTCAAAAGACAAGAAAGTCAATGGGTCATTTTAAAGATTGTGCTTAGGAGTAACTTAACAGCAACCAAGGTTCAAACTAAAGTTTTAAGAAAAAAAGCCAAAATGAAACAAAGCAAAAACATCCAAACTGACAGGTATTCTTCATAAGTAAAATTTTTTGTTGTATGAAGAGGTTTTTGTACAAGTTTTACATCCAGTTAAAGAAAGCCAAACACAACATCATTAGGGCATCTCTCCACAACAAGAAGAGCACCCATAAAAACTCATCTGAAAACACCACTTAGATCAAATTAGACAAACTGAGGAAGAAAAGGAAATTAAGAAGAAAGAATAGTGAAAAAAAATCAAAAATATTAATATTAAATTTATCATTCATGACAGTTGTTACAAAATTTTAAAAGGACAGCTACAGTTCCTTTCTCTCTCCTTAGATTTTCCAGACAACATGTTGAAACTAACAAGCTGAAGTTGATTCACTTCAAATGGTTTTGTTCTTTCCATCATGCTCTTTCCTTTGGTTATGATAGACAGACAAAATTGTCAAATACCTATAAGGATAGATTGTGGTAAAAATCAGTGGAATTTATCCCTATCTATATGCTTAAATAACACATTACTGGATTCAGAAAATTAAAATCCTGATATAAGTCTACCATGATAATGGATGAAGTTACGTGTAATTACAAAACAAATAAATCTTTGTGCTGTAGAATCAAACTCATGCCTGCAGATAATTTTTTTTTTTATTTTCTAAGAATTTCAACTGCCAGGTTTTTCTTTTTTTTCTTTTTCACCTAGAAAACCATGACTATTTCCTTTCATGCATTTTAAGAACATGCTATCTATCATCAAGGAAAAAAATTTAATTTATTCTTTCTATTTGTTGAAGATTTTTCCATAGCTTCCTGTAAAATCACAAGCTTCCAATTCTCTGCGCAAGCCAGGCTGTTTAAAAACACAGTTGTGAAAACATAAACTTTGAGGGATCTCTGCAGAAATTATGTGCCCTTACTTGAATAAAATCAATGCAAGTTATTAGCAATGTATATAAATTCCAGAATTTATCATCATCAGATATGTCACTCTGTTCTACAAATATCCTTTTGAATAGTCAAACCAACAGGAAAGTTGCTTTTAAAAAAGTAATTTTTGTTAATTTCATAACTTTAAAAGTTATTTGTATTAATAAACAGAATTTGGCAATACTTTTACTCTCTCTAAAGCCTAACTACATCAGATTGTTGAAATTCTTCAAGTTTTCTTGCCTTTGGGTAGTCCATGCAGTCAGTTTTTATTCTGAACCCTTGCAATAGTGAGAATTATCTGCAACCTGATGTAAATAACTTAAACATTCCAACAGCATTATGAAAATACAAAAAAAACCCCTTTATCCAAGGGCTCTACCATCTAAGATTTGTTTATTTATTTTTCTTAAATACTATATTTTCCACAGAAATGTAACTATGGGTAAAGTCTGAAAATAAAATATTTTAAAGTGATAAAAGGAAAGTCAGGTGGATAAAGGTATGTAAAAATATAGAACAAGAAAGAAGCATACCTTGTGTTTTTGTGGCCTCCCTGATGATTTTCTGAAGCTCTTTCATTTCAGCATTCATTTCTTCATAGTTTATTTCCCTAGAATCAACCTTAGGAGCCTGGAAGAGTGAAGGATCAGTTCCAAGGTATGAACATTGAAGATGCCCATCATCACTCAGAGTGACTATAACACCCTTCAAGTCTCTACACAAAAAAAAAAAAAAAAGCTTACTAAGAAATTGGGAAGAAGAAATCACAGAAGAAATCACAGAAGCAATAACATTAATAATAATATTTATTCCTTAATTAAGACATCTTCATTAATATTACTCCCACTTAGTGCAATCATACCTAAGAATGGATTTGTCTTAGATGACTAAGGGCCCTCAGAATCTGAATCTGTACAATCAAGAATCAGAACAAACAAGCTGAATAGACCAGACAGTTGTAACCTATTTATTCATCTAAGTGTTTTGAAGTTGCAATATTTAGGTTGCTATGCAGGAAAAGGAATGCAGGGAGGGGAAGGGGAAGGGAAAAGAGGGGTTAGAAGAAATCACGAACAGATGGAAGATGCTCACAAAGAAGACGGCTTTAGGGCTTTGATGGTATTAATAGCTCCCCTAACCAATTCTTTGGCTGCTATTGCAGCTACTGTGCTGGCTTCAAACCCGGGCTGGCTCTTCCCTGCAGTATCCATCTGAAAGGAAACCACAAAGATCCAGAACATTCCCCTTACACTCCTCTGAATCAATACAAGGGAGTGTTTTATTAGCTACACTATAGTCTCTTTTCTCTCAAGGGAAAAGTACCTCATTGCTTCTATAAAAATCTCACTCATTTTGTTTATCTGATCTGTACAATGCAAATGCAAGATTTAGGAAAGTATTTAACAAACCATGAGACAACAGGGACTACTGCCAACATTTTGCTTAATTTGAAGCTTATTCCTAACAGAAGAGAAACTGAACAGTAAAGACCAGCACAGAAGTTAACACCAAATGCTAGGAGCATAAACTTTCACTTTATTTTTTAAATGCCTACTTTTAATTAAATTAAAAGCTTGTATTCACTTTCATAATCAGGACGTTACACGTTCATGCCAGTAATTTGCTCTTACTCCATCCTTAGAATATCTTATAGCAGATACTGCCTTTGCATCAAATACAACTGCCATAAAAAGCAAAGATAAATCAAATTTTATTCTTAGATATAAAAAGTGATTTGGATAAGAAGGTCTAATTCACCATCACACTGATTAAACCTTTGTAAGATACTGAATTTATGTAAGTGTTCAAGCTATAATTCATACAGAATTAACAAAAATTCTTTTAACTCACACACACTGATACCTTTCAAATGCCTCCTCTAGTACAATAAAAAGACAGGTAGCTATGTAAAAGAAATAGAATTCTCTCTGGTTTCCTACATGGTCTTGTAGCATGGCTCCAGAACACAGAGATGGGAAACCTTAATCCAAAATTTTCCATGGTAATAGAAATTACAAAAGCCAACAGATGTCACAGATTAATTTTGATTACTGATGGTCCAATTGTACTGTTCAAAATGTCTTTTTACAGCACACTAAGGCCACAATCCCAGTGGTGGTTCTACAGCTGCAATCAAATAATCTGGAAAAATTATGCTGTAACTGAGATCATCTGAACTCTGTATAGTTATAACTGCAAACAAGAATGAAGACCCTACCGGGCACTTTACAAAGAAGTAATTGCTGCAGGTAAGTTAAAGCTTTCTCTTTCTACAGAAAGCAATTGTTACTCAGTGAAAGAAATAAATCTCCTTGCTGAATTATGAATGTATGGAAACTGCTTGTGAAAACGGGTACCTCTGGTCAGCCCTTCACTGAAGCTGAACATGCAAATCTGAACTGCCTTCTGGAACAGAACATACGTAAAAGGGCTCAAACACAGTGTTCACCTTATCTACCATATAGGCTCACCTTAAACAGAAACAGTCTTCTTTTTTGGGACTACTGCTTACTGCCACAGAAAAGCTTCCATCTACCACTGCAATTTTTAACATGCAAATTTTCAGCACTCCCTACCAGAAAAGTAACAGGAAGCTGTATTTGTGAGCACCATAATGCTGGAGATGCCAAGACTTCCCCAACAAACACCCAAAGAAAAGAAAGTGGAAGACTTAATACTCATTTTCAACTTACATATCCAGTACCTGTGCTAGCAGCCATCCTGTGAATGTCATGAACTTTTTGTGACCTGTGAGCTTGGGGCTTGCATCCTTAAGGGACTTTCTGACAAACTGTAAACTATCACCAGGAACTGGAACTAAGCATGCATCCTGGTTTCTCTCACTACTTGAATATTTGTTGTTGACTGTAGTTGGTTTCCTTGCTCAGGACTTGGTCTGTTGCTTCAATTACATGCAGAACTGCCCATCCTAAATTTCTTATGTCCAAAAAGCTTTGTACAGCTCAAACCTGTGCTACATTTACAGAATTCTGGATGGCACACGAAATACATTGGGCTAACCCTGAGTTCTCTTATATGAGCAATGCTAGGAGACAGACTATTATGAATACTAGCATCACAATACAATCTTAGTAAGGCATGCAAATAACACCTAATGTACAGGATTTTGTCAGCACCTGCCAAATGTTTGCAAGGAGCTTTACCATATTGGTCAGGGGTGCAGCCAATCTTTAAAAATGGGGCACTGTTGAGGCAGATGCTAGCATGCTACCAAATACACTGCCCTAGTCTTTGCTATCAATTTATAGCAAATAATGACTTTTTTTTTCTTTTTGTTTTTTAAGGGGTGGGGGGACACAACAAGAGAACCAGCATCAGGAGCTTTTTCTACAACTGGAGAAAGAAAACTTCTGAAAACAAGACAATTTCTAGAATTGTCCAGCAGCAGCTTTGGACGACCTTAAATTTTTTTTCCAAAAGTATGCATCTGTTAATCTAATACGGAAAGATCCATGAGGACATCTGAATGTAAATCAAAAGAGCATGAAGAAATATAGCCACAAATAGCAATAAATCTTTGATGATATATTTCTACGGTATAATACATTCAAAATTGGTTTGTAAATACAGCCCTTCCTATACACTTTTAAGGTGGCAGTTATCTGCAGCTAATCAGTCTATCAAATGAGATCCATTTAAAATAATAAGGTGATTTACCCATGTAAATTATGCTTGGCTTAACTTCCAAGTCAATGTTACAAAATGCAGATTCAGAAACTCCACCTTAAAATGAACTAATTTCAACCAGCTTTCCTGATAGTCGTGACATCCTTGAAGTCTACACTATCTCAGACAAAAGCATTAGTTTAAGAAAGCAGCATTACAAATTGTACTTTTCCTTTACTTCAGTTAGTGTTCTGCTGGGTCCCGAGAAGATTGTTCAATGTGAAACATACTTAAGTATAAAAAAGTCTTTCTCAGTAATCTTTCCTTGTTAAAAGTGGTCCATGAATTTAAACATCAATAGAAACAATAAGAAAAATATGGGTAAGCAGTTCTAATATTATTTTTTTATAATACACTTATTTCTCTGTTGGAATGCTTGTCAGCCAGTCAAAATTGCATTTTCTCAATCTTTTTTTAACAGTGGTTAAGGACAGCAGGGGGAGGGTAAGTATATTTAACAGTTTTATAGTACTTTCCCCACAGCTACTGCTCTCACACAATATCCCTGCAAATACCATTACTTCATTTGGCACATTTTGCATACAATCTGGAATTTCAAGTACTTGTTAAATTTCTTTTATTGTAAGCTTTTTTTTTACTATGTATCACACAATAGTCAGAGTAATAGTAAATCTAAGGGGACATTTTAACAGTGAGGAACTCAAAGTATAAAACAAATTATTCTGATATCTAAAATAACTTTACAGTACAAAGCAGCTCCTACACACATATGGTAATAATTTGAAAAACCATCTTTTATTGGATTCTGGGTAGTAATAATGGCATATGCTTTTTGTAGGTCTTCTCTTACTAAACAAATTGCTCACAACGTAGTTCTTGAAATTAAAATGCTTTGTATGTTTCCAGTTATATAATACCAAACTGATCACTCAAACAATTGATTCAGAAGTTGAACCTGTAGTTCTGAGTTTTACTTGAACAACACATGCCGAGCTTTGGACAAGGTCTGGTTATTGACACCATTTGCAGCTTTAATTATTTACATTTATAGCAGCTTATAAAATTTCTACTTCAATTTCAGAAGTAGTCTTAATTGCTCAAGAAGTAGTCTTATTACTCAAACCGACCAAGATTCTCTGCAATACTACTTTCTATTCCTTATCGATAATGTATTATTTAAAAACTACTAAATCAGGAAACTAATTCCTGGAATTGTACTCAAGCATTTTGAATCCATTTCTCTCCTCATTTTATTACACTTTGAGGTAATTATAGGCAAGAGCATACCTCAATAGCACTTTTCAGTTTAGTGCTTTTGAGAACCTAAATTATTCTAAGTTCACAACCATTTCAGTGTCATTTAAAGGTGTAACTACATGAAGTATTTGATAAAACACTGAAGAAAGATCAGACTAGGAGTAATTAACTATAATAATCTTCTAACATGAACTAATAGGAATACAAGTAAAAAGCCCATCTTACTCTTATAAAACGCACACTCCAAAATCTCAAGTACCCCCACAGCTGAATATTCAAAGTACATCCAACATGACTCAATGCAAGCTACTACTGATCCCTAACTGTTTTGCACATCTGTAGAGCACTCTCAGGCTTCTTTGAAATGCTCTCCTCAGTAAAAAAAATGTTGGTTCAACTTACATCAGAAGTAATGTTCATATGTGTAAGCCTTTACCATCCTGCTATTACACATTAAAAAAAACAATCTAATTACTCTTAGAAATTAAAATCTTTTAAAGCTATTTATATTATATATTTAATATGCTTTGCACACTCACAGAGGGTATGCAAAAAAATAATGTAAATATAATGAAAATAAAGTGGCTGCTTTACAGACAAGCATTCTTCATCTTTCCCAATTATGATACCTTAGGATGGCTGAACTTAACAGAATACCAGTTGCTAATCTAGTTTAAAAAATTATGAAATACATGCAAGAAGAAGGGCGAAATGAAACATGATTTCATCTTGATAACCAATGGAAAAGCAGTAAAAAAAATAGAAGTTATAACTAGAACAACAGATTCACGATTATCCCCTCTTATAAACACTGAAATGCAGAGAGCCAGAACTGAGTAAAACCAGAATGTGGCCATTTTAAATGGCTGAAGAATTCTCCACCTTTCAGGTCCTATATGGGTACTTTTGTTCCCTTCTTGAGAGTGAAGGCATCTCCACAAGCAACTTTACATGGCAACACTACACAGCAAAACAACAACGTAACCAGCACCAGGCCAAACTCTCACCAGGCTTTAGCTTTTGTAGTTCTTCTTGTGTAATTTTCACTTTGAAAGAGCCTTTTTGCCTAAAATGCCATCCAGCAACCAAATAAAAAGGAGTATTTTCTATCGAACAAAACAAAGAAGAATAAAAGGAGAAAAAAAAGGGGGAAAGAAAAAATAAAAAGAAAAGGAAATTGCCTGTTTTTACTTTTATTGCCAAGTTAAACCAAGCAGTAGTCACAGAAGTTTGGGTCGGGGGTCCTTTGTGCCGGAGCACTACTGCCACCTGCGGGGCAGCAGAGCTTTCATACAGGTGAGCACTGAGAGCTACCACATCACATTATGTGGTGTGCAGGAATAGGGTTTTTTTACCAGGGTTAGTATAACAGCTTAACAGTTATTTCCTTGGCACAAGACAATCTTTCCAGGCTAATATTTAACAGTGTATGCCCTAGGACAGACATCCCTCCACGAGAAAGGCTTCTGGTCCCTCCAGGAAGGGAAAACACACGCCATACACTAATACAGGCAGGCTAAGCATGAAATTTAAGCTCATGCTACAAGTTGCATATAAAATGCAAAATTTTATCTGAAGGATTAACCAACTTTGTTTCTTGTTGTTTTAAATATAAAATCAAAACTATTTCAGAAGCAACAAAAGTTTTATTTAAAAATTACAGCAGATAACTATCCAAAATGCAGTTTTAAAGTAAAATCAGTATTTGTCACCAAGCAGAATAAAAACATGGGAAACATATGTTCTTGCTTTAAGCAAAAAAATATAAAGAGCACTGAAGTATAACGTATTCAAGGAAAAATTCATCATTTACACATCGTGTTTCTTAGTATCACAGTTCAATAT
Source organism: Dicaeum eximium (assembly GCA_013396995.1). Classification (NCBI taxonomy): domain Eukaryota; kingdom Metazoa; phylum Chordata; class Aves; order Passeriformes; family Dicaeidae; genus Dicaeum; species Dicaeum eximium. Next base: position 31,075 of record VWZP01009614.1, read on the forward strand.
CTAAGACACTTAGTGGCATTAGCAGAATTGAAAATGCACATGAGGACTGACTGTGCATTACTTTAGTAATGAGTGCAGCCTATGTAAGAGCTCTAAATTATAAGAAACAAGAGAAATTGCATTGCAATTTCTCTGTGACAGTACCAGCACTAGCAACAAGAAAAAAAATTAAGATCAGCTGTGACACATTTAAAGCGTATCTATGCTTCCTTCTCTCTTAGACCATATTTCTGCATTTGCACTTCCTTCATGTGAATTCTACAATCTGTTTCAAGCCCAAGCTCCCCCACAGGTAGACAGGTATACAACAGCTTCCAAAGGCTCAAGGCTGTACTAACAGCCACGCCATTGTGAATTTATGATATGTAGAGCCTCAAAATTTATCCTTCCTCTAAGCCTTCTCTTCTCTCACTTCAACACAGCAGTTAGAGCCCATATCACTACAGGCATGCTGGAGAGACCCCTGGGATCTCTGCTTCTGACATAACAGAGCAAGTTCATTATTTTAGATAAAGCTTATTCTTAACTGTTGGCTTCATATAAGATAATACTGGGAAGTACACAAGGAAAATTAGACCACACACAGATTATCAAGAGGTTAACAAGAAAACCATAATGTGTCTTTAAAACAGATTTATTCTGAAAGCTGAAAGAATTACATAACTTTTAAAACACTCAACTCAAATTAGTTTACATCTCTTTCTCCTCACAATTGCCTGCAAGTTTCAAAATTCACCAGCATTTCAGTAAGGTAAAAGTGTGTACACATTCTACTATTACTTTTAACAACATTTATAACTGTGCCCTCACCCTGTCTGGTAAAGAACAAAGCTACTTTTTCAAAGCATCTCGAGCACTGTGCATTGCTTGCTGTCTCTCAGTTCCACAGCTTGACAATTGTCCCATGTGCTACTCCTTGTACAAAAAAAGTCTTTCAGGTTAATACCATAATAATCAAGACATTCAAAATCAACAGACAGAAACTTTTCATAAAACTGTTTTCCAAACAGTTCAAAAGACATCCAACACTTTCATGGGTAGAGTGTCAGAATACATCCATAAACTCCAACGCACTGCTCAATAACCAGCTCCAAGACTGAGAGTTCAGAACCTGATACAAGTTATAGTCCACTCTGTCACAACAACTGGCACACACAAATAGTGGGTTAGCCAAAAAAACCCCCATATTTGTTTAAATGCAAGGATCTTATTTAAAATACTAGAGGGCAGTTACTTGGTTTATTGTTCTTGAGAATTTCCACTTTTAAGGTTCTCTCTAGAACCACGAATGTAGGAATGTTTTAAGTGTAATTCTAAACTTGAAACCCTCACAAAATCATGTGACTGTAAAAAGATTTTTTGAAAAAGCAAATAAGTGACATGCAATAAAATTAGACAAACTGGCAATATGGGCATATGCTTAGCATCATAGAGCAAACACCATTTGAAGGTAGCTTCCTGGAAAAGCCAGTCCTGAATCACAGTATATGCTGGACATAGTATATGGCACATGTGTCTTTTTTAGGATCAGAATCCTACTGAAGTAAAAGAAATACAATCACATTCATATTTTGTGGCTAGGACACACATATTAAATTTATCTCTTCAAAAGACCTTTGAAAAGGGTCATATTTTCTACTGCCAACTCTCAAAAATCCAGTGGCAAATCAGCGATGAGAAAAACATATGCAAGCTTTTTTTTTTCCCCTTAAAAACATCCCTTTAAAATGCAATTATGTTTAAGTAGAAAGATTCTAGAAATCTCTGCATTTAAGTTCTCAATCAGGCAACATTCTTACAGAACACTCAAATAAAAATTTATATATATACATGTATTAACTGAACAGTTTATACCATACATCATAAGTGGCATTGCCTCTATTACGGTACTACTATACAGAAAGGGAAAATCTTTCAACAAACTATAAAGTTTGATTCCTGCAGTTTTCTTTCCATAAAACTGTGTAGTAAGTGCTAAGTTTTGCTGGGTTTATATGTAAGTTTTGCCATTTTTATACAGTGATTCTTTAACAGTTGTGGTAGCTGTGGTGATGTCAGTTATAATAAGGAATAACAGATGGGCTGGAATGAAGAACAAAGTATTTTCAAGCATCTGGATAGCTAAAAATTTCAATGTGGGGAGTTTTATTTTGACTCCACCCACTACTACCACATATGTGGTTGCACTTTTACACCTTATATACTTAATTCAACTACAATATTTCTCCATGTTTTTTCCAGTTAAATTCCATTCCTGTTGCCTTTCTACTGTTTGGAGGGCCTAGCTACATAAAGTACGTCCATCCAAACACCTAACATACTACAGTTCTGCGCTGGAAAAAAAGTTTTAATTTCAAGTTCATATTTGGACCAGGCCAATACTTTCTCACTTACAAACAGATTTCAGATTTTAATATTCTTTTAAAAATATTGGAAGCTAAAATTTCAGAAAAGCACATTTTCAACCATTGACTATACACCAGAATTGTGAACTACAATTTTTTGATTCACCTACCTTATTTAAATTAAACTTATCAGTCTGTTGGGCTACATATGAGTTCAAATCTGGGAATTAATCCTGTGTCAAAACAAAGAATTTAAATCCTTGTTTACTTTCTCTTCTTGTTGAATTACAGGCTTTTTATATAATTTTATTCAGATAAAGTACCATGAAGTTACAAGCATGTTAACTATGTCAGGCTCAAGCTCATGCACACAAGACTTGTTCTATGAAGCCAGGGAACAGCAGTCTACAGGGACTTTAAATCTTATTAGACCAGTAAGTATACAAACCACACATTTCTTACCAACCATTCTAATATTATGAAATACTAATAAATCAGAAAATCCCAAGGGAGCATTGCATTAAACATTTTTCAAAAATGAAAAAAAGGTGATTCTCTTCATTCACTGCATTAACTGTAAAACTCTATTGTTTGGTGTTGTGGGAAAGATGGGTTTGGTTTTAAATGCAATAAACACAGTTAATTTCTCTTTCAGCAGAGTGTTCTGTTGAGACAATGATCAGTGCCGGGGCCGTTTATTACAATGGTTTCTTGCGTGGGGTGATGAATCACACTCTTTGACTCCATTATCAGAAGGCTTATATTATTTACTAAAATGACTCCATTGTTCAGAAGGTTTTGGGCTAAGGTGCCCACGTTCAGAGTTAACATGCTTACTCCTCCATTGTCTGCACAAGACTCTCAGAATGCTTAGAATCCCAAGATAAGAACAGTCTACCTTATTGGTTAAGAAAGACAGACAGTTCTCATCTCCTCTGTGGGAGAGAGAAGCTGTGTCCTTGAACACAGATTTGTTTTTACAGAAATCCGCTCAGAAATGAGCTTTTGCCATGGAAGGCAAAGTCCAGCAAGTTTCCATGTAAGAAACCTATAAAATGTCCACAGCAGTGTTCCCCTTCAAAATGCAAACTGCTGGGCAATCCTAAAGTGCAGCATCACATGTCCATTGGCTGATGCTCCAAGTGCATGGAGGTGGCGTAGGGACAATTTCTGTCTCAGGCACCAATAATTCTCAGCCTTGCAGTCAAGCTGCAGACTGATGGGGAGAGACTGGACAGGAACAGAGTATTGTAACACACAGTAAGGTACTAAGTCATAAAAACAACCCAACCCTTCCACGCATATTCTTTACACCCAGGGTTAAAAGCACTGGGAATCTTTCTGCAGGCAACTCATCATTTTATTGAATGATTTTTAGTAGAGTTGGAGTAAAATGATAACTCAGCACACATCAAGAAACTATTGCTTTAGTAAATTAGAAGTCACTGTCTTTAAAACGAACTTGTATGTTAAAATATTGTAAAATACTCTTTTGCAATTCACCTGTGTAACTGTAACACAAGTGGAGATATCCTGAGAGACAGGAAAGTGCAATATTCTAACACTTATTAACGTGATTACATAGAAAATTAAATTTCAGTCCCTTCATTAGTCAAATAGTCTCTGCTTCTTTATTATTTATGCAAGGGGAGACTCATACAAGAACATTATAAATTTTAGATGTGATGATTCACTTTATTTTGTACTATTAGTAAGAAAATTGGACACTACTATAGCAACTTAAATTAGTAATTTTTCAGTGATTCAGTACGCTGCAGTATTTCCTGCATCTCAGCCCACACAATGAAACCTTAAAGTAGTAAATTTTAGTCTCTAATTCAGCAAAATCAAATACAGAACTGCATATGTCAAAAAATTGACACAAATAGCCTATGGGTAGCTGGTTTTAAGAGATGGCTGATTAATATATTACTATCTGACACACATGTCATAATGGGTTCATGGTTCAGGTATCAATGTTAGGAGTTCAGGCATGACCCTGACAGTCAAGACTGCAGTGATCATACCTAGAGAAGCAGTACTGGCAATTCACAGACAGAAATAACTTCTTGATTGCCAACTGAGCAAAACAGAATCAGTGGTGATTTTGTGGGACCCTATGATATATTTATGTGATCACTGTTCCAAATAAACCTAGGCAGACTTGAAGTTCAAAAAGAGCTGAAGTGTGGATAAAGCTTGCTAAGTAACCCTGCTTGTCAATCTTGACCATAAAAGGTCTACTTTATTTCCTGACTTTTCAACAGTTACTTTTGTTTAAAAAAGAAAATTTTTTTTCCCCATCTCAAATAATGAAAATCTATTTACTAGCTTAACTCAAGCTAAAATGTTGAGTGCTGGAAATTTAAGATTTTAAGAAACTCAGAAATTGTAATTCTTTGGAGAGAATAAATTACTTCTGCATAAAAAAACTTTTCCAGACTTCTTTACATTTCCTCTTTGGAAAGCATGCTGTTCTACTACCAAGTAAAATGATACTTATCTGTCCAATAAATGAAAGTGAAAGCAAATATTCTAGCTACTTTCATCAACTTGTCCATATCTGTCAACCCCAGGTAATAAAAGCAACTTCACATTTTACAAGGCACATGCATCATTATGTGGTTTATTCTTTTCAAGAATCTTCCATGAAGAGCAGTCCTGCTCACAGATATAGAGGTAGATACAAATGATCACAAAATAAAATTGGTTACTGTGTTCTAATTCCCAGATGTAGCTCCTAAAAGCAAGAGGCACTACATATGCAAAGCATCCAACTACCTACAGACAAGTACTACAGAATCACAGAATATGATTTGATTGTCCCCTGATTTGAAAGGGACCCACAAGGATCACTGAGTCCAACTCCCTCCACAGGGCAGCAGTGTGCACAATTGACTATATAAAGCCACAAGTTTTGAAATAATGGGCCACAAATGTGAGAAATTAAATCACAATTTGCCATATTCAGAACAGGTGACTTACCCCAAACACAAACTCACAAATCTCTGCTTCACTACAGTGGCTTTAAATTTCTTCTTTGGGGTATTACTAACCTAATGTGGCTGAAGGGGAAAATATCCTTCATTCAAACATTACATTTGCTGATAAACTGGTGCCTAAAGTAATAAGCGTCCCTGGTAGACTAGAGAGGAAAGAAATGTCTTTCCCACAACACATCCCCTAAACTCTGAGGTTGGCTTCCTGTTAGAACTGTGCCTGCTGATAAATTCCACATGAAATCAACATTTTTTTGCCATATGGATACCACCAGACTTAATTTCTTGGTAGACAGTCAAAAGCACAAATAACCAAAATTAGAGACATCATGAGACACTGATTTGAAGAAAAGAGGTATTTGAGCAAGTTCGCAGTCTGTTTCATTTTAAAAGAAAAAAAGTCAGGCTATCTTTTAGCATTCACAGGCTTATCAGATATAACTTGAATACTGTACACAAACAAAACCAAGAAATAAAGTGGAGAGTAGTGAACTTTAACAATGTTCCGAAGGAAAAAATGTCCCCAATTTAAAGGCTTCATGCTTTCCTATGGCAAAACACAGGTTCATAACTTCGTAGTAATCAAAACTGAAACCCCTTTCCTGAGACAACATCCCATCTCTAAATATGTGTGTATATATAATACACTATCTATGTGTTTAAACTCAATCCACACCGGCATTTCAGATGTTTGTGACAGAAATATCTCAGAGGCTGGCAACACAACCTATTTTGCCTCAGACCAAAAGCACCTTAACATAATGTTCTAGTTTCAGGCCAACCAGGACGGAGTAATTAATACTCGGTGCAATCAATCAGCCATTAAAAGATGTACTCTTAGAAATAGCTCTGCCAAGTATCAAATAAACAGAAAAGTAGTTGCCTAGGTATTATCATCCACTCCAAGGACCTTTTATGGTCAAGCACATGGAGACAGAATAATTCAGATTCAGAAAACAAATATGACTTGTGATGGGTTCATAAAAAGTGAGAAGAGACAAAGAGAGAGAAATCTTAACACATCTCAAGAGCATCAATCAGTGACAAATTCGTAGCATTTATAATCCGTAAGTGTAAGAGATACTGCTCATGAAACTTCCTTTGCAAAGGAGATGTGGAGGTACAAAGCAGGTCTTAGAAACAAGGTGTCTCATGAAACACAAAAATGGAAACTCCAGAGCAGGAAAACGGGAATGGACTTTAAATTCAATTCTATGAAGATACTTACATAATTATGATGGATACCAAGCAAGTACTGCTGCTTACAACTACTATTTCAACACTGAAATTTTGAGCAGAGTAGGAATCCTTGTCATTCCTTTGTGTAACTTTTCTAGATTTCAGCTCTTTCAACTGCAGCATATGGACAGTTTCTCCTCAAACCACTCTAGAAAGGTTTGGGAGGGGCTGTTTGTGGATTTGGTGGGGGGATGTTTGGGGGTTTTTCATCGACTCACGCAGAACACCTAAACCATTTTCTTCAAGAGTTTCAGCTTCAGTGAGAATGTGTTTGCACAGCCATAACTTGAAGGATAACAACCCAGGGCAAGCAGGCTTATCCATGGAAGATAAATTTGTATTAAGACGGAGACCTAAGCAGCTCAAATTAATCGAAATTTCCAGTCTAAGTGGTTACACTTCTGAAGCAATCCAGGCAGTGTAAAGTATGTAGGAGTCCCCTTGACATTAAAAATATGTCAGAAACTAATATACATTAACAGAACCAGAACATAAACTTCCAACAAAATAATGGACAAACTTGTATAACAATTACTAGAACTGAACTTTCAGTTCAGTGGACTAGTTATAGAGATATTCAGGGAAAACCCAGAATAAGATGAACATTCAAAATTTTGCCTGCAGTTCAAGTTTCTGATAACAAGCCTTTATAGCAAATTTTCAACATCCTGACAGAGAGCATTCAGGTTTTAACAGAAGGCAAAAAAGTGTAAGTTAACAGCTTAAAAACCCATAACTTTTAGAGTGCAGAAACACCTAGAAGTGTTCTAAGTAACTGCTTCCCCTTGATTCTATTTTTTTCCCATGTTTCTGAAAATGTGACTGAAAGCAAGCAGTTTGTACTGGAATTTCATCTCAAATGTTGTGGTATATTATTATATTTTTCTACATACTGTTATTACAATAGAGAAATACTGTGTTACACATTATTTTAAGAGGAAAAATCAAATCATAAATAATGAGGGGCATACACTGGAATCACAAGCTGCTTTTGTGAGGCAATCACTAATCCTGCCCCAAGGGATTTACATAAAATAGCTTCTAATAGTGGGAGGTTTTTTATCCAGCAAGCTAGAGTCACACATTAGAAGTAACAGACATTATGCCATGGATAAAAATACAAATGAACATGTATGAACTGTAGGGACAACTGTTTCAGAATGCTCCATTTACTTTGTAAGCATTATTGCAATAAAAGTATTGATGGAAGTAATTAATTGGCATATATTATATTTAAGGCACTTCAGTCTTTCAGCAGCGTAGGATTAACAACTTTAATAAACATAAAGTCCTCAATATTATTTATGTTACAGTAGTACTGTGTTCAGAGGCCCCAAATAAGACTGAGATCTCTCTTCAGTACGTGAAAATCATTATCACATTGACTCACAAAGAATTTCCTTTCAAAATATTAAGAAAAGCCACTAAAACAAACACATATGCCCTATTTAGGCCAAAGTACTACCTCTACAGGCTTTACTACAGTTTTTGCTGTTTAGCTTATCTTTTTTTTTAGTGCCAGAAGTAAGTACAAGCATACTGCATATTTTCCAATACACAGGTAAAAGCATAGCTCAGAAACACACAGTCCTGGACCTCTCCCTGCCTTTCAGGCCATTGGGTGTAGGCACACAGATGTTCCTTCATTTATCATTTATTACCTATATAAAGAGGTTTGGATAACTAGACTGCTGTCTCTCTACCTGCTAAAGAACACAACCCCAAGTCAAACCCTGGCATTCGTAGGTCTGTGGGAATTCTGAATCTAACTAGCAAATTGAGCTGGGACAGATTTTAGGCTCTCAGATTTCTCCCTAATATGAAACTGCTGAGTGTTGAAGTTCACAGGGAACAGGCAGAAGCTGCATAAACATTTTAGACACATTACTGAAACAGATGGTTCAATATAATGGGCTCCCAAACAAGTAATTGTATATACAAATGTTAGTACAATATGCTAATGTAAACATCAATGCTTTTTTTCAAATTTTTGTAATACAAATATTTTTTTCATACATCAAAAGCTGTACTGTCATATCCTGCATAATTAACTTCTGGGTTATACTAAGTGGCCCACTGAGACTGTTCATTATATTTCACTTGCTAAGATCTGTTGGATGAAAGACAGCCCAACTCTCTCCAGAGTCTAAAAAAAAATTATTAATAATTTTTTTTAAATAGGTATCTATTAGCAACAAAGAAAGCCCAAATATCCCTCAGATTACTCTGCACAGCTCAGTAGAGCTAGTTAGTCAGATGTTCTATTTCCATTTGTTTGGAGTAAAATGCTTGATTTATGAACAAATGTTTAGCAATCCAGTGTATGTTGGCGAAGCAGCCACCAGCCAGGTGAGGATCAGAATATCTACAAGACAAGGACACTCCTACTGCATCTCCTATGGTCATAGGCACTGGGCAACCAGCACCCAGCCCAGCTCTGGGGCACACAGTACACGCATAAATTGGACTGTATAAAAACACTGGCTCAACCTTTCTGTGGTTTGCTTATTTCAGTGACAGTTGCAGCACAAGTTATAAACATGTCCTACCTTCTCTTCGCCCAATCCCCCACTCAACCAGTTTTTCCCTGATCTCTCTTATGCTTCTTTTACAAAAAGTTTTGGTCTGTTGCAGTGCAGCCCTCAGCAATTTAAACATTCCTTAATCTCCATAATTTAACACTGGATTTTAATAATCTGCTCCAACAAATCATCTCTGGAATGCATATGCTCTTATATGCTTAATGAAGAACAGATTTTCAGTGAGATTCCCTATTTTCCTGTCTCAGGGAAGGACCTTGCCAGATTGCACAACCACACTTTCCATTGTTTTCAAAAAGAAGCTACTGGGCTGGAGCTACGAGACTCCAGGTTCAAACTTCACTCAAAAAAAAAGAGAAAACCTAAAGCACAATAGAGCAATTCTAGTATTGTTCTAGTACACTCATTAATGAAATAAACATTTTACAAAACAAAGGAAAAAGACTTAGGATTTTCCTTTTAAAAGTTACCTTCTTTGTTACATAACTCAGAACTGTTAGGATCTAGATGCAGATGACACAACCAGAGATTAACCTAAGTAAAAAGTAAACTTTAATAAAAAGTTACTCACTGAAAATTCGCTACTTTTACTGATACAGGAATGCAGGGAAGTTGAGTGGCCCATTTCAATGTAACATCTTGATAAACATTCAGCATTTTACTGTGGCTTGCAATTAAAGTGTTTACTGTTCCTTCTCGCACTGTTCAAAGATAAAAAAACAATTTTAGGATGAAAGATTTTTCAAAAGCCAGTACTTTTCTTTATAGTTATGTTTTCTTTTATTTTTAATCCATTAGTTGTTATAAATGAATTTATTATAAAGCATCAAAAGTTAGCAAAGTTACATTGACATTAACCAAGGACATAAGTGATTAATTATGGACACCAATTTCAATTGCATATTTCACAATACATGCCACAACTTTCTAAGGTTCTGGACAGCCATATTTGATAATTTAAAACATGACAAAGACTCCTAACCGCCATGCTGGCATGCCAGGATAGATATGACAAAATACACATTGATTAAATATCTGCTACTTACACTAATTGTAATTGTATGCATTAATTCTTTAGCTTGTGAATACCAACTAAATGTATATGCATTTATAGGATTTCTTTGTAGTATAATTCAAATCAGAAAGTATAAAATGTGAAGATTGCTAAGATCAAATTTCTAAAGATTAAAATTATATTTTAAGTTCAAAAGGAGACACTGTCAAAAATTTATCAGATAGTTTTTGAAACATTAAAAGAGAATAGGTATTAATAGCCTACAATTCTAACCAAGTATCTAACCAAGTTGTTTCCACCAATGTGGAAACTGTAATAACTGTTTACAGTAATAACTGTAAACTTTGATATTCTTAAGAATATCAAATAAATATCAGAAGGTCATAAATCAAAAGGTCCTCAAACACTAGTTTATTCTTCCAAAGACTGTCATTCTTCTGTGTTTGTTGCTTTGATAGCCTGGGCACCAGACAACCATCTCAATTTGGTGATAAGAAAATAATTATATTTTAAAAATTCTGACACTTCACAAAAAGTAACATTTGAAAATAAACCTGCCTCGTTCAAAAAGAAAGATCCAAATTCTACAATTCTACAGATGATAGACTCTCAGAATCATAGAATGGCTTGGGTTAGAACAAACTTTAAAGATTGTCTAGGCCCAACTCCTACTAACATGGGCAGGGACACCTCCCATTAGACCAGGTCACTCAAGGCCTTATCCAACCTGGCCTTCAACACTGCCAGCATTGGGGCAATCTGTTCCAGTGTCACACCACCCTCACAGTAAAGAATTTCTTCCTAATATCTAACCTAGATGCCATGGGCAGGGACACCTTCCACTAGACCAGGTTGCACAATGCCCCATCCAACTTGCTTATTCAGAAAAATATATTTATTCAGTAGTTTAAAAAAAATTTTTTTTAAAAAAATATTAAAAAAAAAAAAAAGTAACCAGGCTAAAGATAAATCTTCCTTTTACAAACCTGAACAGTAAGGAACGAAGCAACTCGGACTGTAATCAAGCTTTTTCATGAATCGTATTTGCCCATTATCCTTTAGACAAAAGAAGTTTCTCTCACCAAGCACAAAAACAGAAGAAACTCCCTGATTAAATGAGACAACGCATATATCCAGTGCTTGCTCTCCGATGTTTAAAACCCAATCCACCTTCAAAAGAAAAAGCATGCTCCAGAAATCAAATGACAACTGCATATTAAAGACAAAAGTATGAGAAGGCTCAGAACTAATCAAATTACATATCATTAACATGGATAGACAAGCAAAATCAAGGTCTTTTTCTGGATAAGAATTATCCTCTTATTCTGAGGGCAGTCAGTAACTCTCCTTAACGTGACTCAAGCAGCAAAAACATCTTTTTAAAATAGTCATGAATTGTTAGCTGTGCAGTTTTGTTAAGTACATTTAGAATTTAAATACACATCCCATTCAAAATGGAAATGCTCTATAACTAATGAATCCAAGAATAGATATTTAGAATCATTTTCATCTGCCTCGGTACATGTCCTTGGTTATTAAGAACAAGGATAGAGAGCGACAACTTATTCTACCAACATATGTAAATGGAAAACTAGACAAATGTTTTAGGTGTGTAAGCCAATATTTATGCTTGCACTCATGTACACCCTTTAATCTGGAGAATGCTGGTGTATGTCATAGTTTGCTTACTTCTACAACTATGTATATTGATATAATAAACAACTACTTAGAAATGTTGTCTCACCTGTCTTTAAACAATACTACTGCTTACTGACACATTTCATTGGTTTGTTTCTTGAGCTCCTCTGAGAAATTGCAACTAAACACACATGCAAAAAATGCTCTTGACTTTTGCTAAGCTGGTTAAACAGAAATTAAGAATTTTGAAGTAAAAACATATCAAAGTTCAAGTGTCAGCACTTCCTGTATGAATAGCATCAATTATTTCACCTACAGAGCATAGAATGTGTCAGGAAATATCCTGGCATATCTGATATATGAAACTGGAAGTGCTTTCTTAAAAGTTAAAGGGAAAAACCCATCTTATTACGTTTGTTTCCAAGCATGCCTCATGTTTTAGATTTTAAAAAACCTGTTTCATTTGCAGTATATCTGATGAAGCCTCCAGGTTTTTTATTTATAAATTGCCGCCTTCTACTTCTATATATAGGATTCAGCCTACGGCTATTTGAAAAATTCTACAATTAGTCAGTGGAAGGAAGATGCTCTCTCAATACTTTATTGTTGTACCTGAATATGATGAATCTAGCATTTTATATATGCAGTATATACAAGCAGACAAGCGACTCTACTGCAGAACCACAAAGAATTAAATTCTCTTCCTCTTAAGAAGAGGCAGCTCAAATATTAAACAAATTAGTGGCAGAGACGCCCCAGAAAACTATTGAATCCACAGGTTTTTGACAAAAAGAGTTCAGGACACTACTTATGGAAACATTTCACTGTGAATTTTTCTCTAAGTACAAAGGATTCCCCAAGGAGACTGAGATCAATTTTCTACAATACAAAGTCGCAATCAGACTTCATTTAAAAACATGAGCAATAATTAAGGCACACCTATTTACCTATTTTACTACAGTGTAGGTTCTGTATTACAAAGATTGCCCTGGAAATAGTTATTTCCACTGCAGTTGTTTTTCTTTTCTCATTAGAACAACAGCAAGTTTTAAGGCCCAGCCTTTAACAACCAAGGCCCAAAGAAACCTTAATAGAAATCTACCGAGTGTTTCCATTGCCTTTAGCAGCAATTGGATCAGGTCCCTTGTCAGCAGACAATGTTTCCATTCCTTACTTAGCATCAGTCATTTCAATATATGTGCAGTGCCCATACAGGGTATGCAAAATAAACAGGATTTACCGCAAGCTTTTTTCCAGAAGTGAGTTTTTGTTGTTCTGTGTCTTGTCTTTCATCAGCATCTGTCGCAAATGCCAGCACTTGGTATCTGTTATAGACAGTTTAAAAATATTTTTTTAAAGTCTATATTTGTAGTTACCTCTGCATTAAGTAAAAAAATAAAATATAATTATCATGAATATACATACATAGTAAAATCTCAGACTAAAAGGATGGTTAGAAAGCCTACTGCAACCTGTCTACCATCCACAAGGATGTTAAAACCAGGATCAGTGCAGGACAGCAGCTAACTGTAAAGATACAAATTAAAACAAGCATTTCTATTCAGATTTTATGTGGAGTTAAAATAAATTCAACAGTCTAAATATTAGTAGATAGAAGTACAGGCCACAAAGATAGAAGAAACAAATTATCAAATTGTGAAATTGGAATTCTAATAAAAAATTACATTTTTTTGCTCTTATTAAGCTTTTAAAAAAACTTCCTAAACCACTCAGAAATACAATCTGCTCTATCTAATAGTGAAACTTGCAAGCACCTCCATTAAGTAAAGTAAATGGCTCCAATCTAAGAGAGCACAGTAAACTGGAATCAGTAGATGGCACATTTAGCAAAAGTTGGAAGGTTTGTGGCAGTTTTACTATTTTAATTGTCAACAAACCATACTAAGAAAAATTGGCAATGAAGACATTTGAACATACAATATCAACTGCAATAAAAGCTCTAAAGTACATCTATCTGTCCTCCTTACAACTATGCAATCCTCAGTGTTCAAACTGCATCCTCATTGATTCTTCTGTAACTGTTTTCTGAATTTGTGCTGGTATCATAACTCACTGATCTACCCCGCTTGCTGCGTTTGCACATGGATAATTATGGAATACTGAAGGTTTCTACATAAGTGAATTAAACAATAGAATAAGACACAACTAAAACTTATCCAAAAAGACAGCATTTAGTTCTTGAAGTCATGGAGTACCATCAGCTTCTAAGCTTAAAGCAACACAATTCTGAATGTTCCAGTTCAATCTAAAATAGCAGTACATATTTTTCTTCTCTGTCAAAGTTGGAGATTTAAAATGATGACAATATTGCTCATATTTCATGCATGTCTTGTGGTGCAGCAAAAGGACAAGGCATAATGGCCATATATTAAAACACAAGAAGTTCCACCTCAACATGAGGAAAAACTTCTTTACATTGAGGGAGACAGAGCAGTGGAGCAGGCTGACCAGGGAGTCATGGAGTCTCCCTCCCGGGTGACAGTCACAGCTACTTGAATATTCTGTGTCACCTGCTTGAGGTGACCCTGTCTTGGCAGGGGGCTTGCACTAGAAGATGTCCAGAGGTCCCTTCCAACTCTAACTATCCAGTGATTCTCTGCTTGCTACTGGAGGATTTTTGTTACTAAAATTATTTTACTTACAAAAGCAAATTATGTACTTGGAGTAAGAAATCTAATCGTTTAAGGTGAATGCTACAACCTATTTAATAATACTGAGATAGCTGCTTTTAATACAACTAGTCTTTAATGTCCTCTGTATTAATGAATTTACTTCCCTTTTTCAGTTTAACACATTTACAAGAAAAGTTGCAGATTCACGGAATCACTGAATAAGTTGAGTTGGAAAGGAGCCAGAAATATCCTGACCAAACAAAATTTTCACTATAATCTACTCAGAGTCTTGGAAAGCACAATAACATTTTAATAACTAATCAGAGACCTAATACAGAGGTTTTACATCAAGCTCACATCAAACAGCAATACATATTGATATTTAAGTACCAGCTACCTGCATATAGTCTTCCATGAAAAAAAATCCAAACCACAGATGACCAACACAAACTTTCAATTCAGCTACCACATCAAGCATATAAAAAGCATTTTGCTTTTAGATCCTGACAGAATTTAGGATCAACACAATAAAAATTGCTTTCAAATTAAGCCACTGGTCTGTAAGAGCTGTAAGAAGATGGATAATTTGAAGTTTGGCAACTTGTTCAGCTAAAAACACCAGATAGAACTGTTCTATTTTTATTTGATACATTAAAATAACCTCTTCTCTCCTTAGTATATCTGTTTCCTTCACTTTAAAAGGATTACTTAACTCTGTTCTAATGTCCTAATATTTTAGACACACACTAGAGATGAGTTTCATTAGTGTCTTAACATTTGACACTAAAGACCAATAACCAAATGAAAAATTCCTTTCAAACTATATCCCTACAGCAAGGATAGCACACTTTTGATTTAGTAACAGACTGATGAATAATTGTAGCCACATCTTTTGTAAAGGTCAAGAATCTGAACATAATTGAAACATATGAGATGCTCATTTTAAAGGAAAAAATGTTTCTTTATTCCTTGACAACATTAATAGATTATATTATCATTTTATTCTAATACTGTATTAGAATTTAAATTCCAAATTCTTAGGAAAATTACTAATTTTCTATTAAATTACTTTTACTAGCAACACATACATCTTGTCCAGTTTTAAGAAAACAATGCATGATATCTATAATCTGATTAATCTTAAGCAGCAAAAGAAGAAGAATTTTGCTTGAGAATTATAGGTTACAGAACAGGGTAGTGTGACAAAGCATCACGTTCAACTAAGATTCCCTGGATTAGATTCCCACTGCATTATTTATACAACATGACATTCTTATTTTCTTTAATATGTAGTATTACCTCTGAAAAAAATCCTTAAGGTACTAGCCCTTCAGTCTCATGAGATTCCTCTGAATGGCCACCCTATCTAACCTTTTACATGAGCCACTTCCACAAATTTGACATTTTCCCTGAATTTCAGGACATGCATTCTGTCCTTCTATCCAGGATGAAGATGTTAAAGAAAAACTGGCTCCAGTATCATCATCATTCATCTTTGGCTACTGGTGAGAACTGTGAACAACTATTGCTCTGTAAGCCTGACAGCTCTGCGACTTTTTCATCCATTTTAGGGGGTGTGAATTTTTGTCATCACAGGTAGTAGCTCTGCCCCAAACACCAACCCACCCCAATTAAATGCTAGGAATAGAGATTCTATAACACTAACATTAGTCCTCAGTGAACAAGGGTCTACAACAGGGAAACATCTTGCTTGAGAAAGGCTTCACAGCCGACATTCACCACAATGTCCCACTGCTCAAGCATCCATCTGATTCTAAACATGGATACCTGATACACTCTCAACATGGTGGTTGCATCAAGAGCCCCATGGATTCAAGCTGCTCCTCCACAGTAAACACAAATGCTCCCTGGCCTGTCTTTCAAAATCTTTCACATTCTCTTTCTTATTCTCTATTAGATTTGTGTTTGGTTTGCCTTATGATACATAGTCCCTGTGCTTGGAGGGAGTGGAAATACCTTGCAGTCTTCACTGACCATATTGTTCTATTTTTCTAAATGTTGAACCCATAAACTTAATATGGTCACAAACTAAAATATCTCACAACAGTTTCATCCATGTTCCAATGCTGAAAGTACATACTAGACTGAACTGAAGTAAGGAAAAAAACTGGCACTTGGGAGCAACAGAGCCTTGATAAACTAGTAGGCTTAATACTTTTATAAAAATAAAATAGGACAATAAAGTCCTCAGGACTCACAGCACACTTTCTTCTATGACTATACTGAGACAGTAACCACTCAGCAACATAAAACATCTTTCCTGCAACTACTTGCTTTTGGATACTCCAGTAAAGGCATTAAAAATTAAACAAGATTACTTTCAATGTGTTTACCTAGTAAATGATACAACCGAAGTACACTATAATTACTGAACATAAACACGTACTTGTAACTCTCAACCTGCTGACAAGAAGACACTGTAATGAAAGAGTCTGTGCGAGAGCTGTAAGCCAAAGGACCAGGCAGAAGAAAACCAGGTAAAAACCGGCCAAAAGCATAACTTTCTTGTTCAAATAACATGAGCATCCCATCCATGGACTGTATGCAGAGGAAATCTCGACCTAAGGGAAGCAACAGAAATACAAAGGAAACAAAGCAATGTTATTTGTGTAGTTTTAATACTAAAATCGTGAGTAAATTAAAATTGTACTCATAAGTAATGCTAACAAAAGTAAGTTTTCATTTATGGGATTGTTTAGTATGAGGAAAAACAGTAAATATTCCAACCCTGATAAAAGCTTATTTTCTAAAATAAACAAACTAGATTGTTGGGGGAAATAACATTCAAAATACGTTTTAAAAAAAAAAAAAAAAAAGCAGCAAAGTATTTTATTTCAAAACAAAATTCCTAAGGATATAACTATTACAATTTCAGTTTAAAGAAATGTTTCAATATTCTTAAAACACCAAATTATTCTGGTTCCTAAATGCTTCCATACCTTACAAGTAGTCATAACAGCTGTGGTTTAAAATTACCTACTCTATTCTTTCAAGTCTACTTAAGCAACATAACAAGAAGTCCTACAAATATGTATTGTTGTGAAAACAATACAATGGTAATGTCATCCATGTTTTACATTCACATTTTCTATCTTCAAGGAAAGAAAAAATAAAGTCCAACTCTGTATTACCAACAGATTTAAAAAATATCAAATAAAAAAAATTCAGCTTGGAGTAAATTGCTTCAAGCCTCATGCATTATTCAGCAGCCATAAGACATGACAAAAGACATGGCTTGTCCTGCCTCAAGTACACCAATCCAAATTCAAAGTCTCATTGGGAAGATTTCTGAGATCAGAAGCTGATTATGCAGTTTGCACTTCATATGCAAGGGTAATAATTGACAAAACACTACATACATGCAAACAGTATTTTTTAGCCATTCAAAGACAGCTATACCATTAACAAGAACACTTTCTGAAGCTGATAGATGCACCTCTCCTCAATTCATAGATAAGCTCTTATCTTGCAAACACTGCATGAAATATTCAAATGTCTATTGTCTATTCAAATGTAATTCAAATTCAAATGTAATTCAAAATGTCTATTCACCTCGATTAAAATACTCTATTTTGTCTCAGGAATGATTCTGTATGCATGAATGACCCAAATAAATTCTTCCTCCCTCAATCCTTTAATAAGTTTTCTAACATAGGAAGGTGAAGCGAAACAAAAATAGACTAAAACTTCATTCTTACAGTTCCATAAAGGTAAGAAAAGCCAAAGAAATATTCAATATCTGAAAAGCAACAAATGTACGGTGCAAAAAATTGTTCATCTCCACTGTGATTCTTCACAGAAATTTTAACTACTTAAAAATAAATAGCAGCGTAAAAGACCAGAAAGTACCACTTGTCATATCACTTGTCCTTGTGATTGAAATACACAATAAAAATTTAGCATAGGGTAAAAACAGGGGGAAAAAAAAAGGAAGATAAACAGTAGGGTCCTTCCCACTTCCTTTATCTCTTTTTCAGATTTTTCCGTTTTCTAAAAACTAAGTTCTACCACCCTTTTTTTCCAGATTCTGCATATAATTCATAACATGTATCATAAACCCTGTTGCAAATAATAACCAAGTGAAAAGGACATTTGAAAGTGCTATTCTTGTTGGTCATTTGGTTGAGGCAAAGTTGAATCTTTCAGTCTCTAGTGAAAACACAAGAGGAAGACAGAAACTTCTCTGTGGCATCCACTTACAGGACTAAAGTAAACAGCAACAAACTGTATCACATGAAATTCTATCTGAACATAGGTTGGAGGGGTTTTTGGGGTTTTTTTTTTTGTGGTTTTTGTTTTTTTGGTTGGGTTTTTTTTTTAATGCTTTTTTGTTTTGATTTTGGTTCTTTGGTTGTTTTGGGTTTTTTTACTGTGAAGGTCACCAAACACTACAGCCCATTTTCCAGAAAGGTTGTAAACTCTTCTGCCATAGACATACAGAAAATACAATGGAACACAATCCTGAGCAATTTCCAGCCAAACCTGCTCAGGAAGTGGGATTGGATTAGATGACGTCAAAAGAAGAATCATTCAAATCCGACATTCAAAGAAGTCATTCTGTCTTTTATCTCTGAACTACTCCAAGGCATTTACAGTAGATTTCTGTTCCTCTAAGCTGTGAAATTTCACAGGGTTTAATCCTATCACATGCTCCTGATCAGAAAAGCAGGAATCAGCAGCGAAAATTGAGCAGTTTTGTACAGGTATGCTATCAATGTTAATGATACCCAGCTTCTACTTCCCAACAGTTGCTGACATCATTGTCACACTGCTGATGCAGTCTAGAAAGAGTATGAATGAGCCACCTGTATAAAGAAATTATTAACCTATAAAATTTCCCTTAGAAACTAGTACAAACACTGATATCTAGTAAAAGGTACTAGCCCACTGGTTTGCACCACACACTCTCAGATATGGTTATTTTGAAGTATAGTTAGTGTCTACTGCAAATAACTAGTGGCATTTTCATTTGTGCAAGAAAACAGTGCTTCATAACCCAGGTGTGTGTGTGACCACAGCCATTCTACCTCTGTTACCTCACAATCACCTACGTCCACATTCAGCGTCAGGCACACAGTAAACCCTCTCATCACTTTACAATAGCTAACTGTTTGGTTTCACTTCTATTTTACACCTTTATCAAGAATGCAACCCTGTAAGTCTGGGTATAGAGAATCTTCAAATCCCCTTCCAAAGTCTCCTATGAATTCTCCTACCGTCAGTAGTGTGCTACAGAGGAAATCTGCAGCTGTCCGACAGCCCCATTTCCTGAACTTTAACTTTCAGTATCTAATTTCAGGGGAACTCCCTGGCACCTGTAACCTGAAGACAAATCGATTAAATACAGCAGCTTGAAATTTTTATTTTGAAGGGCACAGTGGTAGAACACACTTGTACTTTGGAGTTTTTTAAGGCTTCCTGTTTTTCATCTTTTCTTACACAGAACGATATAAAGTCGGGGCGAGGCGGGGGTGTCACAACAGAGTGCGACACGAATCACAGAGACACAGCAAACTCCAGCCACAGAAAAGGCAAAGAAGAGAGAAACTTTATTTTGACTTTCATATTATAGAGACTTTTGGGAACAGCCGTGGATTGGAGAAAGAGGTCACCACCTCTCCAACCACACTGGTCAATGAAAAGGTCCATCAAACCTTTCTCCTCCCAGAAGAAAGGAATGAAAAACAAAAAGACAGTTCGGAAAACATCTGTGTGTTTACAGAAAACATAGTGAGAAACTTTATCACAACAATTAAAACATCAGAAGGATGAAACTCAGGGCGACAAGGGGGAAACAAGAATGAAAAATTAAAACTGTAAATAAAACAATTTAAGTCACAGAAAAAAACAACAATGTTATGTATGATTAAATTTTTATCAAATTGCCATTACATTTTGAAAAGTTTTAAACATTGTTTGCTATAGATCAAAAGTAAAAGACATTAATTGCAAAGTGAATGCCCTTACTACCACAGAAGTCTTATCTATTTTGTAATAGAATTAAATTTCAGGTGCTCCTGGTTATACTGATAGTAGTGAGAAAACTGTCTCTTAGACAACTGCTGACCAAAATTTTTTGCGTTTAAGCTTGTCTAAAATTTACAATTAAGTTGTTAATTTCTACTCTTCTGACGAAAACTATAGCAGATACAATTGATACAAAGCGATAATCTAGTAGACATATTACAATTAAAATAACAGAAAAAAGTAAAAGTCATTACAAATGTTGAGGTTACTGCTTAAGTAACAAAGAGTTACAGCTTCTATTCTTCTCTATATTATAAATATCAATCTTCTTCTTACCAATTTCAATACCAATAACACCATGAACGTGATGAAGAGAAGCATTACAGCACTTCCTGCAATATATATGAAGCTACATGTCATGTGAAACATGGAAGCATTCATCTTTAGCGTGCATAATCGAAATCACACGCAAATATAATTCTTAAAATCTCTCCTGTTTTAACAGGAGTGACACAATTGAATATGACATGACATAAAATGACAAGTTCTTTAGAGCACCCCAATGATCTGCAGGCACACTGCAGTACTGAACTGTACTGTCTAAAGAAAGAGGCATGAGACTGAATCGGCAATCACTCTTTTGGCTTTTAAAATCACAGCAGCACTTATTAATATACCCACCACTTTGTTCATCATATTTGTGTTGTTCCTACTCACTAATTTTCAAATTTGGATTTTAACTAGCTTATACTAGTGGTTCAAACTCAAGTTATCCAAACTATTACATGTGAAGCATAATTAAAGAAAATTAAATTGTGTATGAAGTCTTATTTCCCAGCTTTCATAGATCAACTTATTTCCTTCAGCCATTTGTTTTTAATGTGTGTCTAGTGAATGGAGTTGTTATGTTTCACTTTGAGAAATGCAGTCCTCCAAACCTTCAACCAGAAATGTCCATTTCAAAAAAGCTTATTGCAGCCAGTTGGCCTTGCCAGTGACACATTTATAAAGTGAAAATATAAACCACAGTGTTTTCTGCATATCAGATGGAATCACTTAGTGCACTCTACATAGTTTCAGCAGCTTGTATCTCAAGAGGAATGTCCCTTAGCCAGAAAGTGCTACTTTTAAGCACAAGTCTAGCTACTGTTGCTTTGTAGTTTTGTTATGAAAAATATATTCAGGATATGAATATATTTACATCACACTCTTAAGCCACAATGTATTTTTAGAGCTAATGCAAAGACAAAATGAGAGGCAGGTGGTAGTTCTTTGAAATAAGCTTCTAACCAAAGCTATTTTGGAGCTCAAGTTTTTTTGCATGTTAATGATTTCCTGTACTCTGAGCTTCCCCTCTGGCACCAAATCATTTTCATAGAATGCACACTATGTAATCACAGGGTCTGAGCACCACATGAAATCAGGCAATGAAAACTGCAGTGGGACAAATTGGAAATCAGAAAAAACTTCACAAAATTACAGAGTTTAGGAAGACGTCAGCAGAGAAAACTTTAACTGCCTTCAGTGGTAATCAAATGCCTCACTAAAAAAGCCTAGTGTGGAAGAAAGCATCAATTAAATAAATTAAAATATAAACTGGCATTTAAAACACACTCAGGAGGCTAAGAGTACTTTAATGATACATGGGCAATGCTTTCCTAATAAGATAAAAAAGTGACCAGTGAAGTGATGCACATAAACTATATTCTCACACACAGGAAGACAAGTTCCTGTCCTGACTTGAAACAAACAAATGTTTTCCTTTTCCTTCATCATTGAAATTTGCCCCTGAAATTTCTCACAGCAGAGGAAGCACAGGCTTTTCCAGTTCAAACCCATTTTGGAAAACTTGCTGCTGAGTTTAGCTCCTTTAGTAAAGCAGATCTGGGGCAACTGTGAGAAAAGAACTTCAGGGATTAGGTCTGACGAATGGAAAAACCACTTGAAAATAACTTGAGCAGTTCTTTAAACAATGTATGCTAAGTAAAAGGCAAGTCTTACATCACCTCCCTAACCCCGTGCACAAAGCACGTGTCAGTGTACATTCAGAAAGAACTCTGAATTTACTAGCTTAGAGGTCTGGTGGCTGCTCCTTGCATAACTACAGAAGGATCAAAGTTCAGGGCTTCAGCTGTGGCCATTCATCCCAGGCCAGAGGATCTGACTGCCAATACCCTGAACACGAGCAAAGAGGAAATTGCCCTGCATCGCTCAGTGCTAATGCATGTACCCATCCCAATTGATGTACCAAGTGTACACACGTTCCAGCTGACACTGACTGAGTGCTTTTCTGCTGGAATTGAAAAATCACTCCAATAGGAAGGAAATAAAAATAGAGTAGTGGATAGGAAGAGAAGAAGTTAAAGAGAAACTAAGCAAAGTCTTTAAGGAAAACGTTAAGTCCTTATTCTACTGATGTTAGTTTGAATTATTTCCTAAACCATTCTGGAGAAGCATTGCAGTAAAACATATTCATAAGTCCCAACACAAGAGATGCTCTCTCTGTAACAGCACTCTGTGTAAGGAGCCTCCTTGGTCAAGTTATAGTAAAGCATGGAGTCAGAGCTGCCACAAGAAAAAAAAAGTCCTTGCTTCTCTCACTGGTCATACTGTATTCTAACCGCTTGTAGATTTCTGCCTGTCGTAAAACATAAGGAGGATTTCAGACAGAAAGAGAATCTTGAGCTACTGAAGTATGCCCAAAGGCCAATCAGTCCTCACTCACACAATTATTCCCTTAGAGATTGGTGATATACTCCTTTGTTCTTGATTCAAGGCTTACCACAGAAGATGACATAGTTAATTATGTTACTTGGGAATGATGCATTTAAATCTCATATTAACCTGAGATGGTGGAAGGACCCTTAGGAAAAACACTAGTACAGTTCAAAGGAGTAGGATAGACCTGCATGCAGTATAAAGATCCCAAAGTATCATAGCTGCAACATCCAACATACTAGAATTCCTACTGAAAGAAACATAGTATTTGGCACTGTGTACACATGGCAGGTAAAGTCTCTTCCCCTAAACAGATTATAGTATAAAAATTTGTTTATTACAACCTCCATATTCAGTGAATAATTTTTTCTACAATTAAAAGTGGATGTTTCTACCTAGTGCAAGATGTACTCTTAGCAAAAATGTTCAGGCAGCTATGAAAGCAGTGTCACTCAAAGTGTGTTCTTTTTTTTAATGCAGAAGATTAATTATAGATAGCATAAACAGAGGAAGTCTTGAAAATGGCCACGTGTGTGGATGTAGCCTGAATAATTATGCTTCAAGAAGATATGGTAAAATTCTTCTCCTTAAATTATTAGTTGCCATAACTTGCTCAGTAGCTACTTTTCAGGCCCTAGCAGCTGCAGAAATCTTCTTCTAAGAGCCTTGCATTTATATAGGCATTACAACACTGGCATATACTTTTTCTAAAGCAAGTAGGAGAAATTCCAGTCTGTGAACCTTTCTGCTGTCATCTGAAGTTATACACCTGTCATACATTATATAAATATTACAGAATATCTTACTGAACTAGCAAATCTACAAACAAGTACTGTCACCAGTTGCCCTTCAAAATCAATAACAATTGACTGAATAGTTCAGGCACATGGATGTTTTTAGTGAATCATAAATCAGCAGCAGACTTTTCACTGAGTTAAGCTGAAGTTGAATACATGCCCTATTTTTCAATATTTTTGGTACTCTCAAAAGTTGTCAGTAAGATCTTAAGTCACCATCATAAAATAAACCTAAGCTTTAAAATTCCATTTAAAACAGACCTGAAAACTTACAATGAAATAGAACTACATGATCCCACTGTTGAAACTCAGTGAAGTTCCCTATCTTTTCTCCTACTTTTCCTTTTATAGTCTCATTAGACTAAGAAGGTTCATGACTGCTAAGCACTTCCAAAGCACTTTGATGTGTGAAGCTCTGTCTCAGGGAGGACAATGAGTGAGTCAAGAGTTTATGGGTTATGATTAGAGGGCAAACTATTAAGGGTGACACTGTTGGGGGTGATTGCTATGGGCTGCCTGAGGGAGAGGAGGAAGCAGATCAAGTCTCATACAGACAGCTGAAAGTAGCCTTACAGTCACAGGCACTCTTTCTCGTGGGCCACCTTGACATCTGCTGGAGGAACCACACAGTAAGGCATAAACAACCCAGGAGGTTCTTGGAAAGCACTGACAATAACCTTCTGGCACTGGTGGTGAAGAAGCCAACTAGGAAAGGTGTGCTGCTGGACCTTTTCTAACAAACACAGAATGTATGGTTAGAGATGTGAAGGCTGGGGGCAGCCTTGGCTACAGTGACCATGAGATCATTAGTATCCTGTGAGGAAGAAGCAAGTCAGTGAGTAGGATCTTAACCCTCTTCAGGGACCTTCTTGAAGAATCCCAGAAGAACATATTCTAGAGGGACAAGAGGTCCAAGACAGCTGGTCGAAGCAGTTCTGTGAAGAAGGACCTGGGTGAAACAAAGATGCCCATGAGCCAGCAGTTTGCCCCTGTGGCCAAAAATGCCTATGGTATCCTGGGATGCATTAGGAAGAGCATTGCCAGGAGGCTAAGGGAGGTGATCCTGCCCCTCTACTCAGCCCTGGTGAGGTCACATTCAAAGCGCTGTGTCCCATTCTGGGATCCCCAGTACAAGAGAGACATGGTCCCCTGGACCTGCTGAAGGTCCAGGGGACAGCAACAAGGATGATTAATGGCTGAGGTCATCTCTCCTATGAGGACAGGCTGAGGGAGCTGAGCCTGTTTATCTTCAGGAAGATGACTGAGAGGAGCTCTCATCAATGTAAGTATCTGAAGGGAGAGTGTCAAGATGATGGACTGAGACTCCTCCCAGTGGTGCCAAGCAATAGGATAAGAGGCAATGGGCATAAACTGACGTACACAGGAAGCTCCACCAGAACATGAGGAAAAACTTCTTTACTGTGAGGCTGTGGCTAAGCACTGGATCAGTCTTCCCAGAGGGATTGTGGAGTCTCCCTCTCTGGAAATATTCAAAAGCCATCTGGAAACAACCCCAAGTAACATGCTCTAGGGACAAGCAGGGTTTGTGGACTAGACGACCTCCAGGAGTACCTTCCAACTTTACCCCTTCTGTGTGATTATTTACTAATTTTTTCAGCTAAGGAATTGTTAAAGATACGAGCTGAAGAATGATCTCCCGCATAGCTGCATTCGCATCCAAAGAACTCATTGAAAATATTTATAGCAAAGTCAGATGGTCAGAAGCTTACAACACAACAGGGAAGGTTTGCTGTACAGAGTATTAGATGAAAGTCCAATATATCTTCAGAAAGTTTCAAATATACCCTAAAATATCAGAAATAAACAGCTTGACTTAATTTGCTAAAAAACACCAAGGAAACATAGCACTTTTCAATTCATTTGTCTATATATATCCTAGGCTAGTAACCAACATACAGAACAGCTTAATTCTTACTTTGTGGTCAAGTGAGTCAGTGAATTACATCTCTGTCAAAAAGTCACCATCCTATTAGTTTCCTTCTTGGCAATCTCAGAAAAGACATCACAGGAACAATTTGTTTTTCTGTGTTTTAAGACTGTTGGAAACACATTGAGAACATTCAAAGGAGGAGCTGGCTGTAAAAGGGCTTGATCACTGATGGGGGCCAGGCTGGGCATCAGTCAGTGGGTGGTGAGCAACTGTACTGTGCATTATTTGCTTTTCTTGGGTTTTATTTCTCTCTTAATTACTATTATCATTACTATCATACCTTACTTCAAATTTTGAACTCTTCTTGTCTCAACCCACAAGTGTTACCTTTTCCTGATTCTCTTCCCCAGTCCACCAGAGGGAAGTGGGAGAAAGTGAGTGAGCAGTTGTGTGGTATTTAGGGACTAAGCTACCACAATGATGTAGTACAGTGATTTTTGATAGGAATGATTTGCACCAAACATAATAAACCAAAATAAAATTAGTATAAAGGAATATAGTTTGTACAAGATAGATTTCAACCCTCTAGGAAAAGCAACAAACAAGGGTTTGGTGACTGTCCAAATAAATTCCTACAGATTGGAGATTTTTAGTAATGGAGTAATCACTGATGATCACTGGAAAAACAAACAAAAACTACATACACACACTTCTGAAAGACTCTTTGAGAAGACAAAATAGACTAAATAATTAGAAAGTAAAACTTCATTCTTTTGGAGGAAAAACTATGGGGCAGCAAACATCTTAGAGACAAAATGCATTCACATGAAATGCTGCAACATTAAATAAGAAAGTACATATGTAAGTAATAAAGCTGTACATAGGTTTGAAGTAACAGAAAATTCATCATGCCAAACTATTTATCAGTCAGGGTAATAACACATACGGCATTTCTAAACTTTAGAGACAGCATCTCTAAACTGAAATAAAACATCTGATGTTATTTCAGACAACTGACTCACAGGAAACCAGAGAATTGAAGGCAATAGCACTAAGAAGAAGAGTCTGGAGATCAGAGTAGGACAATGAATTAAAATGAGTCAACAATATGTCATCAAAAAGACAAAAGACAGATTGTGTCATTATTAATATACATGTGCTATTAAAAACAGATGAGGTAATTATTGTTCTGCCTTTGCACTCACTGACTCTTGGCAGGAGCACTGCAGAAGCCATAACCTCACATGTAAGATACAAAACATTTTATACTACCAGTGCACAGTGACTGCACACTTTTGGATACTATACTTCAACAAGGGATATTACAAAAAGTGTCATATAGAATTTATCAAAGTTTTGAAAAACAAGCCTTTTACTTACATATACAACTGCTCCCAAAATTATGTATTTCTGCAATTGATTTTACTTCACTTAAATTATAGTTCTTTTTTAAACAAATTGCTGATTAAGAGATTTATCTAGGAATTCATAATTGAGGCAAAGTTCTGGCACATGGAAAGCACTGTGAACTTTTATTTCAGTTTGGCTGTGATCATTAGGCTACAATCAATACTGTTAAGAAGAGCTGAAGAAGGAAAAAGGAAACGGATGGTAAGAGATTCAGAGAACATTTTCCTTGATTATTTTTCCATTCACTTTTTAAATTTAGAGAAGAGGTTCTAATTCAATTATTAATAGGAAACAAAACAAAACACTAACAGTTTTCCAAAGTTGAGTGAGAAACCATTTAGAAATAGTCATTACCAGATCTGTTCCATGAAAAAATTTCAAAGCCCAAACCTTTCCAAAAATCTGTCCTTATGCAGAAGCAATTTAACAGGAAGGCAACAGTTAAATATTCTGCTCAACAGAATTAGCCAATAAATCAAAGCAAATTTATACTGCTCCAGTGTTTAAACATAGTCATAAGAATCATTTAACCTTACAGCATAAAACTCAGCTGATAATTTTTTTCTGACTAACACCTAATAAAATTTATTCTTGCAGAATTGGAGAAAAGTTAAACACAGTCTACCCTCCTCACAAAGTTTCCTGTTACAAGGTTGCATGGTTTATGCATATGTTGCATTTAATTATTTAAAAATATCCTCCACAGAGCACCCTCTTTGTTGTAACACTTAAACATACTTTGCCTCTAGGCCATGCTATAATAAAAGTAAAATTAATTCAAGGCCATTTGCTGAAAAAAAAAGACAGGTTCAAGGTATTTTCACACTTTTCTCCTTGTAATGTTTTCATGTCAAAGCTATACTTTCTTTTTTACTTCCCTTTGCTATTGTTATCTGCTTTTATTGGTATAGTATCCATGAAACAACTTCAAATAAATTTGAACTACTCTGGAAACCGACTTAAAGCATTAAGGTTTCAGATAAAAATGTAAATCTAAAGCCTGTGCTTATTAGAGGGATCCAATACTAAATCATTTATCAATTCATTTGAAGAGTTATAGAAAACTGTGATTAATTCACTTATCACTTAACTATTAGATAATCCAAGTGTGTGGAATCACATAAAGCAGTAACAGTGCTTTTGCAGTGCAAAACCATTATCTATAAGTAAATGCCATTAAAAAACAATTCAGCAGCTAAGAAAGCAAAGTCATTAAACTATGATTTCTGCCTGTCACTAAATAAAATTAGTATTCGATTCAAGAGCAGCCCAATAGATTGTGTCTCCAACTGGTAAGCTATCAATATGCTGTTCCTTCAGTTCTTAAGAAGAAAAGATCTTGAAAATGGAAAAAAAAAAGAGAGAAGAAAACTGGAAGTATTCTGAGTGTTTATACACCCACCTCAATGTACCACTTACACCCTGAAGAACAACCACAGAACTCAATCCACACCTGGGAAAGGGTGTCTTCCTACTAGAGCATGTGGTTATTCATACACTTCCTAAGCCCTTCAGAGGGCAGCTCAGGAAACCTGCACTTCATTCACCAGTCCTCAAAGCAGAGAACTTTACTATTCACTCCTTACACACCGTTACTTGTTCATATATGAGCTCCTATCCTGCCCAGCATTCAGTCTAATGCACAAGTGACCACAGGAAATTTATGTGATAATCTGTAAAGCTGCCTAAGTTTCAAGTAACAGTGCCTTTGTTTTTACTTTAAAGCCCTTCTCTACTCTCCACATTACTTCAGCAGAAATTTATTGCATATACTTTTCTCAAACATTAGTCACATCTGACACAAGGCAAACAAGGCAAAGAATGAAATTGTGGCCTGATCTGCAAACTTTTTCAAAGAAGTAATAATGGCACTTTTCTTCCACTATAAAAAGCATAATACCATCATTTCTTATAAGCAGGCTACACATCAGTAAATCTCTCTTTTTAGGAACAGTCAGGCACAAGAAGTACATTGACTGTTTCTCAAGATGTAGAAGGACTTAAGCTAACAGTATAAAGTGGCTAAGCCCTAACCCATCCAACAGAAAACGGTAAAGTAGGAGTAAGAAAGTCAGAATTATTTTCCAAACTACTGTCTTCTTTCTCAGATTTCTCTACAGGCAGGAAAACATACCATGTCTAAATGCCTTCAATATGGACATGACAAAGTCAAGGCACAGGTCAGAGTTTATTCTGTATGTTGTAGGTACAAAATTAAGGTAACTTCAGCACTAATTATCTAAACATCATGTTAGGAAAAGATGATAAAAATTAATTACGAAGTGTTATTAATTTATTTGCACTGAATCAAAAATTAGTTAAGCTTAATTCCCATTCCTTGCAAATCTTTTACTGTGCCAATATGTAAAATCATGAGCTTCTTAAGCAGATGATAATTATCTCAACTAATCTCTGTGTGATTATGCATCTCTAAGGAGTTTTAATATTTTTACATTAAAATAGTTTACTACTAGTATTTCATACAACTAATGTCAACAATGGTAAATTGGTTAACCAAAATTCTGCACAGGTGGAACAGATCCAATTCATTATTCTTTTAATAAAATAACCAGGCCTACATAATTCTGGTGTAACCATAAAAAACAAAACATGGGAATGATATAAAATTATGACCAAATTATATCAATCACAAAATGTAACAATACTGGCTCAAAATCCAATCACTACCTAGCTATCAAACAAAACCCTTCTCACTGTTTTTCAATTAACATAGTTTTAACTTTATTAGGACTAAACAATATATGTAATATTGCTTAATAAGACTTGACTATTTCTAGATTAACACCAGATTTATGCCTTAGAAACTGAACTGGAGGGACATTGCACGATAAAGAAGAATAAGAAAAGGAATTCTAAACTAAAACACTATATCCAGTTCACTTGCTTAACTCCATTCCTATCTTTTAACAATGGAAAAACATGCAATTTATATATCAGAAGCTTTCAATCAACAGTGACTTCCAATCAGCAAAATAAAATTTCCATCACTTAGGGTTTACCAGTCAAATACATAATTTTAAATTATTTATGGGCCACACAAGGAAAAACTTTTTTAACAAGGAGGGCGGTAAAACACTGGAACAGGTTGTGCACTAAGATGATGGATGCACCATCCCTGGAAATACTCAGGATCAGACTGCACAGGTCTCAGAGCAACCTGGTCTAGTTGATGATGTCATTTCTCATTGCAGGGACCCACTGGGTCAGGTTGCTCAGGTGCCCATCCAACCTAGCCTTGAAAAATCCCAGGGATGGGACACCTCTCTTCTCTTAGTATAAAACCGCTCCCATTTGTCCTATCACTATCTGCCCTTTTAAAAAGTCACATTCTATAAAGACCCTTTTAAATACTGTGAGGCCACAACAAGGTCTCCCTAGAGCCTTTTCGCCAGGCTGAAAAATCCCAGCTGTCTCAGTCTGTCTTTGGAGAAAGAGATGTTCCATCCCTCTGATTGTTCTTGTGGATCTTCTCTGGACCTGCCCCAACAGTTCCATGCCTTTCCTGTGCTGAGGACTCCAGAACTGCAAGCAGCACTACAGGTGGAGTCTCACAAGGGAGACAATCACCTCCCTCACCCTGATGGTCATGCTGCTTTTGATGCAGGCCAGGACACGCTTGGCCTTCCAGGCTGTGAGTGCAAACTATTGCATCACATCCAGGTTTTTATCCATGAGAACACCCAAGTTCTTCTCTCTAGGACTGCTCTTAATTAATTCATCTCCCTGTCTGTACTCATGTCTGGGATTGCCCAGATGCAAGTATAGCGCCTTGCACTTGGACTTGTTGAACTTGGTCAGATTCCCATGGGCTCACTTCTCAAGCTTCTCCAGGTGCCTCTGGATGCCATGCCATCCTTCAGGTGTGTCAATCACACCACACAGCTTGGTGTCATCTGCAAACTTGCTGAGGGTGCCCTCAATCCCACCATCAATGCCTAGACCATTGATGAAGATACTGAAGAGCACTGCTCCCAAGACAGAGACTCTGAGAGACACCACTTGTCACCAGCCTCCACCTGGACACAGAGCCATTGACCGCAACTCTCCTGCTGCATCCATCCAGCCAATTCCTTACCCACCGAATAGTACATCCAGCAAATCCGTATCTCTCCAGTTTGGAGTTAAGGATGCCATGTGGGCCCATGTCAAACACCTTAGAGAAGCCTAGGTAGATAATATCTATTCACTGTCCTTTGTCAACCACTGCAGTAAATCCATCACAGAAAGCCACCAGATTGGTCAGATATGATTTGCCCTTAGTGAAGCCATGCCTTAACATTGCTTCCAGGATGATCTGCTCCATCATTTTCCCAGGTACAGAGGAGAGGCTCACTAGTCTGTAGTCCCCCAGATCCTCCTTTCTCCTCTTATTATAAATAGGAGAGGTGTTTCCCTTTTTCCAGTTACCAGGACTTTGCCTGATGGCTATGATTTTTCAAATACAATGGAGAGTGGCTTTGCAACAACATCAGTCAGTTCCCTCAGGACCCTGGGATGCATGTCATCAGGCCCCACAGACTTGTGGCTATTCAGTTTCATCAAGTAGTCTCAAATCTGCTCTTTGCTTACAGCAGGAGGGACTTGGCTCTCCCAACTCCTACTAGATGTTCAGGGACTTGAGAGATGCGGGAGACCTGATTGTCAGTGAAGACTGAGGCAAAAAGCTCATTGAGTGCCTGAGTTTTCTCCATAGCTTTTGTTACTAGTTCTCCTTTGTCATTTATTGGGGAATACACCCTCCTTGGCCTTTCTTTTCTCACATTGTATACTTACAGAATAGCTTTTTGTTATTTTTCACATCCCTCACCAAGTCTTGTTCCATCAGTGCTTTGCCTTTCTTGATCCCATCCCTATTCAATATCCCTGTTCTCTCCCCAGGTCACCTGTCTTCCATTTCCACTGGCTGCACATTTCTTTCTTACTTCTCAGTCTGAGGACTAGATCCTTGCTCATCCGTGCTGGTGTCTGCCCTACCTTGCTTGATTTCTCACACATTGGGGATGGAGAGCTTTGTGCTCTAAGAAAAGTGACAGCTCTGGTCAGCTACTTTGTCCCTAAGGACAGTTTATCAGGGCATCTCATTCACCAACTCTGGTGAGTTGGTGATTAGTTAGGTGAGCTAGACATCTGGAAGTTCACTCTTCCAAAGCTCAGGGTGCTGGCTTAGCTTCTTGCCAAGACCATGCTCCTTGAGATCACAAACTCAACTAGGCTGGGGTTGCCACAGCCCAGGCTGCCTCCAAACTTAACCTCTCTAATGAGCTCATCATCTTAAATTATGAGCTTGAGCCAAATACCAAGTCATTACTATTTGACTAATAAAGACTCAGAACATACTACAGATGTGAAAACAGAAAATACTTTCCAAGATAGTGTAAACTATCAGCAAACATCACTTCATATAATGACAGTTGAATTCTTAGCACAGCAGTCTCTGGTGGCGGAAAGTAAAATTTTTGTAAAGCTGAGTCCTCACCATAAGTAAGGGTGCAACATAAATCTTCAAGATACATGCTTTTTCACCTTCATTTTCTTAAAAAAAAAAAGACAGCTTAAGGTAGAGTACCTGCAAGGTCTTTATATTTTATATCTGAAGTAAACCATGAAGTTTACAATCTGTTCAGTACTTAAGGGCTGTAACATTTTGTGGCTAGGTTAAGAGTTCACTTGGTTGAAAACCAGGGCTCAGCACTACTGACTCATGATTTTATCATGAACCATCCTTTCTAAAATGACCCATATGCTAGAATTGGAGCACTGGTTGACAAACTCAACTTACAGCTCTAAGACCATGAGGAAAAGTTCAGAAATATGAAAAGGACACATGCATTCTAAACAACAAAGGCAGTGCCTTAAAGTTAAGATCAACTTTTGAAAGTCTGGGCTAACAATACTGATTTTTAAATTATAAAATCAACAGCTGATCTTCCTGTGTCCCCTCTTGATAGTTTCTTGTTTTCATTTTAGCACCAGTGTTCAGAGACAGCAATGAACAAGCATATAGCTAAAGCAGCAAAGAAATGTAAAGATCTGCATTATAATCCTTTGCTACAGATTTTAAAGTTCTAAGTCACAACCAACTTTGCCTACACTATGCTTGGCTTCTATATTTTCATCTTTGTAGTTGTTTTCCATTTATTATTTTTAAACATTTCCATTCATTTGTTTAGAATTCTAGCTAAACTTACAAGGGATTTCATAGTTATTTCTCACACCCCTGGGCCCGTAACAGTTCTGCTGAAAGTAAGAATCAATTTCATTTCACCTTTTTGCTTAAGTTCTACAACCAACAGAATACATTTTGTTTTGATCAATAAAAGACTATTAGCTATAGAGGTTTTCAGAAAGTGCTTTTGTGCTTTCTATACCTCACTAAGCGTTGCAGTAAATACAACTGTAGAATCAGTTCAAGAAAAATGCAGCTTTAGAAATGCTGACCGGTAACTGTTGTAAGAGGACCATCTAGTGGTGACAACCACAATTCACACCCTACTATTTTTAAGAAAAATGTACGCTGTTAATCTATGCAAGCCATTGGTCAAATTCTCAGTCTTTGGGTTTTTTATTCCACAGCTTTAATAGTTCCTTTAATTTAGGTTTCAACTTCCTATGATGAGAATAAATGAGTTTGTTGTTTCTTCATCTGTTCTGTTATGAGAACATCTGTCTCAATTCTTCCACATATGAAAATTGCTCATAGATCAAATCATTAATCTGAAGAAACTAGCAAGAATGAAATTTAGAAACCAGGCTAAAAAATAAGTTTCTTTATTTCCTAATACTCCCCCTCAGAGAAATCATTAATAGCTTTTTTCTTAATACAAGAGACAAAAAAATCAACAGTTGAGAAGTGACAGTTGTACATTTTATGTTTTACATCTCCATCAAATTTCAGCCAAAGAGATGTGCTGTCAAATAGACCAAAATATTACAAGGGTCTAAGCTTGCCATAAACTAGCAGGGACAGAACAACAAAAACCCACATTGAAGAAAGCTGAATGAGAACGCAATACTCATCTAGTGGTGTTTGTTTCTGTATTTCAAACACGTGAAACAACCCCAGAGACATTAAAATCATTGAATAGTTTGGGTTGGAAGGGTCCTTTAGAGGTCATCCAGTCCAAACCTCCCCTACAATGAGGAGGCACATTTTCTAGATCAGGTTGCTCAGAGCCCCATCTAATGTGACCTTAAGTGTTTTACCACCAGCATTGTAAAAAAACTTCCTCCTTATATTTAATCTAAGTTGTTCTTCTTTTAGTACAAAACATTTGTCCTCAGCTTTCCTTTAGGCTCCCTTTAAGTACCTAAATACCACATTAAGGTCTCCCTGAATCCTTCTTCTCCAGGCTGAACAACTCCAACTCTCTCAGCCTGTCTTCATAGGAGAGGTGCTGCAGCTCTCTGATTATCTTCATGGCCCTCCTCTGCACCTGCCTCAACAGTTCCATGCCTTTCCTGTGCCGAGGACTCCAGAACTGCAAGCAGCACTACAGGTGGAGTCTCACAAGGGAGACAATCACCTCCCTCACCCTGATGGTCATGCTGCTTTTGATGCAGGCCAGGACACGCTTGGCCTTCCAGGCTGTGAGTGCAAACTGTTGCCTCATATCCAGGTTTTTATCCATGAGAACACCCAAGCTCTTCTCCATAGGGCTGTTCTCAATGAGTTCATATCCCCATCAGTATTCATTTGTCTGGGATTGCCCAGATGCAAGTGTAGCGCCTTGCACTTGGACTTGTTGAACTTGGTCAGATTCCCATGGGCTCACTTCTCAAGCTTCTCCAGGTGCCTCTGGATGCCATGCCATCCTTCAGGTGTGTCAATCACACCACACAGCTTGGTGTCATCTGCAAACTTGCTGAGGGTGCACTCAATCCCACTGCCTAGACCATTGATGAAGAAATTAAAGAGCACTGGTCCTACTACAGATGCCCAAGGAGCACCACTTGTCATTCAATACTTCTGTAGGATGGTGAAGGGTCTGGAGAGGAAGCCTTATGAGGAGCAACTGAGGTCACTTGATTTGTTCAGCTTAGAGAAGAGGAAACTGAGAGGAGATATCATTGTGGTCTTCAACATCCTCCTGAAGGGAAGTGGAGGAGCAGGTATTGATCTTTCACTCTTGTGACCAGTGACAGGACTTGAGGAAATTACAAGAAGTTGAGTCAGGTGAGGTTTAGGTTGGATACCAGGAAAAAGTTTTTCATACAGAGAGTGGTTGAACAGGCTCCCCAAGGAAGTGGTCACATCACCAAGTCTGTCTGAGTTCAAGAAGTGAATTGGTGTGATTCTTGGGGTGTCCTGCACAGGGTCATGAGTTGGACTGGATGATCCTGATGGGTCCCTTCAAACTCAGGATTTTCTGTGATTCTCTGATTCGCTAGATGCAACCATACCACCAATAACTCATCCAGTGAGCAGTCCACCCATCAAAACCATGGGGGAGTGTGTCAAAGGCTTTTGAAGCCCAGATAGATGACATCAATAACCCTTACCTTATCCACTGATGTAGTCACTCCATGGCACTCTACCACTAGGCCACCAGTTGATCTGTCAGGACTTGCCCTTAGTGAAGCCGTGCTGACTGTCTAGAGTCACATCCTTGCTCTCCATGTGCCTTAGCGCAGCTTCTCAGTAGTTCTGTTCCATTATGTTTCCAGGCACAGAGGTAAGGCTGACCTCTGTGCCTGGTCACTACTTCCTGAGGGGCTCCTTTCCAGCCCTTTTAAAATGCATTCAATGTTTCCCTTTTTCCAGTAACCCTGGACTTCACCTGTTGCCATGACTTTTCAAGAATCATGGGGTGTAGATTGGCAAGTATATCAGACAATTCCATCAGGACTCTGGGATGCCTCTCAGTCAGATCCCATAGACTCAGGTTCCTCAGGTGGTCACAAAACCCATCTTTCCTTGCAGTGGGAGAGACTTTGTTCCCCAGTCCCCATTCTGCTCTCTATCACTTGAGAGGTGTCAAAGACAGATTACAAGTGAAGACTGAGGCTAAAAGGTTGAGTTCCTCAGCCTTCCTCTCATCCACTCTTACCAGTTTGCCAGTGTTGCTTCCTTTGACCTTCCTTTTCTGGTTAATGTACCTGTAGAAACCCTTCTTGTTGTTCTTCGCACCCCTCACCAAGTTCATCTCCAGTTGCACCTTAGCTTTTCTGACCCCATCCCTACTCAACCAGAGAGCATCCTTATATTCTTCCCAGGTCACCTCTGCCTGTCTCCACTGGCTATGCATTTCCTTCTTGCCCTTTAGTTTGACCAGCAGGTCTCAACTCAGACATGTCCATCCCTTCCTTTCCCAATTTCTCACACCTGGGAATCCCGAGCTCTTACACATGGAAGGCATCCCTGAAGATCTGCCATTTTCTGACTCATTGTCTCTGAGGGCAGTTTCACAAGGGGTCCAACTAACTCCTTGAAGAGTGGGAAGTTTGCTTGCCTGAAGTTCATGGTCCTGACTTTACTTTTCACCTGTCCCATATCTCTCAGGACTGCAAACTCAGTCTTTTTTTCCTTTTGTCAGTGTTAAATCATGTGGCTGAGTAGATTGCACTGCTTTACAACTGAAGGTATAGGATTAAGAGCTCCATAAAAAGAAAAAAAGAACCTTCTGCAAGAGAAATCTGAGCAAGACTGAGCAACTTCATAGATCAATTCTTTGTGTGAACTCCTACAGCATTCTTTACTTACTCAGATGAAAAATCATGGTCCTGGGGGACTGACATTCACCCTCCTCCCCAACACTCCCACGGCATGCCTTCCCTGTACACATACTTTCCTCTTTCTGCCATTCTCCTGCATCTGCTTCAGTAGCTCTGTGAACATGACCTGTGAAGGGCCTGTTTCACCCTCACATTGTTCCAAACATGCTTGAGTATAGCAGTAAGACACATATTAGTCACAGTAGTAACAGATGGCAATAAATGCAAAACCTCTCCCTGTATTTTCTTATTCTACTTGCAGACTGTGGTGCAGAAGGCAGACTGTTAGCAAAGCAAGCTCATTGCTGCAGGCTTACAGCACCACCATGAATTAACCTCTACTGAAGGCAAGAGACACTGTTAGCAGATGCCTGAAAATAATTCCAGAGAAGCCTGTGAAAGGCTGATGGTAAAAAAAAAAAAGTTTATCTATTTACAGACTCAATGGCACACCAGAACATCTGCCAAACACAGATACACATAGATAGCATGGCAGGCTAGACCAGGACAGGCATGTGTTTGCTAAAATAAACAGCACTCACTGTCCTCTCTGGTTCACTCTGGCTAGTCTTGTGAGATGGAAATAAAACCACAATACTGTCCTTCATAAGCCTCAAGGACAGAACAAGATATTAAAGATGATACTTAAAAAACCTGAAATAGATTCACTGCAAAAGGCTTGGGGCAAGATTAAAAGCATATCCTTGATAAGAAATCTAATCAGATAGTCCAGGAAAGCCACATAAAAAGAACATTCAGTACAGGAAATCTACCAAAAAAAAGAATATTCCTTCATTTCCCAAGAAGAACTTTCACCAGTATCCATTTTGACAATTTCTCTGATGCTTCAACACATGCCTTACTAGCCTTCTATCAGATACCTGAACCTGCACTATAATTTTCCTAGATTTTGGTCTTAAACAGAAAGCATCTTGTTCTTACAATATGAGCACGTATCATTCATTACATAACATAAAGCCCTGCCTTCGTTGTTTATTTATAACTTGAGATCATTCTTTGTCCAGCAGCAATAAACACACATATGTGAACTGGAACGTGGTGAAGAAAAAAGGAAAAGGTGACTAGCACGACATGTTAACACAGGAAACTCAGAAAAGTTTACGGAATTTACCAGAGTTCCTTATGCTGTTCTTGCTGCTTTGTCAGGATTGGCCCTCATTTTGACCATCCTAAGTGTTGAAAAGTGTTTGCTTGCTGAGTAGGTTCTAGGGTAAACATTACCTCCTGTCTCTCTAGTTTGCAAAGACACCTTTTTCATCAGATTACTTGCTTCTGCCACAGCTTATGAGACAGGTCTGGCATCAAGATTGCGCTAGTGGTCAGACCTCTACTTAGACCTTCATGATAAACTAACATGCATGTCAAAAATCCAGAGAATTTCTTCTGCAGAACTGTATGGTGGTACATGTTTACTTGTTTTATTCTTTCTGAACCATTCACAACACTTAGTTTGCTATCCCCTATACATTTGTTATTGCAACTTCACTGTAGAATGTCAGAGAACATCATTCCCTCTTCTCAGATTTAGGAACCTCTGTATTGTCTTCCTGCTTTTAACAGGAATACGCCCATACTATATACACTCACTCCCCAAGATACTCACAGTCCTTATACCTTCTCACTCACATGACCTGACCATTTTCCCCAAGGTAGCTGTAAGGAATTAGTAGGTGAAAATCTCTTCAATTAGTAAGGATTTTGGTCAGCTGAATTTAAGCCCAGGGGCAAGCCTGAGTTTAGGGTAAGGCATTGTAGCATTTTTACTGGAAGGTTATTACAAGCACAGAACTGAGGGTGTCTCTACATACATTTGCCATATTGATGGAGGAGACTTTCTGCCTCAGAAAGTGACTTATCACTCTGCCAACAGCTTAGTGACACTATTTTTGTTTATGACTGCCACCCCCCCAAATATTTTTGGGCAATATTGACTTCTGAAGAAAAGGAGATGTTCTGCAAATCTAATCTAAATGCTTCCACATCAGAACACAAAACCAAGTTCACAAGTCCACAAGTTCAAAAAATACTGATATCTATTAAATTCATTCAAATCTACAAATATACCATAAATGTTATTGTGCACTGTTCTGTTTTCCCAATCTAAGTTTACATAGTTTTTTAGAAGTTTGCATTACATATCTTTCAAGACACTTGATACTGTAGGTTCAGCAAAAGAAGAGGTGAACTTTTTAATTTGTCCAGGATAAGCAAGCACAGAAAAGTAAAACAGAATTAAAGCACAGAAGAAAACAACTATTTTTAGACATTGAAATACTTTACAAGGGAAGAGCCATGAACTGTCACATTTTTTA
Organism: Dicaeum eximium; assembly: GCA_013396995.1. Lineage (NCBI taxonomy): Eukaryota > Metazoa > Chordata > Aves > Passeriformes > Dicaeidae > Dicaeum > Dicaeum eximium. Next base: position 70,353 of record VWZP01009614.1, read on the forward strand.
AAATCAATATTACTCTTGTAAACTCATATCCAGTTCAAAATGTGAGAAAACAACTACTCTGTATTTGACATTCTTCACTCATTTCAACTTGAGTTATTTTCAATGTGCATCAGATAAAAAGTACCATCATGAATATAAAGATGTTTTCCTCTAGACAACAGCATCATGCTGCCTTTCAAAATTCAGTTAAACTACATACAAGGAGCTTACCTTTTACACCCCCAAATGGGCCATAAGTCATATTACAAGCAGTTCTCTGAAGATTGTGCTCATACATCAGTTTAATCTGATACTGGTTCCCATGCTCCACATTCCCCTGAGTTCCTACGAAAAAAAACAAAGGATAAATATTTACTCATTTGATACACACACTGTGGAAGAAGTAAAAGAGTATCAGTGTAAACAATCTGAAGAAAATGTAACTTAATTTCTAGTAACTTCTGAGATATGTAGGCTCACACTGCTGCTTTCTGAAAAAATACATCACCAAGCTATAAAATTCCTAAAAGCCAGAACCAGAAATAAGGTCTCATTATTCTATACATGGTATAAAGGCCTCGCAAAAGGCTGAGATTTTATTACTTAAATGTATTTTTCATATTGGGCACACCTCTAAGATCAGAAAAAAAGCTTTGATTCCCCTTGCTCAAAGGGAGCTCATGGTTCTTTAGCTATTTGATAAATATACTATAGCCAACAACCAGCTTCAGCTGCAATAGCCTCTGTCTCAAATTAAGCTGTAGCTGGTCATTAGCTACAATTTGACAAAGCTGTGTTTAGGGCACACTCATCACTTGCCTTTGCTTTGCCTGAAATTGAATGGAGTGATCAGCAATGCAAAGATAAAAGACAAACATATGGTAACAAAAATAATTTTGTGATATATGTCACATTCTCTGAAAAGGTCTACATGAATTTTAGCTTCCCGACTCCTTCAAGGAACTATCAGAAAATAAAAGTCTTTCTAAAGAAACTGGAGTTCCTCCTTTGAGAATCAAGTTTTTCCTGAACCCCATGAAGAAAGTAAAGTTCATTACATAAAGTAAGCCTTAAGGACTAATATTAGCAAACAAAAAAAGTAAGCCAAATCCTTTGAGAACGGTCACATCAGTTGGGAAAAAGGTGTTTTGCACTGAATGCTACCACAGCTGGAATTATACAAAGATTATTCCAACAACTTAAACAACATTCTATGAAAGATGTGTAGCTTATGCTAACCTTTTAGTCAATTTTTCCAAACAAATCAAGCATAGCTTTAAACAATCACGGCTAAAGCAGGCCCACTAGGGGAAAGACTGGAATAGACATGAGGGAAAAAGCCCTGCTGAATAGTAACTAGGTAATCAGCAACACTTGAGGATAAACAAATTAGAAAGTAGTCTGTGTATATTGACTGCAATACAATATCAAGGCCATACTCTAGTCAGCCCTAAAGGATGCTTTCATTTGTCAAAGAAGCAGCATGGTGACCTTTATTATGAATAACAGATATGGTAGCATGTATAAGGCAAGTAAAGATTCCACTTTATGAAAGCGTCATTTGCCTTAAAAGCATAAAGAAGTAATAATAGTTATTCCTCAAAGGAGCTTGTTTGAGAGTACCCATTCAGAGGACAGAAATTACCATTAAAGCATGAATGCTTACAGATTAGTATGAAAAGTCTGTTAAAAGAAAGTAAAATTTTACCTTTACTATTACTTAACTGCTTAAGCCATGTAGACCAAAGAGCAAATTATAACTACTAAAGACTTTTAGACTTACTGTCATATGCGTTTAAGGCATACTTTAAAAGAAATTGTTTTAATAAAAATTGTATTGGTAGGCTACAATCCTAAGGCATGAACACTATTACAGCAAAGAGAAAGCATAAAAACTGCAGTACATCTCTAAGAATCCCTCCTCAGGAAAGACCACTTTCACAGGTGTCTCCAGATAGGCAAAGAGAGCACATTTTTGTAATCTATCTGACTACAAGGCTGTAAATAGGAAGCAATCTGCTCCTACAAGAAAACTGTGCTCTTGTAATGAAAGGAATCACAGAGTGTGTCCCTGCATGGAGAAAATTAACAACACAATGTTGTCTTGAATTTTAAAGATGGGTGTACCATTAAAGATAAAGATCCCTTAAATCTGTGCTTTGCTCTGAGCATCACAAAGCACAAAATATGTATTTCATGACTACGCTCTTCACATACAGAGAGAACACATCATATAGAATTTCCAGCCAAAGGCAGTAGAAGAAAGAGGATTTAACACAAAACACTGGTTTCACCTTCTTACCAGTATTAACCTCCTGTCTTCTCATGGGCTACCTTACCAATGTTCTGGCTTTCTAAAAAATTATCTGGACTTCTAAGTTCAGAAAGAATCGCAATTGTTTATTTTTAAAGAGCTAAGTAGGTTGGCATTATACAACCATGTGTTCATTAGCATGTTGAACAGAAACACCAATTCATAAAACCATAATGAGAACTAGTTGCTCACAATCAGTGCTAACCACAGACCATCACAGGCATCACAGCATCTCAGGCATGGAGCAGATCAGCAAACCTCTGCGAAACCTAATTACTAATGTCTCCTCTTCATATGTGGGCTTAAGTGAAAGAACATGATTGCAGGTCTTCAGTGATGATGAGCAAACACTGTATACACCAAGTTTAACATCAACCTAATCCAAACTTGAGAATATACTCAAAATCATTGGGAAGCTTGGATCTGTGAACTAACCTGAAACAGCATACACACAGAGTTTTCGGCAATGCAACACAGCCAGATGAAGTCCTTCAGTACCACTGTAAAGAAGGGTATAAAAAACAGATAAATTATTTATTTTCAGATAAATTCAAATAGAATTCATACAGGATAAAATTCAAGAAACATGCTGAAATTGCTCTCATGTGTAGGCCAAATGCAAAGGTTTGGGTGTTAGATGCTAGCATAAAAACTCAGAAGTACTGATCTTCCTAAATTCTTGCTGAAGTGTTTGGAGTTAATTTCAAAATCAAAATGAATCCATTAACATATTTTGAGATTCAAATACAAAGAGCAACCCAACTATTTTCCCAGTTTAGTTTGAAACTCATTTGAAATAAGGTGCTGTTAATCATTCATGGAGGGACGACATGCGGATCATCCCTCCAAACAAGCATTATTCAGCAATATCAGACACTACTTTTTTCTAAATCCACTTTTGTACTAGCTGCATGGAACCTCCAAACCCTCACATTCCTCTTCCTCCAAATAGTATTTATAGCAAAGTACTTGTGCTGCTAATACAGAAAATGTTTTAGCTCATTTCACAGAATAAGACATTATCATTCCTGAAAAGGGTCACTCCATGGGTACTTGACCCTTTGATCTCAGAGTATGAATCTTCCCCGTGGTTAGTACAGGTTTTAATTTCATTTTTTAAATAAAGTTCATGCTACAGTATTAGAAGTTCATTTCAAAATTAAAATTAATCCTTCAAGAACCAATTTCTAAAATAAAGTTCTCTTAAGTTGATTCACTTACATCCAATTAACTATAAGGTGTTTTCCTTAGAGTCACAGTACCTCTCCTCTACCTGGCCATTTGTTTCCACTAAATTCATTGGAATTAAGGATCTTCTATCCTCTATCAAACAGGAAACAATTGACCAGTATTACATCCTAGACCACAGCAAGTTAGTCAAGTATTCTTAACACCTTAAAAGAAAACTTTAAATGTTACGAATTTCCTGTTCTACATACTTCTAAAAAATTGTATAACTATCTGGAAGATTATCAGATTATCCTCTATATATAGCGTAAGTAAAAATTCTCTCATATGAAGATGATTCAAGAAGCAGATCAAATGCATGTTATAGGATTCATTGAGGTGATTAATAGTTGACCATCTAGAAACGGAAAACTCACCCTCCAAAACAAAGGAAGAAAATCACATCTAAGATTTAAATAAACAGCACCACAACCTGCCATTTACTTACGAAACAAATTTTCCCACTTCCACCTGCAATATTGGTTCTCGCAACTGTACTTCCAAGAGCAAGTCTTCAGGTTGTACTTCATCTCCAGGTTTCACAGGATGTGGATTAAAGATTCTGAGATATCCTTTATAACTGCCCACAATAACTTTATCTAAAAAACAAACAAACAGACAAACAAACAAAAACAACACATAGGATACTACACAATACAATAGCATGCACATGTGGAATTGTTTGCTGCAGAGTGTTTCAAATAATACCCTAAAAAGATAGAATGCTGACATGATTCAATTAATGTTCATTATGCTCTGTCTTCTAGTTTAACTTTAGCAATTACATTTTTTGCAGATACATGAATATCTGTCAGCACCAGTGATGGCAGTAATAGGGTAAAGTGTTTATGGTAAGAATCAGGGAAAAGGCCAATGAGAAGGATGTCATGGTCAGAGCCCATTACAGACCACCCAACAAGGACAAAAAGGCAATGAAATATTCTACAAGCAGCTTGAAGAAGTCTCACTATCACCAGCCTTTGCTCTTGTGGAGGACTTCAATTTACCAGATGTCTGCTGAAAATATGACACAGCAGAGAGGAACTGTCTAGGAGATTCCTGGAGTGTCTGAAAGATAATTGCCTTACACAACTGGTGAAGGAGCCAACAAGGGAAGGGGCCCCACTGGATTTGCTGTTTGTGAACGGAGAAGGATTTGTTGGTGATGTGATGGTTGGAGGTTGTAGTGAGCACAGCAATCACAAAATTTTATTTTCGATTCTTAGAGAAGGAAGGAGGAGGAACAGCAAACATGCTGTCATGGACTTCCTGAGGGCAGACTTTCATCCATTTCAGAGACTGGTTGACAGAGTCCCTTGGAAGGCAGTCCTGAAGGGCAAAGGGGCCCAGGAAGGTGAACATTTGTAACAAAGGAAGTCTTAAAAGGTACAGGACCAGGCTGTCCCCATGTGCCAAAAGACAAGTTTGCAGGGAAGAACACCATCCTGGCTGCACAGAGCTTTAGCTGGAACTCGGGAAAAAGAGGATATGACCTTTGGAAGAAGGGACAGCTGAATCAGGGGGGCTGAATCAGCTGCATTGTAAGGTTATGCAGGAGGAAAATTACAGGGGCCAAAATCCAACTAGAACTTAATCTAGCTACTGCCATAAAAGACTAAAAATGTTTCTATCAATACATCAGCAATAAAAGGATGGCCAAGGAGAATCTCTATTTTTTATTGGATATGGGGGGAAACATAGTGACAAAGGAGGAGGAAAAGGCTGGAGTACTTAGTGGTGCCTTTGCCTAAGTCTTCAATAGAGCAACATCTGACCTCTGGGCTGTACCCAGCCCCTGAGCTGGAAGACAGGAACAGGGAGCAGAATGAGGCCCCCATAATGCAAGGGAATATGGTTAGCATTCTGACATTCATACATCACTTAGACACAAACACAAGTCTATGGGGCCAGATGGGATCCATCCAGGAACACTGAGTGAGGAAGTGCTCACCAAGCTACTCTCCATCATTTATCATCAGTCTTGGATGACCAGGGAGCTCTCAGTTGACTGGAAGTTAGCAAATGTGATACCCATCTACACAAGAGGTCAGAAGGAGGAGCCAGGGAACTACAGGCCAGTCAGCCTGACCTCAGTACCAGGGAAAGTCATGGAGCATATAATCCTTAGTGCCATCATGCAGCTTGTATGGGACCAGGGGATCAAACCCAGCCAGCAGGAGTTTATGAAGTGCAGCTTCTGTTTGACCAACTTGATCTCCTTCTAAGGCAAGGTGACCAGGGACAAGGGACAGATTGTAGACGTTGTTTACCTCAACTTCAGTAAACCTTTGACAGCATTTCCCACAGCATTGTTCTGGAGACACTGGATAGTCATGGCTTAGAGAGGTGTACTCCTTGCTGGGTAGAAAAGTGGCTGGATGGCTGTGCCCAGAGAGTGGTGGTGAATGGAGTTACACCCAGCTGGTGACTGGTCACAAGTGACATTCCCCAGGGCTCAATACTGGGGCCAGACCTGTTTAATATCTTTATCAACAACCTGGATGAGGGGATCAAGCGCACCCTCGGTAAGTTTGCTGATGACACCAAGTTGGGTGGGAGGGTTATCTGCTGGAGGATGGCTCTGCAGCAGAATCTGGACAGGCTGGAACAATGGGTTGAGGCCAATCATATGAGGTCCAAGAAGGCCAAGTGCTGGGTCATTCACTTCAGTCATAACAACCCCATGCAACACAACAGGCTTGGGGAAGAGTGGCTGGAAAGCTACCCAACAGAAAGGTACCAAGGGTGATGGTTGACAGCAGCTGGAACATGAGCCAGCACGTGCCCAGGTGGCCAAGAAGGCCTGGCCTGTATCAGAAGGTATCCTGGCCTGTATCATCCTGGCTTTTATCAGAAAGTGTATGACCACAGAAGTATCACCCTCCTGTATTCAGCACTGGTGAGGTTGCACCTCAAATATTGCATTCAGTTTCGGGCCTCTTATTACAAGAAAGTCATAGAGGTGGTGGAGCATGGCCAGAGAAGGGCAACAAAGCCAGTGAAAGGCTTAGAGGTGCACCAGGGGCTGTAAAACCTAGCTGGGATATTAGGAAAAATTTCACCAAAAGGGTTGTGAAGCATTGGAAGAGACTGCCAAGGGAAGTGGCTGAATCACCATTCCTGGTATTTAAAAGACATATAGACATGGTGGTGCTCAAGGACATGGTTTAGTAATGAACACAGAGTGTTAGCTGTTGGACTCAATGATCTTAAAGGTCTTTTCCAACCTAAATGACTCTAATGAATTTCTGCTGAAAAAGGTTATACACCAAAGTAGTAACAGCTCAACTTTATTCAAATTATCCCGAAAAGGGAGAATCTTACATGAAAATAATTTTAGAAGAGTATGGCAGCAAGGAAGTCAAACTCAAGTACCTCTACCAGGCAAAAACAAAGTTCCAAGGTGAGCGTGATATCATAAGGACACCAAGAATTTATTAATTTAAAAAAATACACACACAAAACCTCCCCTAACAGCAAAGATCATTTCACAGTATTAATGACTACACAGAAACACTGGGTTTACTCAAGCAGAGTCACTTACTTCAATTGTCACTTATTTTCCAGATCAAAAGGGCTGCTTCTTTGTTTTTCTAAATTCTTAACTTTTTAGCTCTCACCTTCCTTTTTTCTCCCTTTAGATTTTTACCTAATCACAATGTTTTTGTTCCCATGACTAATTGAAAATTCTTTATTTTAAAAATATTTACCATTGAGAGAAAAAGACATGAAAGAACTTACTAGTGAAAACAAGCAAGAATTAACATGTTTAGCAGCATACAATATAAAAAGACAGAGGGTGCTGAATTTGTCTTCTTAAGCCTACAAGGCCACATTAAAGATAGCAGAGCTAAAACTAACTAGCCAACTAGCCTGGCTAACAAGCTTTCAGCATGCATTGGTCAAAGCAAACCTACAGCTGTGTGGCTTAAAAGCCAGCAATTTGAAATCTGAATTTACCTTGTCCACTGCCACTATTATCAACATCAGCAACACACAGACAGCCTTGGTCAAATTCTTCGTTTTCTCCAAGTATGGTGGACCACCAGTCTCTAGCTTTAAACAACGACATTCTTCTTTACTGAAAAGTAAACAAACCATTGTTAAAGTTTATATTAATACATGCAAATGTTTATATAAAAATTTCTTCTTTGTTAGCAACAGGTTTCCTTAAGTATATTACACCTCTCGGTTTCACATTGCACTAGTGTGAGCTAATAAATGTTAATTCCAGGTGTCTGGAGTTTCTGGTTATACAGTTCAGAAAACAACCTCACAGTCATTAGTTAAATTGGTTGTGATGGACACTGCTAGTTATATGAAGAAAATGCAACAAAATAACAGACTTTTAAAAACTGTTAAATGCTAAATGCCTTCTGTTACAAGCACTAAGTAATAAAAAGTTTTCCAAAGTCACAGAACTGAAGTCTCTTACCAAGGAGCACCAGGAAAAAAAAAATATTCTGATGCAAGTCTTCTGCAAGATAAATTATTTTTAGACAAGTAAATGGAGACATAAACAGACGACATCAAAACTTCCACCACTTAATCGCCTTGAAGTTGCTCCAGTGACACGACTAAAGAACTCGGTCATACGGGGCACAAATCAGCTTTTCTACTCCCTACCTGATGTTATTTTAAGAAGGGGGAAGGGAAGGAGCGAGGAAACTAATCCCTTTGCGAGCAGCTTGACAATAACATTATCCTAGTTCAGAACCCACAGCTCCATGCCCGTGGGCCCGGACACGCTCGGTCCCACAGCCCGCACAGGAGCCGAGGGGCTGCCGTGCACCGCCAGCTCCAGCGGGAAGAAGGGCAAAACACAGCATTCGGAACAAACGCAGCCTGCAAGCCTACGCCTTTCCTCTTTCAAGGAAACCAAGTCCGGCAAACAAAATCACTTATTTTCCACCTTTTTCCCGTCGCTATGCCTGCTAGGCAACCTGCTGCCGCCGAGCGCGGGCTGGCACAGCACAGCCCTCCACACACACACCCTCACTCCGTCCTGCTCTCCCTCACAGAGTCCCCGAGCAGAACACACAGCACCTACACCGAGCCTGGGACACTGACACAGATACACACACAGAGATACAGACACACATCCCCGTGGAGCGGGAGAAGGGAGACGGAGCCGGCGGAGGCTTACGTGGGCGGGAGGCGACAGCTCCCTGGCACGGCGCAGTCCGAGCCGCCCCGGGGCGGCAGCCCCGCTTCCTCACAGGAGCTCCTCGCTCGGGCGAGGCCCAAAGCGAGACACAGAGCAGCAGGGCTACAGGCGCACTCCCGCCGACGCCATCTCCAGCATCCTCCTCTCCCCTCCGCCGGCACCAACCGCTCACCGCCCCACGCCCCGCCCAGGGGAGAGCTTGGGAAATGTAGTTTGGGAAGCGGCGCCATGGGCCGTTGGGCTCTCTCACTTCGTCCTGTACTTAGGGGGGAAAAGCAAAGAAGAGAAACATTTCTTTTATATTCTCTGAGAAAAGAGAAAAAAAAAACAACCCTAAGCATTCGGCGGCTTGTTCTTTTTCTTCTTCAAACCTCTCACAGAAACCTCTTGCTCTCGAGGCGCCCAGATCCACCCGTGCGTCCACCCTTTCGCTCCTCCTTTCCCCTGTGGCGTGGTACGGCCGGCGAGGGGCCGGGACGGCGGGGCGCGTGCGGCACCGTCGTTGCCGGCCCGCCGGTCGGTTAGGGAGGACCCGCCGGGGTTCCTCTCCTTCGCCCACACGGAAGGTGCAGCCGCGCTTCCCCGCAGCGGCTCCCGGCGCCCCGGGAACCACCATCATGGACAGGACTGCCGTGGCCAAGATGGGAGCGGTGGCGAGCGCCAGCGTTTGCGCGCTGGTGGGCGGGGTGGTGCTGGCGCAGTACATCTTCACCATGAAGAAGAAGACGGGTAAGAAGACCAAGATCATCGAGATGGTACGTGGTAAGAGGCCGAGAGCCCCTCGGCCCCCGGACGCACGCCCTTCTCCTTGTCCTGCGGCCGGCTGCTCCCTACGGCCGCCCCGCGGAGCCAGGCGGATATCCCATGGGGATATCTGGAGAGGCACAGGGGGGACCTTGAGCTCGGTTTGGGATTCCTCTAAGGACACGCGCTGGAGGCAGGAGCAGCTGTTCCGCCTCAGCGTGACCCACTAGCACGGAAAAGGTGCGTGTGGAAAGGCTCTGCGCCGTCCTGCCCTGCCCTGTCCGGCCCATCTGGACCTGTAGGTCATTTACGAGCCTGCTTGCAATTTGTTTAAAAGAAAAATGGACACGCACACACACGTGTTCAACCATCTGTTGAAGCTGGGAAGCACAATCTGTTCGCGGTTACTATAAAAGGAAGATGGAGCTCGCTCTCTCTATCTGCCCTTCTTAAACTCGTTGTCTAGGAAATTGTTTAAATATCTGCTTATAAATAACTGGGTCGTAAAAGATCTTAGTTTGGACAACGTGCTGATTACGTGGAAGTCCTTCAAATTTTGTCATTTGGACACCGCCGTACCGAAGAGCTGAACTGAAATCGTTAAGGCACTTGATGTTAGCTAATGGGTGTTTTGTAGTCTCCCCTGCTGAATTTTACTGAAAGCTCTGATGAATTTTTACAATTACACGTGGAAACAGATTTTAGTAAGAGCTAGGATTCTGTATGTAAATTGCGAGCTGCCTAAGTACTCACTTGGCCACGTATTGCCCTGCTTGCCAGTGGTATTCATGCAGTGCAGGTTGTGATAACGTGGGTCCGAAGAAGAATTCTACTTTGAGTTTTTTGCTAGTTGTAGAGGCATCACTTATGGTTGAAAAAAATACTATTTCTAGTCATCCGTCATGTCATCTAACAATTTGCAGGGGGATGCCTTGCTTTTTAGTTTCTCCAAGCCCACTTCTAACAGCTTGTGGGAGAGCAGAAAGTTTGGATTATCACTTTAGAGTGGTTTTAGATCTATTTCTGGGAAAAGGCTTTAGAGTCTATAGTAAAATTTTACAAATCTCATTTGAAAACTTACAGTGGCATAACACTGGTTAACTATAAATTTTATTTTGTTTTTTAATTCTAGTACTGTAATACCGGAACTTGCCTGTGAGCTATGTGGACAATAAAATAACAGCATCTAAAAGCTTGATCATATGAATGCTTAAAAGGCAAATCCAGTAGTTTCACTAATTCATGTTCGTAATACCTGATTTGTGCTGTAGTTTAGAAAGTACCTAATAATTGCTAAAATGTATTTATATTCACTTTCTGTACACTGTTTAGGAGGTGGTGTTTTGGCTGGGAGGGCTTGACCTTTGCCAAGATTTTGCCTTTGGTAGGGGAAAAAATCATTATGCCAATGCTGAATTTATTTCTGGTGTGTGATTTTCTTAAGTATGTACTTCAGATAACATTTTCAGAGCCATGTTCTTGGACACAAAGTTATGATCCTAAGTAGGTATTTCCAAAATTCCACTTCTATGGTTAGAGCTTTTCTCAGCTTTAAATTGCAAAGGAAAAATTAGGCTTGTTCAAAGCATGTCCAATTTCTCATGCAGAAACATTTAATCAGTCGGATGCAACACATTCACACTCAGCCAGTGAGCATTTCAGCTGATATTCAGGTTGCAGCTTCCTCAGCTAGCAAACATCCTTAGTTCTAGAGATGCAAGTCTTCTTTCTTAAGTAGTATTTTCAGTGGACACATGTATTCAGGCTGTGCAATTTCTTTGAAATAAGTAAAATAGTTATGTAAACTTCATACCAAGGAGTTGAGTTTGTCAGGTATGAGCAAAAATGTGTACATGCGTTTTACTTGAATATGCTGCATTCTGAAGAACTTTCTTTTATCCACCAATGCAGATTTGTTTCAATGTTTGTCATTTACAAGACACTGTATCAGTTTTATTTTTGACAAGAGAGACCTTTCTTTGAGCTGTGGAGGAGAAGATGCTGTTTTCCAGTCTGTAACTTAGTGTAATTTAGGATGGTGGTAAGAAACAATACTGCCCTTTTGAAATGTATTTTCTTCCAATTGCAGGCTGGTCTTCTGTGCTAGATTAAAATTATGGGATCATTCTTGTATTTTCAGCAGATTTTTTTGGTTCAAATTTTCTTTGGGGAACATTACTTAGTAAAAACTAAACTGAAACTTTAGTTTTATATCCACATTAGACTCAGAATTACCCTGATGTATAACTTTTATCAAAAGCAGTAGGGAGCAGGCCTATTTACACTTTAGTTATGTGAATGAAATATTATTTCATTATAATTAACTACAGCATTTTTTAAAAATTTTGTTTCTTAGTCAAAATAAAGTTAGATGAATATAAACCCCAAGTGTAAGTAAAAAAAATTCAGCTGTCTTTAAGTGCTAAAAAGACAGGGACTTTTACAAATCAAATAGAACATCTAAAAAAAGGTAATATCAAGGATTATGATGCCAAGAATGTTTATTGTGAAGAAAAGTAAAAAGGATTCTCAAGAATTGTGGGAAAGGGTAACCCTCTTTCCTTGCTGAGTATTGAAATCGAGTAATTCTTAAATATCTAGCTCACATTTCAGTAGATGAATTCCTTAAGATCACCAATTAGCCTGGTACAGAAATTTAGGTTTAATGGAGACACCTTAAAATTATTTCACCTTATTTGATAAAAAAGGTTCAAATTTATAATTAAAATGTTAATATTCTGTCTTCATCCCCAGTGTGTAGTTTGCAAACAGGGAGTTTCCCTTAGGCACTCATGAATGTAGACGGTTACTTCAGCTCCACTTCTGAAGTAACAGAGGCATAAATAGTAATGGTCACATGAAGTTTCTCTCGGTGTGGCAAGAAACAACCATCTCTACAAGCCTTCTGTTATTACTCTGCACAGCCGCGTTGCCAAGTCTGTGAAACTGTGTAAGTGTTTACACGGTCAGGTGAAAGCAAAAGTTAGCCGTAAGGTTGCTAACTGCAATTTAAAGGGATTGTCAACAATTAATTAGATTTTCAGAGTAACTTTTTAGAAAATGTTTCCCATCTCTTTTAGAAAGAGATTAAAGTTTGTAGAAATATTCAGTCTTTTGGATTTTTCAAACCACAGACAAGTTTGCAATTAAATTGTGGATTTCTATACAGCAAATAGTTGTACTGCCAATAGACTTCAATTTTTGATTACTCTTTGCTGAGCCTTTTATCAGCTCAGCAGAAAACAGTTTCTCACAAAGTAGAGAGAAAAATATTGCCTAAATCTTTCAAAAAAATTCACCTGTAAGCAGTAGCCCAAATTAATTAAAATACGGAGTTAACATAAGAAAAAACTTCTTAGAGGAGTGACAGTATTTTTGTTGCCTGTTTCATAAATAAAGTTGTTAAAATCTTGGGGTTTTTTTCAGCAACTTGTTCCTCAGTCTTTGGCTTGGAGCTTTTTATTGTATTTTTTTTATTAAAATAAGAAACATAATAGAGCTTGTTGAAAACAGACTAGCAGAATACCTTAAGCTGAGACTTCCTCTCTCAGATTTGTTTTCCAGAAAACTGGGCAAATGTGTAATTACATTTGTCTATTTCTCCAATGTGCCCCCGAAGTGAGAGGCCTAATTACTTGAAAAAAACAGACTTTGTATCAAAGTTTAGCAACAACAAATTAAAATCAACTTTATAGCAGTTTCTCTGTTTACAAGAAACATTTCAACCACTCAGCTGTCTCTGGACAATGCACCTTTTATTGTGTTAAAGAAGGGAATTAATGCATGGATTTTTGCAATACTAGAGTTTACCTGGAGGGAAATAAGGAAATTAATAAGAAGCAAGGTAACTGCTATTTATATACTTGCCTAAGAAATAAAGGAACATATTCTGTGAGTATAACTGTTAGAAGGGTTGGGGGGGGTGTCTTTTTTAAATAATTATTATTATTATTATTATTATTATTATTATTATTATTATTATTTTCTTTTACCTGGCAGTCACTGTTGAGACAGTGTTCTTGTTTTGTAGGGCATAAGAGCATTTGTGCCACAGATGAAGATACAACTGGCAGCAGTCACATACCACTTTATTCTTGTCTTGTTGCTGGTAGCTAGTTGTTATAGTAACTGTGACGTTACTCTGGCAGGTTGACCTCCTAGTAGAGTAGAAAGCAGAGGAGTATGTAATGTGTAGCATACATATTCAGGAATCCAAGTGGTTGGTATTTGCAGCTCCTTCATGTGTACTTATACCTGTACAGAGCTAAAGAAGGGTTTGAGTCTGAGTAAACTGAAATCACTAAAAGGGGAATAGAAGGAAGATGGACTCCCTCTAATGATGTCTTTGCAGGACATTGTCACTGTCTGGATGCGCTCAAGAGCCATGCAGTGATATGATCCATTTGGGAATAATATTGTTCAAAAAGAATGGTGCTGTGATATATGAACCTAAGTAGTGAAAAGTGAAAGAACTGCTGAGACCTAATACCACTGCTATCTAGTGACGTGTGACTGAGAGCCCTTACGTTGCTAGAGTATTAGAATAATTTTGAGATTATTGTTAACATTTTAAAACCAAGATAAATTTGACAGGAGTATCCAAGATGCTATATAACTATTTCTATAAACCTTGGGTTTTGTTTAGGCTGTATTCCTCAGTAGAAAAATCAATTGATGGTGGTAGACACCAAGTACTAAAACAAGGTTGCTTTGCCCACACGCTGTTTGCAGAGATAATCATAATATATGTCACCTAGATAATACATGATATCAGGCTGCCTGATATAAGCCACTGTGCATCATGTAAGTCACCTAACATGTGGCTTGTAAAGCAAGTTTTCACAGGGCAGGAAAAACCCTAAGGACAATGCATGTTGATACAACTTGGATACTAGTAACATGTTTCATTCTCACTGTAAAATAATTCAGTTGGAAATTTAAGAAATTTGTATACCAGGAGAATAAAAATTGACTGAATTCCATTGTTTTCTCCTCTCACTGTCAAAATTATGTACATACTAATATTTTACTTCATTTAGTTTAGTAAGCTGATCCTACAATGCAGCTATCTGTTTCAGAAGTAGGTTTTAATTTTCTGAAATTGCTGCTGCCTGTGTTGGGTTTGTTTTTAATTCAGTAGGTCTTGAAACCTACATTCTTACAAGGGGTGGGTATGAGAAGATTAATTAAATCTATAATTCTGCATTAGTTTCTTTAGAACTTATTTATGCAAGTTATAACAGTTATCAAAATGATACTGGTGATCTGTACCTGAAAACTAAGTTCCAAATAGTCAGTGTAGACATGTTAGAATGCAATATAGATTGTAGGTATAGGCTCAGAAGAGGTTATTTGCTGCTTTCTTTTATCTTTTGTATAAAGTCTTTCTCCAAGACAGAAAAGCAACCTTTCAATTACTCATTCTGCTCTGAAATATATTTACCTTTTAATAAATGCTTGGTATGTGTTAAGTCATGTTTTTAAGTGATTTTTCTCCTGTTTGTGATAACTTGTTTTTACCAGTTGAGCTAAAATGGCATCTGTTCTATTAAACTCTTTTTACAGCTTAAAACCAATAACAAGTACTGCAAGTCTTAAACATGTTACCTTTAACTGTCTAACAATATAAGCAGTAATAAGGGATTTTTTTAGTTTTTAGTCTGAATACGCATCTCATTGCAAATCTATTCATATTCTTAATTAAAGTTGCATAGCATTCCAATCATACTATTCAGTCTTGAGTTAACAAGAACTACCAGCTTTTACAGAAAGTATCTAAACTAATGAATATAAACATTGAAGAGACCCAGGGTATGGATCCATGCATTTATAAGTAGGAGAATACTAGCGATGAATTCAATTGCAATGTACCTGTAAATGTAAAAACATCACAATTTGTGTAAGTCTGGACTGGAAACTTGCAAAATGCCTGACCTTTTGAAGTTCTTTTGTAAAAAAACAAACAAAAAATCACACAAAAAACCCCACAACAGCTGAACTTTACCTTTTATTTTCACTTGCATGAATTATATCATACATGCAAAATACGTGCTCTTTTCTGTCGGCTAGTTCTAGTTTGCAGTAATAGCTTTCAAGCCATCAGCCGCCCCTCTTCTCTCCACGTGTGCATACACAAGTGTATTTTGTGCAAGCGAACTACAGTGTACTCTTCACCTCCTACGAAGGGTTATTACTGGAGAGAGCTTGAGGAAAAATACTAGAAGAGCAGCAGACTGTTGGCTGTGTTTTGGTGCGTTTGTGCGAGAGTAATTCATTTTCGCTGTGGAAGTTTGGGCTGGTTGAGCTGCAGCAGATGGCTCCGAGCAGCAGGTGGCGGTGGCGCGAGCCGTGTGTGAGGCGCTGGCCGCTGCTTGGGAAGGAACCTGTTCCTTCAGGGAATCCTGGCCCACAGCGATGGCTTTTCCCGGCCTCTGCCCCTCTGCGCTCACACGCGTTCAGCTCAACTGCTCCTGCTGCACCGGGCCCACAGCAGCAGCCACGTCTCTGCCGCCTGCCAGGTGCGCAGCGCTGAAATCAGGCTAAACACAGCTGAGAGGCAGGAACGCCTCATGGCTATTCTTCCTGTCTTCCTTTCCTAACCGCTGTGCAGGGATAGAAGGCCACATAAGACTGGGCGAGAGAGTCGTTTATATTGTCATCGAGGGTGTGTAAAATAAAAGTTAGGCCGTGAAGTCTAACTGGCCTTCTTGCAGTCCCAGCACTGTGCAGCAGCTGATCTGCAGTGACTGCTTCTTCCTGGGGCACAGTCTTCATACAGCTCTTATCTTGACCAGTTGCTGGATGTCAGTCTCTTTCTCCCATCCAAAAGTCATCAATCACCAGGGGTCAGCTGCTGTAAAACATCAGAGAACTTATGATTGCAGTAGGCAACATTTTAGTTCAATGGCTATCACGCAGCAGCTTGACAGGCAGTGTGCCATTAAATTGAATCTGTGGCTGTTTTGTTAGTCAACACCTTCTTAGGTTATTTGTGAGGAGCTTCTGATAGTTCAAGAAAAAAAAATCAGTGTCCATTAAAAGTCCACAGAATTTTTTTAATTGGGCTAGTCATCAAGAGTGCTTTATACGAATGCCAAAAAAATAAGGTATTTTTCAGTACAAGTAGACATATGTTTAAGGTTGCAGCACACACATCAAAGAAGACATCATGTTTAAATACTAAAAGTAACAACATTCTTTTCATTCACTAATAACTCAAAAGAATAGAGAATTGCACTGACTTACCTCAGAAAATAATTACAAAAATAATTTTAAATGACATTTCTCTAAATTATAGCAATTTTACCTGTTGCTGGAAGGAAATGTGGCTTCTACTTGCATATATCTCAATCTTTTAAAAAATAATTAATTCATTTCCTTTGTTGTTTTATTTTATTTTTAAAGGGCTGGGGCAAAGTCCAGACTTGGACACTGAAGTTCATTAAGTGTCTGAATACAGACTTTCAGATCTCCTGAGCTGGGTTTGCCACCAAGAAAATTCCTGTTCAAATGTGCTTGTTCTTACTTGTTTCCCACTTATTAACTGTCATTTCCTTCCTGCACTCCTTTAGAAAGATTTGTTTGTCTGCTCTGCAAATTAGATCACTGAAATAATCCAAGTTTATTTGTGGTTTGGTTTTTTTTTTTACCTAGGAGTTGTTTTGCTCCACCTTAATCTGACAGAATGAATACCACTGAAATGTTTCATTAATCTTGTTCCCATAAAGCTTTCCCTCTTTGTCAGAAACTTACTAGTTATCAGACCAAAAATGTTATTTTTTCACTCAGCAGCTATTATCACAACACTTACTATTATCAGCTGCATCTGCCTTTGCAGTGAGTATCACTGATGGGTAAGCCTCAGTTTGGTCTGCAGGTTCCCATGGAAAAATTGTACATGAAACTGAAGGGTAGGAATTAGCACAAAGCAGTAGCAGTATAGTAGAGTGCAAAGAATAGAAGTGGTAGTATTATTACCTGTTGCTTTTGAACACTTCCAGAAGGCAAGTACACAGAGATACAAGAAATAAGGCATCCAAGTGCATCTTTAAGTGGATCCAGCATTGAGAAACACCCATAAAACAATGAGATGTGGAGTTGAAACAATCCTTCATGCCTCAAGTCATGATGCTTCTTTCTGCCTGTTACCTTTAAAGAGTGTTTGGTAGCTGTGTTTCATCTTCCAATTTAATGGAATTTTTTTTCAAGGACTTCAAAAAAGAGTTCGTAATCAAAGAGAACCTAACGGTAAAAAACTTCATTAGTCTCAATGTGTAATTTAATTGGAATATTATATTAGCACTTAATTCTTACATGTAGTGTCTGGTAATGTATTGTGGATTAAACTTTGTCCTGCTGACTTTGCTTTCAAACTGAGTCCCACAACTCCACTATTCAAGGGTCAGGGTTTATTTGATCTAGATACAGCATTCTTAGGCTTAGTGAAAAAAAATCTAAGCAGATTTTTTTTTTTCTTAGAAGCAGATAAGAGAAGAGAATCAGCAGCAATTGCTTCAGTCCAAGCCTTGGCCTTAATGCAAATTCCATTCTAGATAGTGTTACATGGGAAGTTTCTAGGGAAACAAGCATTTGTTTAAGTTCTTTCAATGCATGTCCATGTAAATATATACAGGATATTTAATTATAAAAGGTATACATGCGAATATACAGTTTGGGGGGAAAATAGTATAGCTTATCAAAATTACCTTATTATGCAAGGTGAGCTTTTGCATACCTGATAGCTAATTAAGAATTAAGAATTTTCAAATGTACCACAGTATATTTACATACTTCCAGTTCTTACAATTCTGCACTGTTTGCCTAGGTATTTTAAAGAAAGATTATTTGTACGAGCAGCCTCACCTGTAAGCATTCTTTAAGGAAGCATTAGGTTCTGTATAATGTAGGGAAATGGATCTTTCAGACAGGCAGACTCCAACATACTCCATAGCAGTATTAAAGGAAAATGAGAGCATCACTCAAATTTAAAAATACCTATTTTTCAAAAAAGAATTTTCTGTTCGTGTTCTCAGAAGAAGAACTTGCAAGAAAAAGGAAGGATGGAGTTAAAACTAAGATACTTGTAATCAAACTGAAACATTATAGTGAAAAGCAAATTATTCTCTCTGTCTATTACATGTTACAAACAGGGAGTGGTGACTTGCCTTCCATTGAAAGTCTTAGCTCATACTGGTAAAATCATCTGTCGCACAATGGTCTGTAACAGAGGCCCAAAGAAAGCATAGGAAAGGGGTAATTTGTCATGCATGTTTTTGCTAGAATGATTTCTCTCCTCCAGCAGCTTGTATTTCAGAGACAGTGTCTGTAAGTTAGGATGAGCTTTTTTTCATGTTATTACCCAGCACCACTTTAAGGCTGTGTAAATTCACAGTATCAAGAAAAAGGAATTCCACATTTTTCTACTTTACCTAATTGTGTGACTTGTAGATGACTCCTTTGTTTCGAGCCTACCTCCTCTTAATTTTAGTTGATAACCACTACCTCTTATACTGGAAAGATAGTGAACAATCTTTCCCTATTAACCCTTTCTAAGCCACCTTATAATTTCCAGGTTAAGGAATTCTAGTAATATTCAATTGTTCGTTGTATGAATCTTTTCTCACGGCTCATTCTTACTGCCCTTCTCAGGGACTTTTCCAGTTCTAGTTTAATCCGTGTAAGGCAGAGAAACCAGAACTGGTTTTGGTATTTAAGCTCCAAGTTCATAATTGATTTATAAAGATTTTATCCAGAAAGGCTTGGTAAGAATAGTGAAATGTATGTATGAAGACTAAGAAAAAAGCCTCCATTTTCTTCTGCCAAGTAATGAAAGGGTGTTACAACCTTGAGTTCTTCTTTCAATCCAGGTGCTTTAGAAGCTATTTTTAAAATTTAAGTGTAATCCTAAACCAGGACATGTAAATTGTATTGATATGAACTTGCTTACATTTAGAATATTTTTCTATTCTTTCTTTTTTTTTCTACAATGGCAGGAGAGAAACAATGAAGATAAAAAAAAACCATCAGTTTAAATTCAGCTAGGTAGTTGTGGTATTTCCAAGATACTCATTAGAAATGTCTGAAGATCTCTTCATCATTACCAGATACTCACTGATAACTAAATAGGACATACCTTTCCTTTTAGCCTGCCAGTTAAAGAGGTTAAATCTCTCCACAGTGAGGGAAAGGGAGGTAAGCACAAAGATGAGGTGATTCCCCTAACACACAATTGAAAAAAAATGCCTATCCTGAGCTGTATTCATTCACCCCAGAACATACAAAACTGTTCTGTATGTTTTGTACCTCCTATATTCTCTCAGACTAAATTCTTGCCCAAACTAGTAATTGACAGGATCACATGAAATACTAGAAATGTAGACCCTAGTTGTTATTAGTTCTTCATCTTCTTGAAAGATTCAAAATGTCTGTTGATCTATCACCAACAGAAATCTCTTCTTTTAGAATGATTTTGTAAGCACAAGAAGAAGCTGCATAAGGGGCAATGAGGCTGCAATATCTTTTATTCTCTCATCAGAGAAATGTATTAAACATAAGAAGAAAAAATGCTTAAGGAGCTGTTTTAGTGTGTGTGTTGGCATTAAGCTTTGTGTTCAGTACAGACGTAAATGGTCAGACTATTAGATGATCACCAGTTTTCCCTTGAACTGTAAAGAAAGCTGGATCTCTGATCAGATCAAGAAAATCTCTATTTAAAAAGTTGTTGAACATGTCTTGTGATACCATTCAGGTTAAGATCCTTACCTTCTTAGCATGCGCCATCTTGGATTTATCACAATTTATTGAATTCAGTCTTTAATATGTTCTTAGCACTTTTTCATAACAAGTGCTGTTCAATCTCTTTCTTTTTAGAATTGCTTACACTCTTCACAAGTGATCTCTATGACAGACACACTTTCATATACAAATCATAGTTCTGTATTGCATCATAACAACTGTAAATATGGCTAGCATGGGTTTTTACAGCAAACCTGTACTGCAAAGATAAGTAGTATCCAAAATTCCTGCAAGGCAACCTTCTAAACCTTTATGTACCCCAGCTTCATCAAATTGACCATTGCTCTTACTTTCCTTGTAATTGTCACAGATATAAAAAGCTATTCCTGGAACCATTATGCTGCTCATTAACTCAGTTCATTAGGGCATGAATAATAATCATGTTTGAGTACAGTAGGGTTGTATTGGTTCCTTTCTTCTGCTTGGTCTTGGTACTTGAGTACCAAGGTTCAGGTACTTTCTCGTCTCATGAGATTATATCAAGTAGGCTGTTTTGGAAAATATGTACTAAGTAAACTTACTACAAAAGCAAAATTAGGCAACAAATACAGTTTTTTAATGTTTAAAATTGATCCCTACAATAAAGCAAGGTATTGCTCTAGTAAAGTCGAGCAACGTACTAAATATATGGGGATATATTCAAAAGTTGTTCAGTTGTGGTAGGGGTCACTAAACAGGAGTAAAAGCTGGTAAGCTTATGAAAAGACACTAGCTAATGTTTACACTGCAGATTCAATCACCTTACACAGGATTCAATCACCTCTAAACTTTGTAGGAAATATTCTAAAAAGCTATGACCTCTTTCTTGATCTTTAAAAGCTTATGTCAGTTTAGTTGAAGTATTCAATTTATTAGTTAATGAGAAAACTCAGCTTACTTGCTTAGGCAATATACCTGTGCTAATTCTTTCCACAAATGGATGCAACTTAGGTCACGGGTGTGGAAGGACTGGTAGAACCAGCTTTTCTTTGCTTTAGACTAAACCTTGCAGTGGTTCAAACTTGAGAGCATCCTCTACAAACCAAGTTCACCTAACACACAAACATATAAAGTTGAACCTTTTCCCAGTCTTATATAAATTATAAATCATCTAGTATTTTCAGTGTTGTTCTTTTTTTCTTCTCTCTCTTTTTCTGCGTAGAATATTCTGCATAGTCAAGATATGGCCCTCAGCCAAAGAGAAAATGTTAAAATAGAATCTATCTGTTGAAATAACTACACCTCTTCAATTTGTGCTTATATTGAAATGACCTTCCATATTTCGAGAGTAGAAATGTCATGCTGGAGTTTATTTCTCTCTCTTTAAAAAAATCAGTGCTCCTTTTAACTCCTCTTTTACCAGACATTAAACACTGTAAACAAAATGCTCAACGGACTCAAGTCAGCAGTAATAGACTGTGATTAGTAGGAGCTGTTGTAATTAGTGTTGCACAGAAAGATTTATTGGAGTTGCAAAGACGGTCTTGTTTTGTAGATGAGAAGTTTCATGTACGGCATTTTCATTAAAGTGAAAGTACACTGTTGATAAAGATAGAGTAGATGTTTTTCTAAGAATTAGGTGTTGGCTGTATTAATGTTTACAGAAATTTTGCTCACGCCATTTTCTAGGGCTTTCACTAAAACTGTAATTGTTCATTTAGAATGCTTTCCAATTAGTCTGGTATGCTGAAAAACAGTCGGTAAGTGTTGGACTTAATTTTTGTAACTC
Source organism: Dicaeum eximium (assembly GCA_013396995.1). Lineage (NCBI taxonomy): Eukaryota > Metazoa > Chordata > Aves > Passeriformes > Dicaeidae > Dicaeum > Dicaeum eximium. The sequence goes on from VWZP01009614.1 coordinate 92,286, forward strand.
TTTTTTTTTAATCTTAAAAAAAAATTAATAAAATATTTTTTTTTAAAAAACCACCTTGTTTTTGTTTCGCCAGCTTTCTGAAAAGGAAGCTAATTTTCTTTCGATTCTTGACAGCACTGGAGTTAATTTTCTCACTGAATCACAGCTGAGACGTACCAGAATAGCAACAGGCCAGCTTGCTGACCCACCAAATCCCAGGTTCATCTATGAGGTTCACAAGACTCATTTATATACCAGTACCATTGGAAACTTGGAAATACATAAAAGCTCAAAGGCAGGTTCTTTGCAAACTGAATGTATCAAGTGATGTCTTACCTGAACTACATGATTCATCTAGCAAGCGTATTTTACTTCATTGTTCATAAGATTTTTACCATTAGAAATCTAGCAGGGACACAAGCTGCAGCTTTTTATTGTGAAAAATAATTCATGTTTATTCAAGACACTGTGCTATACATATGTTTCCCAAACATTATTATAAAAATATTAATGAAAAGCATGCTGCCTATATTAAAATACTATGAAGGGTAAAATTCTCTGAATGTTACCTGTCAAAACAGTGTACAAATGCTATAACAAGTAGTTTAGTGGTAGCTATGAATCCTGGCGATACCAATGCCAGGTAAGTTCAATTTTTTATACAGTCTTTGCAGGGATCATGTTATATTTTGAACATATCTTTCAAACTCTTTTGCTGCTTCAGGATACAGCAGACCTTAACATGCAACCTTAACATTTAAGGGGATCTTGGTCAATTCTAAGAGGATAAGTGTTGATTAAAGTTGCATGTTTTGTATTAGCTGAAGTATTCACTTCAGTTATTTTGTTGTCTCAAAACAGAGAACACCTCTGAAAACAAAATAAAAGTGGACATGTAGGTCAGATACACTGAGGAATCCTGATAGACTACATAGTAGCCTACAGTTGGAATGCAGACACAAAACATATGGCTCTACTGTACCGTTCAGAAAGTCTTTTGGGGTTTTTTTAATGTAGAAAGTACATCCTCCTTTGAAGGAAATTTTCATAACTAATGAATTTCTGGAGTCCTGCTATTGGAGGGGTTTTATAGCATTGCAGGTTTTGTACATGCTACACTTGTAACCTTTCCTTGCTTCAGCTCTGATGATTGCACTGGTCACATTGGTGGCCATGTATGGATTGGCCTGATGTTGGTGGTTAATCCTGGCATCCTGAAACAGGGATAATAAACCTGAGGTTGGACATGAGTTATGGAGTAGTATAGAGAAGCTTGCACTGCTGCTATAGCAATAGTCAGCTTTGCATGACACTTAAAAGCATTTACACAACTTGAAAATGAAAAATACAATTAGACAATAGTTCCTTCATCCCCTCACTCTAAAAAACATTTCTTATTAATCCATCTTCTATGTCACCTAGTTATGGTCTTTGATCAGGCAGCATGCCTAATGACAAGCTTCTAAAACTATGTGGATTTGCCTTGTCTCTCAAAAATCCTGACAAAAAAGGCTCCTTGATTTCCTGTTTCAGTATCACACAGATAATTACAACCAAAACAAAGATCCATTAATTCATTTGCTCCTTATACATAAATAAGAGTGTGCTACCTAGTAAACATTAATGAAATTATGCCAACAAAACTCTAAGAAATTTGTGGCACTATGTGACAGGAAATCCTAAAATACTTTGACAGATTTTGTAAAAGGGCTAGAAAGTAACAAAGTAGTAAACTTCTGCTTTGAAAAATAAGTGCCTTCCTCTGTTAGAGCAGCCCAAATTTGCCTGCTGCATCCATGAAAGCTGTTCATTCAGTGAAGGTCAAAGGTTTTGTTGTTGGTGAACCAGCTGATGATCCGTAAGCCCGTCGGGCTGTACTGCTGAGCATAACAAACTGCTGTGCATTGCTGACGTGCGTCACAGGACCCTGGGGTTTTGCACGGGGATTAGTCAGACTGTATTTGGAAACGCCCTCAACTGCACCCTGTGCTGCTATATTAGTGTGTCTCAAGCAAGAGGAATTTTCTTTTGCTTCTGCAGCTGCTCCTGCAAAACCCTCTGGTAAGTGTGCGCAGCTTCTGTCAGCAGCATCGACCCTGTCTTCTTTTAAGCCAAGGTTTTGAGCTGAGGGCTCACTTACAGTTGTTAATTGTGACTGTGAAAAAAAAACTAAAACACTGTATTTTTAAATTAAAAATTTGATAGTATAGAATGAGCAACAGCATCAAAGGAATAAGTATACTTAGTGGTTTTCATTGAATAGGTTAATTCAGCTTAAATGTTCCTCTACTTTTAAGTATGTATGAGACTATTCTGAAGTCTTGGTATTTTCACAGTGATGTTGCTATGTACCACGCACGTTGGCTTTTATTTTATACAGCAGGAATAGAAAGATCACATAATATAGCAGACCAATTCTTAAAAGGATTTGGTTGGTTTTTGTTGGCAGCCTGCATGCAAGCCCTGCATCTCTGGACTCTGCTTGCCACCTATGCTGTTGCAGTAGGACAAAATCAAGGACAGAAGAATCAGGAGTGCCCTAAGCTCAACGCACAGGTACTCTCCTTTAAAACACAAGAGGAAATGCTGTTGTCATGTTTTCTGTGAAAGCTCTCTGTCCAGATTTTTTTAAGGGTTTTTTTTTCCAAATTAAGTATCAAAATCCAGCATATTAAGTATAAAAAGATGTAAATAAACCAACAAAGTAAACCAGGAAAAATTATTTTTAATGGGCATCCTATTCCATGTCTTAAAATAGCTTGGGCAGTGAAGCTATTTTCAATTATTTCATATAACCTGTGCTGGATATCTGGTTTTACAGCATGTTATCAAGCAACTGTGAAGATAGTTAGTGTTCTGTTGTTTCATTCCCATAATTTTAGCTTTTAGCTACTTTTTGGCTAAGTAGTCCTAAGGCTATTTCTTGGCAGAACTACTAAAATAGTAATTTGGTAATTACTAGTTACTAAGGATTTCTTACCATATTTGAGCTTGCACCATCTGAATATGAAATGTATTATGGTTTTGGGAATTATAAATTAGTAAGTCTCTGTCCTGAGCTCAGATTATGGTAGAAGAGTGCCCAATAACTAATGAAGTTCTCCTCACTACCTGCACATAATGGGGTGACTGATGTGATTAGACTCATGTCCAATACCCTTTTATGTTCCTGTCTAAAATATAAGCCTACTAACAGCTGGAGCACCTAAAAGAAACCTCTGTTGCACTCATGGGCCAGAATCCAAATTGTCTGAATTATAGGCAGTCTTGCTTTATACATATATGAGCATAAACATATGGAGGAAAAGATCCCCACAGTGTCATTCTGTGGATTTTGTTACAGCTCCCCCGCTTCTTGCAACTCAAATGTTGCAAGTAGCAGAAGTTATATGGAGAAGCTTGCATGCTTTTCAGAAGTGTTTTGTAAGCTTTGTTTTCTAGAGCAAGTCATGTTCTGTAATAATAGCAAAAAAAAATTATTGGAAAATAACATGTAAATTAAGGAATGTACCCCATTTCTTTATATTTTTACCAAACTGTTACTTTCTTCCACCAAGAACACCAAAAGCAGTTTTCTGTAGCTTCTGGGTATCAAATTTCACAGCTATCACTGCAGCCATGCCCTGCCTTTTTTGGTACGTGTCCATAAGTAAATATATGTGATAGCTAGTCTAAGACCTTGAAATTGGGCATCTGCAGTTCCCAAAATAAATGTCGTTTAGTCTCGGTTTATACTCTCATACCTGGAAGCTTTCACCATAGATTAGAATAAAATTTACACATAATTTGCCCCTATTTAATTTATCACTGTGATTTCCATTTGCCTTGCTCAGAATTAACATGGATAGTTCTCTCTCCCTGCCAGCCCACTCTGGTGTGTTGCCTCTATCAAAAGATAACAGGTTTGAAACCTAGTCTAGTCTAAGGCAGGTTTACCAACAAAGTAGGAAAATAGAAATTGTGTTACACTTGAAATAAACATACTGTCAATAGCATTACAGCTGGATCTTTATTTAAATCTTATTTATTGCCCTGTCTCTTTTATGACATTGTGGTAATGTAAAATTTTGTGGAATATTTTTAATACATTTACAAGTGTGAGAACAGTTCTTACTGTGATTCAGAATTACTGACATCTAACAAAGTACTCTGTCAATCATTGAGATTTATAGAGAAGTTCTCTTAAAATTTTGCCCACCCATAATCCAGGGTGTTTTCTTAGCAATGATTTGTGTTTTGGGAGGCTTCCATACTAGATGAGTCTTTATAAAATAAGAAAACTTGGTATTTGCCAAGTCGTGTAGGCTTACAGGGTATCAGTATAAAAATACTCTGCACCACTTTTTAATGTCCTTCGTCAAAGCATTACTTAGCAGACTTATGATGACAGCCTCCTACAGTCTGAGTTAGTACTAGTAATATTTCAGGCTCTGTGTCTAGAGTTGATTGTGAAATGAGCCATATCTCTATGTAGTTAAGATAGCAGGTAATTCATCAACTCATCCTTCACTACTTAAAATTACTGACAGTGAAAACAAAAGGTCACTCAGTTGTCCTTTATATAGAGTTTTTTATTTGAAATTTTTTAATTTTTATGTTAATCATCAGGACTTGTTTTACTGGGTAGGGGGAGGAAAGTAACTGCTCTACCTTCAATACTCAGTAGATTGAAAAATTCAGTATAATCCTACCTCCAGAACATGACATTACGCCTTATGGACACAATCAGTTATTAATTTCCTGAGATACCTAACTGGAAATGCCTACAATGGCAGCTGTAAATTCACTTCGATCACTAAAATGAATGACAGATCTTATCACCAGCTCCTGGTGATAAGATCTGGTAAGATCCTGGTGATAAGCATGACACAGCATGCACTTAGATACACACTGCCTCACATACTAAGAAAACAACTTATGTACTAAGCAGCACCTGGATACATAAAAGCAGTTCTCCTGGCACTTCTGTTATCCAGTTGTGTACAAGAAACTTCATTTCAAAACTAGAATTCAATATGGTGTTTATGGCAAATACTTCTCTTTATTTAACCCAGCTATACAGATGCATGTCTCATGTACTAAATAGATCTGTAATTTTCAGAACTATCCTTGTTGTAAATGACCCATTCTGTGGTTTGTAGGACTGGGGGATTTCCAAACCTGCGTGAATCCATTACTGTTCATTCCTCAAGGTATGACCATAACATTCTTAGCTACAGAATAATTTCCTGCATCCTTATTCCAGTTACCTGCTATCACAAACAAACAGATAATTTTTTTTCCTTTTCATAAATCCAACTCATAAAATATTATTAAAATAATCTTTTTCAGTTTTGTTTTTCCTTCTCTCAAAGGCTCCTTAAAAATGTCAGAGGCTAGAAACTAAAATGTATTTGTGGCTAGTGTATATGCCAACCACAAATTACCTTTGGGAGTTGTCATACATATGTTTTAAGACATACCAGCCTCTGAGCTATTCAGTAGCATATAGATGCTCTTGGTAAGAAAGCAAAACTCTTCTCACACTTTCATGATATGACAGAATAAATAGGGGCACTTAAGTGATTTAACATTATGTACTTTCAGATGTCACAATGAATTTTGAATTCCTTTTCCTGTGCTTAAGTAGTTTTAGTTCTGTATGTAGAAGCTCCTGGTTATGAAAAGCTTTCTTGACTTGGTTAAGTGCTGTGGAGATTTTTGGTTGGCTGCATCTCTGTCTGTGCTCATCCCAGTCAACTGGTGCATCAGAATTTTGGGACGTTTATGTGCACACTGAGTTGACTGCTAGAATTTTCTTAAACAGTAAATAGAAACACAGTTTTTATCAAATTGACTTAACTTTCCACCCTTTGCGCTTTCATCTGTCTTATCAGTTCTTTCCAACTAGAATCTGCTTTTCTCTTTCAACTGTGAAGAATGGCAAATATGCAACAATGAAACAACAGCTAAACTGGGCAGAAGTGTAAAACATTGGAGGGACAGTTTGCCAGAAAATTGGTGGCTGCAGATTAAGTTTCATTTACACATTCCTTAGACTGTTTAATTTACTTCTACTATAATAATGACAAATAATAAATAAAAGAATTGCTACTTAATGTTCAGTTGCAAATATTTATATAAGGAACTAGTGATGGGAAAAGTGGCTATTTTGTCTAACCGTATTTGTCTGAGGCTTTATCAGATGTCACATCTGTAATGTAGACTTGTTTTTTCCTCTGAGAGTGCCTGTGAGACTGAAAATGTCTGGGTTATACTTGCTGCAGAAGACTTTCTCCCACCCTTAAATTAAAGTACTCTTCAACCAATTTGTGTGCAAAAATGAAAAGTGTGTTAAAAATAAATTAACCTTATAAACTGATATTGAGTATGAGCAACATCAAAGCGGGAGCCTTTCATCAGACTTAAAATCTTATGCAATTTCTTGTTTAACATGATCTACTAAAGTGTTTACCAAGATTTTTCTTCATATTGTTTCAGAAACTTATGAAAGGGTTCAGTCTGAAATGAAACAGTACCAAACAATCAAATTTTACTCATCCAGTCCCTTCCTCTGATCTCTCCGTCCGCCCCAACATCTGTTTAAATTAGTTATATTAGGAAATCCGTTGCTTAGTATCTAAGTAAACCAAATAATGCATGAACTACTTCTTAAAATAGAATGCATTTAGATTTCACTGTTTAATTTTTGCATTCCAAATCTAAAAATACATATATAATTTGCTGAAATTTAAAGGAATTGTATTAGTCAATTTACAGTACAAAAATTACCAGACCCAAAGTGCTTTGGTAAATGTCCAAAGTCAAAGTGCTTTGTGTTTCATCATAAAGAATATTGTATATGCAGAAAAAAGTGGAAAGCTTACTTTTGTTTACCAGCACCATATAACATACAAAAGAAATATTATAAAGCACCTTTAAAGAGTTACAGATTACTAATATTTTGTTTTGTGAAGCTAAATGTGCTGCTAATTGTGAATACAGAAATGCTTTGTAAAGGTATATCTCAAAAGATTAGTGAATTCTTTAATGGGTATTTTTTGGGAATTCTCTTTCTTATCAACATTCATTAGCTTTCCCAATGACTCCCAGCCTGAGAAGTAGCTGAGAGCTAGAAGTCAATACAAATGTACTTTTTGTGACTTAGCTGTGCTAAAAGAAGTAGTAGCAAGGCACTGCAACAACACAAGGAACTCAGGGATATTGGTTTAGGAGATAGCACTTTTACTGAAAATGTCTTTGCCAAAGGATCGGAAAGGAAAACCTTTATTCTTCCAGTTGCAGTGAAATTAATACAGTTTGTTTCTTTATGAGATTTATAAAGCAAAGAAGTAGTGAATACACTGTTCAGGACAGAATTTTTGACAAGATACTGTGGTGTAGGTGAAACTTTTTTGAATGGGTAGAAAAATTTGGAAATTTATCAGAGACTCATGATTAGTGTTCTAGAAGGATTTCTGGTTTTGGTTTTCAGCAGTGTCTTTGAGGCTATCAGCCAGAAAGTAGCAGTAAGCACAGTGGAGATTAGAATTTTTTGTTTTACTGAAAGATAGGAGCACTGTCATGGAAGAAAAAATACAACCCAGAAAGATTAAATGTAAAATGTAACACTGCACAAATACCTGTTTCTTTCTAGGAGTAATTTGGAAGAATATTTGGTCATTACCAACTGAATTTGACTCGTTCTCACCATATTACTGCGAATACAGGGCATTTTAATATAGATGCAAACATGCTGCCTGAAGACAAGGGCCAGAGTGGCCCTTCAGCCAGGGCCTTGTCGGATCACAGCAGAAAGGTTTTACCTACAGTCATGGATGCTGTGTTGGAAAAACAATATGGTTCAAGTGGGTGGGCCAAGACAACATCAAGAATTATCAGAGGTGTAGAAAGTTGTGTTCTGCAAAGGAAGATTGAAGAACACTGGGGTTTTACATTCAGGCAGCAGAAGGGAAAAATTTATCCAGTGAGCATCTGACCAAAAAAACCCACTTTTCTGCAAGTTGAATGACTTAAAATTACAGTAAGGAAGATTAGACATTAAGCAAACTTTTCTAAACATAAAGGTGGTTGAGGAATGTGAGGAATATGTAAGTAGGGGTTTTGAAGAATGAGTTAGATGAGCCTCTGCTCATCTGATAAGGATGTAGCTGCAACGTTTCGCTCCCACCTGAGAACAGAGGGGACTAGAGCTGATATTTCAAGGTACTTCCGGATCCTTCTGACAAGTCTGTCTTGTGTCTGACACACAAGTGTCAGAGATATGTTACAAAAACATATGTTTGCAATGTGAGAAACAACTGCTCACTTTAAAATTTCAAAAGGTTTATTAAACCTTAACAAAAATACAGCAAAAGGATTAAATAAGGAAAAACAGGCCTGGGAGCTGCCCTCGTGGCTGGCTCATCTACAAGATGGCTGCTCCGCCTTTTATACCCTTGGTGTTGCAACAGGCAACCTTCCCAAAGTCTGTCTGTTAACTCTCCATCGCTGTCCACTGGTGTTGGCTGCTTTCTTGTACCTTGATTGGAGGTCAGGATGGATTGCCATGCTGTGCCCCTAGTAACCAGCCTGCCCCTCCCCAGATGCCCTGACTACCAGGAATACAACAATCCTGGGAGGGGGACATATTGTAGTAACATCACTCCTTAATTGTGAGAGCCAACAACCTCATTACTCATCTAGAACATGCAATACTTTAAAACGCCACCTCTTTCTTATGTGATAACCAAATTGCAATTTGACTTCAAGTTGGCTGTTACTAATGAAGAAAAGACCTACTAGCATCAAGAGCTGGAAAAAAGAGTTCTGCATGACTTACTGACAATTGGTGATACGAGAACTCTGGGTCCAGAAATGTCCTGAAAGAGAAGCTCCCCCCCACCTTTTTTTTTAATTAGCTCATTGCAGCACAGATTACATGCTAGCTATAAGAAAAGGAAGGTTGAAGGATCAGAATGTTAAAAATTTAATTCCTAGCACTTCATCATCTCTGAAGTTTTATAAACAGAAAATAAAGCTTACTACTCATAAATGCCTGTTTAGACAGATTGCAAATGTCCAGTGTCTTTCTTTAGAGTGGGTCCATACATGATTATAAAGGAAATAAATACATGCTAATTGGGAAATTCCTGTAAATAAATAGTTCTTCTACCATTCTGCAGGTTTGAAGATAAAGTCTTAGAGTAAACAAAGGCTTGGGGAATTGTTTGGGGGAGAATGGGGTTTTGGTGGTTTTTTCCTTGTTTTTCACCAAATTCCAGATTTATTATAACATTCAAGAAATATACTTAATCCAAAAGGAATATATAGTATCATATCGTGTTATTTCAAAAGGGTGCAGTGAAAAAGGTAATGGTAACAACTGATGGACTGGCTAGGGAGGAGGGATTACTGCACAGCCTTGTTGTATTGAAGCACTCAGTTGACACTCATTGAGCATTCTCAAGGAAACAATGGATGTCTTCTTTATCTCTGTTGATACTTTAAGGGCATATTAATTGCAAAGAGAGTTAGTTTTAAGATTTATTGTCTCCTAGTGACATATCTGAATCACAAGATGATCCCATATGTCCTGTTCCTACATATCTTCCTTTTTTCCTAAAAATATAATGACCTTTTCTGTGAGTGTCAACTTATTGACTAAAGTGGTATTAGGAAAGGAAATGAAAACAGATATTGTAAGTAAACAGAACAGTATGCAGTCATTGATTAATACAACCAGAGTATTTTCTCTTTTTTCTTACTCTTGTCTTTCTGTCCTACCATGTCTTGATGACATGTGAAACTGTTTGTAGATGCAGAGCTTCCAATCTGAGGATAGCAGCTATTGCTTAGGAGGTTTTCCTCTGCAGGTATATTTATGTCTTTGTTCTTACTCTTCATAGATGCCAGAATTTCAGAAGAAGACTGTCCATATTAAAGACCCAGCAAGAGTAGAGGAGATTATTTGTGGCCTCATCAAAGGTGGAGCTGCCAAACTTCAGGTAAAGGTGTAACCAGTTTGGAATAAAAGCAACTGTGGGATTGTTACTCTGTGTCAAAAAATTTAAGCTTATCTATATATATGTAATAGAATTCAACCTTCAAGAAATCTCCAAAACTTAGATACGTTAACTCTTTTATTAGTCCTTGTTTATTCAACTGTAATTCAGCCACACAATTAAGTAAATGACATAAGCATAGAGGCTTAGTAATTTCAGAAAATATTCTCAGCAAAGGAATGAGAAAAACAGTTTTGTTAGAAAAAACATGACTCTTCTGGGATATGCTAGCTTCCATGACAATGGCTCAATAGAATAGGGAGGCTTCTGTGACACACATGCTACTCAGCTGCAGCTATTGTTGATCGTTCAGAATTTCTAGCCATTCTTTATTTTGTTCCTCCCTGTTGTAAGACAGTTTTGCTTTTTCTTTCCTTAAATAGATTATTACAGATTTTGATATGACATTAAGTAGATTTTCCTACAATGGAAAAAGATGTCCAACTTGTCATAGTGAGTACTTTTTTTTTTTTTAATACAGATTGATTTGTTCGCTCCTTTTAGTTTTCCCTATATTTTAATTTTCTATTCATTTCCTAATGAGCTTTTATATTTACTTGTTACCTAATCTGTACATTCTACTGACAAAGTATTCTAGTGACTGTGGTTTTTATGTGTGTGTATATATATATTAATCAACATCTGTGTGAATTAAAGCAGATAAGTTGCAGTTCACAATTAAAGCATTAAGTTTTGAACTCTCAGATGTTAGTGGCTAAATATGGTATGGTTGACTTTTGTTTTTCAAGAGCCCATCATAGTCCTGACACCTGCAAGAACCAGATAGTAAACTCCTTAGAATTCTTGGCAATTTTATCCTTATGCTGTAGTCTTTTGGAACAAGGAGAAGTGAGAACTCTAAAACATATAGGATGCCTCAGGATGATTTTGAAAACAATTAAATGTCAAGAAACAGATACAAAAGCTTGTAACTGACCTTGTAATTCCGAGATGAAGGGAAGGGCATCTTTATACCCATGAAGAAAAATGTGCTTTTTGCTGGTTTCTGGTAAGAAAAGTTCTGAGGAAGCATATTGATATGTCACCAGACATTGTCATCTGTGTTTTTACAGTGTTGTGTAGAGCAAAGTAAAATAAAAATATCATCTTGTTTAACTGTCTTTTTTTTCACCCCTTTCCCAGACATCATTGATAACTCTAAAATCATCACAGATGAATGTCGGAAAAAGGTAAACAGAACACCTACAAGCATTTGGTTTGTTGTACAGACATCTGTCATTATTCCCTGACAAGAATGTTACTTTGATTGCTTAGACCAAACACCAATGTATTTTATGAAATACATTAAACATCTGATGTTTTTCTTTTTCTTTCAGTTATTGCAGCTGAAAGAAACTTATTATGCCATTGAAATTGATCCAGCTCTCACCATTGAAGAGAAATACCCATATATGGTAGAATGGTAAGAGACACCTCCTATTTTCAGATTGTATTAATATTAGATTTAGTAAGTTTTTAAATGCAAATTAGTGGCAGTACTTAGCTTTCAGCTATCATATTAACTGAACTAATTAATTTGTACAACTGGTTTTATTTTGCTCTTAACCTGAATAAGCAAGAATTAACCATACAGGATGCTTTTCATCATGAAATTTAATGAAAGGTGAACCTTAGTAAGTGACATTCAACTAATTTTTTGTTTATGTTCTAGGTACCATAAATCTCATGCACTACTCATTGAACAAGGCTTACAGAAGGACAAGTTTGCAGAAATTGTAAGGGAATCTGATGTTATGCTGAAGTAAGTTCCTTTTGATTTTAATTATATCAATCTGTTTCAGAGCATTTTCTGTAGATTCTTCCTGAGTGTTGGGTGGAGGAAAAGAAAAAGAAAAGGAAAATTAAAAAACCCACACACGTTCCTGAGAATGTGACACCTTAACCTTGGACCACATTGAGTTCTCCATGCTCCCACTTAATTGGTGTGTTGTATCTAAATGCAGACAATAATCTCACTGTATAAAGCAGAGATCTGGAACTTTTTTTAGTCCCTCCTCTACAAGCTTAATTTCTGTAGACTTTCATCCTCTTAAAAAAAAAAGGATCACCAGTGCAATTTAAAGAGCAATGTAAAGTTTAACTTAATTCTTTTGAGAAACACTTGAGGAACATGTTTCATATGTTATATTAAATATTGTTCTTCCTCTATGACTGAAGGCAAGTTTAAAAGACAGCAAAATCCTTGTTCAAAATGTGCTGTGGCCTCCATCTCTTTGAAAGCCCTCTAAAACTGTCTGTAAGTTTTGGAATACTGAAACAGGATGTTAGAACTTAAATTGTGGAAGTATTTGTTTATAACACTGACTGAATCACTATTTTATGTACAACAGACAAGACCCAGTCTCTGCCTGTTTGAAAGCCTGAGTCAGTGTTGGTTGAATCTTCATCCACAAGCTAAAATTCTTTCCAGAACTTGCACAATACTTTTTTAAAATGTAAAATTCTACCAATCTATGTCTGTATGGAGAAAGCGTATACAGATAATATTGTCTTGTTCCTGGAATGCTATACATAGGGTACTGAATACTAAAAAACTTTCAGGAGATGGCAACAATAAATGCTTTCAAGATTTAAAAACAAAGTTTGTTTTATAGTAATGACCCTACAGAAAGTCACATATTTAAGCAAGGAAGATTGAAAGGAGATGTACAGCCTGATAATAGCTAGAATGAGTTCTGTTAGCTGCTTGTTTGTTCCAGAGTGCTTAGGGAGGGGGAAGTGGTTTTAAATCTTTAAAACATGATTAGATGTTTTGAGGGGTAAAATTATACAGACCAAGACTAAACAACTTGATGCAGAAGTTTCTTGCAAACATGCCTTGTGTTAGGTTGATGGTTCTTGCTGACCTGAAAAGGTGAAGTAAAAGAAATGCAGTAAAGTGCTCAGGAAATAATTCTTTTCCAAAGATTATGTGATTGTCTCATAAAAACTGAGACTTTTCTTGGCTTTTTTTATTTGAGATTTGATTTGTATTTGCATTCTGTGTTGCAGAGAAGGGTATGAGAACTTCTTTGATAAGCTCAGTGAACATAATATTCCTGTGTTCATATTTTCTGCTGGGCTTGGCGACATTCTTGAGGAAGTAATCCACCAGGCTGGGGTCTACCATTCTAATGTCAAAGTGGTTTCCAATTTCATGGATTTTGATGAAAATGTACGTATGAGATAACACATTCTTATCAAACATGTTTGATAAATACCACACTGTTTGTGGTATTTAGTATCTATTTATACACCGTACAAGATAGATATATATAGAGATATATAGATATATACACTCCTCCAAGCAGGGAGAATCACTGTCTACCTGCTCTTAACTGTGCTGTCACAGCCATAACATTGATTTATATTACAGCCTAATTTATATTGTTCATCATCACAGATTATGTAGTTCAATCTTGGCTCAACAATAACATTACCTCTTTCATTCTAGATTCTGTCCTGCCTGAATGGTACCAGAAATAAATTCAGTGTTGCTTTTTTCAATAGGGAATATTAAAAGGATTTAAAGGAGAATTGATTCATGTTTACAACAAACATGATGGTGCCTTGAAGAACACAGAGTACTTCAAACAGCTAAAAGACAACAGCAATATCATACTGCTGGGTGATTCTCAAGGAGACTTGAGTATGGCAGATGGAGTAGCAAATGTTGAGCACATTCTTAAGATTGGCTATCTCAATGATAAAGTAAGTAGCCTTACATAACCTTGTAAGCTTTGAATGAAACACTGGGAGTTATGAACCTGTTAATGAAACAGGTTCATTATAATGTAGTTCAGATATCAAGCCATGTTTAGCCTATACTTGGGTAGATATTTCAAACATTTTTTTGTGGATTTTTCTCTAACCCATAAGCTCAGAGCCACAAGTATATAGTGCCTTGGTTTTTGTAGAGAACTACTTCCAAATAGGTGTTTCCTAGAGAAGTAAAATTCAAAGGCTATAAAAATTAATTCTCTTAATTCCTCCTGTGGCTCTTCCTCCTTTCAGTACTGAATTGATAATTAACAAAAATCATAATCTTGCAAATAACAAATCCAGGCAGTCTCTCCTCTTTTCTTTTTCCTTCTTGGGATTTTTAAGTGACACTCAACTAATTATTTGCTAGTGTTCATTATAATGAACATCCATATACATTGACGAGAGAGAAAACTTCAGTTTTATATTTCTCCCTGTCTTTCCAGAAGTAGTTCTTCTTTCAGTATCTCTATGGGGGAGATCCTGGAGTAAACATGAGTTATTATATCCTGGAATGCACTTTAGGTCAGGCCACTCCTACTTTGTCCTCCTGTGGAATTCACTTGTAGGAGTGATAATTCTTTGCATGGCTTATTCCCAGAATTTGGTGGAAAGATTGGGCAATATTTTAAAGACAAAAACTCTTTCAATAATTAATTCTATAACTAAGGGGGTCTTTCTTTTTATCCCTTCTGCAATTAGGTAGATGAGCTTTTGGAAAAATACATGGACTCTTATGATATTGTCCTGGTGAAAGACGAATCCCTGGAAGTTGCCAACTCCATTCTACAGAAAATCCTGTAAATTGCAGTCTCAAGTCACTCCATTCCTTCCAGGAGGCAACTGGACAGAAGAGCACACATGTGCTATCTTAGATGTGTTTATTATTGATTTATGGAACTGATGGATTTAATTTAAAACTTTATCTTCATTTTGGTATTATGGAATGTATATGGTATCAATTATCAACTACAAGCTCCATTTACTGCTCTTACACTGTACTTTATTGTCTCACACTCCTGTTGTAACGAGATCTAAATTGGATTTATAGATGTGATAAACTGCTGCTGATGGGATGCTGTGGTTCACTGTCCTTTTTAATCAGGCATTTCAGAGGAGCATTTTAGAAAACATGGCTATTTTGTAAAATTGAAGGTGTAAATGCTCTGTAAAGGGTGTGCGTTTGTTACCTTTTCAAAGACATTTCAGTCTCAACTGTACTTTGAAGGATCTTACTCATATGCTACATAATTTCATACAAGTTTTTCATACATATATTTTTCATCAGTAAAAATGCTTTTATTCACCCAATTCGGACAAAATGTTTCTTCATATTTTTGCATCATTGCACAACATTCTCTGTCCTAACTGTTTCTTTATCCTCTGTGAATCGGAAAAATGTTTTAAGTTACTGTGTCTGAGATAAAATTTCTCATCTTTGCAACAGATAGTTTCACAAGCTGATAGTCCACAGCCTGCCTGCAATGAGCAGGGTCATCCTCAACTAGACCAGGCTACTCCAAGCCCTGTCCAACCTGACCTTGGATGTTTCCAGGGATGGGGCATCTACCACCTTTCTGTGCAACCTGTGCCAGTTTCACCACCCTCACCACAAAAGAATTCTTCTGAAAGTTTTTCCCCTGTACTGAGCACATTACAGCACCTCGCAGCATTCTGTACAGAGTACAGCTTAATCCAGCCACAATTTTGGAAGCTTGCTCAGATATATTGCAGGATAACTTAAAGATGATGTTGTGACCCTGCTCCTGTGAGGTCTCGGCTTTACTAAATCTATTCATTAACAAAAGAGAGCAAATCATACAACTCCTGCAATGTGCAATATAATCATTGTTCTCTTTTGCTTTCTTTTATACAGAGCAGAAACTGTGCCATCTTCCGTTCCCTGAGGAATTGTAAGGAAAATGTGGGAGAGCTTAGATCTGCATTTTCTTCCACCAGAATTAAAACTCATCTCAAGAAATGGCCTCTTTCATTACAGCATCTGGTCTGTTATTAAAATTCTGACGTGGTATCACCAGACATTTTTTCTGAATCAGCAGCTTTACATCTGTTACTACCCCTGCTAGAACTTTTCCAAGAAGGGAAGAGAGAGAATAGTTTCCATACCCCACCTCTGCATCCTCTGCAGTAAAATGAAATTAATCATCCCTGGATTTTGAATGCAGGGCAGAGGTTCAATGCACAATCTGAGATAGTGTGAGCATCCTTTCACAAATCACATGGCACATGCTGTGCCATCAGGGAACTGCTGAGCACAGCGACCTTTTAGAAATTCCATCCTGCATCAGAATAGGCAGTGTTTGAGGGATGATCTCCTCCTTGTACAAAATCTACAGTCATGCAATTCCCTAGGCCTGACACAGGGGCAGCCAGGAGAAGAAAACCAGTAGGACAACCAAGGTGAGGATCTTGAGGATAGTGCCTTGGCTGCCTTCCATTCCAGAGGCGTGACTCAGGGAGCAGCAGCAAACTGCTGAAGAGCTGAAGGCACCGTAGCAGTGCCAGGGACAGGAGGAGATGGGAGCAACAGCTGCTAAGAGCCTGGCAGCCAAAGCCAAAAGATGGGAAGAGCTTGCAGTCAGCAGTCACAGGGACTGGATGTCTCCTCCATTTTCCTGGGGCAGGAATGAGGTCAGGATGGTCATGGCAAAACAGAGAGAGAGGGAGCAGCCTTCCTACAGCCTTCCTTGTGCACTTCCTGCACTGCAGCTCCAGCACCGTGGGCAGGACAAGCAGGGCTATGCTATGTGTGACTCCTCATAGGCATCAGCATGAGCTGCCCACCCAGTGACTTGGTCTGAACCACTCAGGCACAGCAAGGATTTGGGGAATGCCACAGCATTTCCAGGGGAGATCTGCAGACACAAGTTCTTTATCAGCTTACATTTGGAGTTTCAGGCACCTGCAGAACTTACATTGGCTGGGCTAGTGTTACAGTTTTGGGAGGAAGGGAGTAGAGTTAGTGAATCTTGGGGTTTAGAGCTTTTTTAGACATGCAATCATGCTGGCTCTTTTGTCATAACTGCCAAATAAAAGTCCAAAAGGCAAAGGCCTTCTGAAAAACATCAAGGTGTTTGGATGCACTGCTTACTCAACCAGCCTCTAGTTGCAAGAGTCTAATTACCAGGCATTACTCCCAAAGTTTACACTGAGACAAAGTTTTCCATTTACAGGCAGTTTATCTTTGGAATACAGATAACAGCTAAAATTCAGAGAATGTGAAGTGTAGCTGATAGTCACAGCTTCACAGCATGAGATGTGTCAGCAACACTCTGGCATTCTGACTACAGTGTAATGGATTTCCCTGATTTTCCCAGCACCAGTGAAAAAGAGGGGGGCAGTTCTGGTCTCTCTGTGCAGTGTTTCTGAGAAGGGAAGTGTCCCACATTTTCATCAAAATTGTCTCAGGATACATGAACTCATTGATACTCTCTCCAGAATTTTTCCTCAGCCTTACTCAGCAGGTGAGCAAGCCACCACTCTTTCAGCATGATGAGGATGTTCAACTCACAATTTAAGAAAACCCCAACAAATAAACAAAACCACATAGAAAAGCACATGCAGAGCAGTGTAGAAAAGGACTAGGAAGCATCTTTAAAAGAAGTTACCAAAACAGATCTCCAACTACATCTTAATCTGAATTACTGAAATTAGTATTCAGCCTCTTAAGAACCCACCCATATCAGAAGGAAATTAGATGGTTTTCCAATTACATGGACATCTGAAACTGGTAGAGGATTTTAGATGACCACCATCTTTCAAGCATTATGTAAGGAAGATCTTCCAATCTCACCTCCAAGCAGGTGGACAATGAATGTTCAGTCACCAAATGTTCAGTCCATAATGACAATCTCTTAAAGAAAAGGATTCCTGACCTTCCACAAAGACACAGGTAAGTTAAGATCTCCAGCACACTTTACTCCTACCATTAAATCCTGTTAGTCTCAGAACCCGTGTTAAGGATCTGCTAGAGCAGCAAACCTTTGCTAGGACTTGAAAGCAGTTATGCCACGTTGCACTTACTTGCTAGAACCCATTTGCTGTAGAAGGGGTATCTCCATGCCAAATAATTTACTTCTTGAAATGCCATTCATGCAACTTTATAGAAAAAACAGTTACTTATACAATCAACCTGAACCAGGAGGTCAGATTTTAAAAACCTGCATTGGGCTGTAGAGATTATCATTGTCTGTTCATTATCTCACATCCCACTGCCAACCATAACTCTTGCTTATGTAACACTTAAGGGAAAACACAGGATGCATTTTTAAATATCCTCCTCCACTTTATCAAAATCCCATTGTTTTATCACAAGATTGTTGTCTAGAAATTAGAATTTGTATTATCAGTTGCCTCTCCAAAACCATGAATAAAATTAACTGCAAACAAAATTAACTCTACAGCTACAGGTTAAGCCAAGCCATCCTTCTCCAGCCAGTCTAATTCTTGCAATTGCTATCGAGATTCTCCTTTCAGTTTTAAGAAACAACTACTGTGAGTAGTATGTCTTTCTAAATAAAATTTCTAACCAGAAACATCTTGCAACCCTAAAAATGTATTTAATTTATTATTTAGTTTGGAAAGAAAGTTATGCATTTCTCAGACTATTTTCCCATAGCCAAAAGAGTACATCTAAAGTTAAAAGAAAGGAATAAACAAAATTAAGTGAATTTGTTACTCTTTTTTCTTCCTCTACTCACAATATCTGTTCTGTCTGTAGTACATGCCCAAGGTCAAGTATTTGGGACCTTTATTTAGCTGAAAATGAATCCTCCTCTTAGTGGGTGTTGCAGCCAGATCAAATGTCCTCCCACTGTCCAACAAATACTGATAGTGCTGAACTGAGCTCAAAACTTGCACCCTGTACTAGCTAAATATGTCATTTTCAAGTTTAAAGGAAAATCCAAATTTTTTTTTTCACAAAGAAAAACACAATATTCAAGTTTAACTGCAAATTCTGATTTAAGTATAATGTCTGTTCTACTTGGACCAGACAGAGATAGCAGAAAGTATTGCTATCAAATTAGGACACAAAAATCATACAGAAAAAAAATATTCATAAATACCTGGGTTTTTCCGGGTACACACCCATGTTCCTTTTCTTTTCCACTGAGCCCCTGACAATTCAGTCACCAATTGCCAACCTTGGCTGCTAGCAACTTCCTTTCCTAACAGCAGTCAGCTGCCAGCCCTGAGAATAGCAGCTGCCTGTTTCATTAGAGGAGTAAAAACAGCCAGAGTTCTGGAGACCCCCTCGTTAGCTAAGCCCAGTTACATCTGGTTCTTAATGACCCTTGAGAGTTATCTATTTTTATAAAGTAATTACAATTAAGTATGGTAAAAAACTATCTAGATACTAATTCTGTAAATAAATAAATCCAAAATAGAGAGATTCTATAGATAATTCTAAATAGGGAAGTTGTAAATACTAGGAGACAGTACACACTAATAGATAAATTCTACATAGGCAAATTCTAAATGCTAACATTAATATGCTAATAAATAGATGAATTCTAAATAACCAGGTTCTGGTTTGGTGAACAGGCAAGGCAGACTGCCCTCACTTTTAGAGGCTGCCACACACCCTAAGAAGCAATAGGTGGACGATTCAACCTAAGTGCAACCCTTCACTGAGGAAGGTGGCCCCAAGCCTTCCTTCAAGGGACAAGCCAATAGCTGCCAAAAGAAAAAAAAAGGACTGGGTCTATGTCAGTGATCAGAAGTTCTGGATTTTAAGCTGTTTAGCCTAACACAGCCAGGCAGGCCTGGTCTCTGTTGCCTTTGTCTGGGCAATGCCCTGTATAAACACCATTATTTTATAGCAAGTTTTCCCATATATTCTCTGATTTTCCCCAAAGCTGCATTCTTTTTTCCTAATGGCAACCTGAATACTTGGAAGGATGAGGTGAGGGGGCAACAAAAACTTCCTCTTGAAGGAAAAACATCTTTAGATGTATCACAAGCCATGTTTGCTAAGTCCTAAGGAGCAATGGCATGAGAACTTCAGATGTACTTACCCTAGCCAGAGGTACTGGTAAAGTCATCCCTGCTATCTGACAAGCACTTCTAAAAAAATCCAGCACAGCAATTTTTGGGATCACCAATTGACAGTGCTGCTGTTTCTCCTGCATTTGCCCTGGAGGACAACTCTGTTACCCTGGTTGACCAGGAACAGCCCATCTCCTGGCATCCATCTGCAGTGTTCCTCCACGCAGAAACATTGGGTTCATTCACTAAGGTTTTCTCAGACAAAACAATTCAGGATATCACAGAATGGTTGGGGCTGGAAGGGACCTTAAACAGTTGGAAGGGAACTTAAGAGTTCAATCCCCCCAAAAGGAGGGGGGATATCCACAAGACAGACTTGGTTTTTTGGGGGTACATATGAGAACAGAGTAAGGAGCAGTTTCCACACTGAATTCTGCTTCTGGCAGTACTCCAATCACAACTTGCTTCCCACTCCTCTCAGCTTTGTCAGCACACAGAAGGGACTGCATCTGAACCATAGCAAAAAGTGAGCAACTGCTTCCAAGTAAAGCAAAAGGGAAAAACAGCCTGCTGAGTCAAGAGCTGCTTTCACAAGATGGTAAGGAGCCATTCTGGACCCAAACTTTGGAATGGAAGTGCCTGCCCCTGATATCCACAACTTCTACACCTGGTAGAAAATCATCCATTATCATAGTTTAAAATATTTTTTCTGAACATTAATAGCGGTATTGAACAGATTCAGGGTAAGCCTGCTGTGTGCCAGAGAAGAGAGCTGCAGGAAGGGTATTTGCTTCAACTCATGGTCCCAACCCACCAAAACTCCAGGGAAAAAAAAAAACTTTAAAAGTAATAGTTGATCAACATTTTATTTAACAAAAAGATCAGTTATCCAAGATTTAATGGTACCAAATTCAAAAAAATATTTCACTGCACTTTTTGTAAGAACTCCATTAAAAACCAATACAAACTGTTTTCATCCAACTGAAATACCAATTTTTAGAAAGAGCATCTCAGGGAACTTACGTCCCACATGTACAGATCAAGGAAAGCAAGAAACTAGACACAAAGCTTATAATGGAAACACAACTCCCTGCCCACTCCTCTTTGACAGTGTCTCACTCTATGTGTTTGTGCTCTTTGCATGCTGTGTACTGAGGGGGATCCCATGGCCTTCCAGAAAATGGATCTGTTTTGTGTATTTAGTACTGAGCAGCTCTGCTCAGTTTGTCGAGCTAACAGGTGACTGTCTCAAGGCACAGAATCTGAGCAGCACTCCCAGAGCTGACTTTGTGTTGAGGGCTGGGCCAGAACGTTAGCACACACAAACAGATGGGCCTGTTTCTTGATTCTACCACTATCTATCTGTTGCCACTGCAGACTGCTTTGCTGCTTTAAGTACTTACTCCTTAATCTATAAATTCCCAAAATAGGAGACAGAAGCCCAACACAAAATCAACTGTGTCCAGTATTTATGACAGCATTTGGACCCTGTATGCTAATATTTAATGTCTAACAAAACTATAAGTAAGGGTGCAACTAGAAAGGTTTTGGAATGACTGATGGGAACACTGGCCAGCAAGAGTCAAGGTTACTAATTCAGCACAGTACAGATGGTAGGAAAATTTTATTCCATGAGGTAAAAACCTAACACATACACAGTATCAATTCTAGTTCTGTTTAATTTAAGTTACTCCTTATGTAAATTTTGCAATGGCACAGCCATGTTCTGCAATTTGCAAATTAGATTTTCTGCTGGCAGAAATCCATGTGAATTTGTTCAGTTACTGGGAAGAGTGCTCATGCCTTCTGAAAGGAACTGGGATTAACAGCTGACAACTTTTACAGGTTATTTTTACAGGGAATATTTCGCTTCATTTTCCTACACAAATATTTCTGATACAGAAGGTTTTTTAAAACTCTTTTAAAAGCATTTTATAGGTTTTCCCGCTACCATCCACCCAACTGACCGTGTTTTGTTCAATGAAAACTTCGGATCTTTAGCATAAAAGCAGACCCCACATACACATGTGGTTCACGGCACCACATACAGCAGGACACTCCTTACCTGTCTATACATCCCACCTTGAGGCACTTAACACTTTTTTCAGATCTACCTAACAATTCCAACTGAAAATCTCTTCCCATTTTAACAGCCCACCCACATCCAGGCAGAGGCAGACACAAGCTGTCCAAGGGCTATCCTTCCAGAATCATGCTTGCCAAAATTCCCTCTGATACACGTGTTTGAACAGTAGGTCAGCTCAGGATTCTTGGGTTTTTTTTTATCTTTACAGTTCATCATGCTCCTCTTTGGCCTCCTGATCTTTCAACTTGAATTCTTCAGCAGTAACTTTACCATTTCCATCCCGGTCTTGATTGGTGAACATATTTTTAACAATCTTCTCAAAATCAAAGCCAGGAGCTAATTTTCCTTTGCCAGTATCAACTTGAGTTTGGATGTACTCTGAAAACTAAGAGGGGGGGAAGGAGAAAAAAACATCTCACAGTGAAAAGGACATTTGAAAATAAGGAATATCCAGCATTTTACTACTTATTAAGTGTACGTAGGACACTGTTACTACCCCATAAAGTTTACCAGCCAAACTGGGCTAATTAGAACAGACACATGAGGTTAAATCACTCTTTGTGGAGCTCAGCAGGGATTTCCTCACTCATTGCAGTGGGTTTTGGACCCATAACAAGAAGACTTCTTTTTCATCATTTAGGAGGAAGATGGGTTGGACAGCTGGACATAGGAACAGCTCTATACAGATGGAGGGCAGTAATTTTGCATGGTGATGCATGAAGCTCACACTGTAAAACAGAAACCCACCTGCATCTTAGAGGGAGCAACACACAAGAATGATTGCTGATGTGGACAGCAACAGCCTCACCCTACCTCTTTCTCTAAACCAGTAAAAGCTTTTTTCTTCTCTGCAAGGACAGATGTGGAGGTACACATAAGAGAGGATGGAGATGGAAGAAAAGCAGAGGTAGAAGAGAGTGCTAAGAAAAGGGAAAACAAGAATTCAATTTTCAATATTAGGTTTTTAAATCCTCAAAAGCATTTCATGCTGTTCCACAGGGCCACAGCCTGCCCTGTGAGCACTGCAGGCAGCACCACTCCAGGGAGAAAAGAAGGGACAAAGAAGAAGGGACAAAACAGAAGGATTGAGAAAGGTGACAAAAGAGACTTCAGAAGAGAATAAAAAAATAAAATTTGAGTTAAAAGAAAAGGCAGAGGAAAGTCTTGCAGAGGTTTATGTTATCAGAGGTGGTGTGGCAAAAGCAAGTGGCTTTCACTGGGGCACACAATGACATTCTCGCAATGCAGATTTTAAAAGCAAGCAAGGGGAAGAACTTGACTGCACAGTACACAATTCATATGTGTAAGGAGTGGTCACTGGCATTGCCAGCCTCCAGAAGAGATTAGACAGTTCCTGGATGCACTGCTGCAGGGTCAGCTGTAGCTCAAGAATTCACCACAAACTATCAATTAACGCTGAGACAGACACCAAGAAGGCTGATACAGCAAAAGAATGTTGGATATCAACTCTGCCTCTTACACTTATGTCCTAAAGATTTGTTGCTGACCAAGGAAGCCACAACAACAAATGATCTTATGCAGTATGACCGTTCTTACAGTCCTTTTTTTCTTTTTTCTTTAACTCTAAAGCTGAATAACCACATTTTAGCTGACACTCTGACTTCCTGTTCCCTGGAAGAAAAATGCTATTCCAGAAGAAGAAGAGAAGAAAATGAGGAAAGACTCCATCCTTCAACATCGGCATTGATGGTGGTAGAAGAAAACCACTGCAGGTGTTTTCATCATCTCAGCTTACCTCCTCCAGAAGAACCTCTCCATCATGATTCTGGTCTATTTCTTCAAAAAGGTTGGGAGAGACTTCCCCATTCCATACAAACATGTATCCTTCAGGCAAGCCAGACACCAGTTCCAGCAGTTCGATGTCGAAAACTAATACAGCACTACCAGGCACTTCTCCTTCTGTCACAACAAATGGCAAAGAGGAGTATTTATCCTCATTTACATTGTAGGGGATATTTCCTTTTAATCCACAATTAAATTTATCTTCCTGCTCCAAAAGGCACTTCTCTAGTGTGATCCCTAGCCCATCAAATCTTCCTGATCACTTCATCAAGAGTGATCATAAAAGGAACCTTTCATAACAAAACTTGAGGCACTGATACAGATTGCCCACAGAAGCGTGGATGCCCCATTCCTGGAAATGTTCAAGGCCCCTGAGCAACCTGTTCTAGTGGAAGGTGTCTCTGCCCATGGAACTAGCTGATCTTTAAAGTACCTTCCAATCCAAACCATTCTATAATTCCATTATTCTAACTGCATCCATTTTTTTTACTTTTAAAAACTAAACTTGTGGGAATAATCCATTTTCCTTTATTTTGCCAATACACTGTGTATCAGCATACTTCTGTGAGACTCAACAGTGTTGCAACAGCTTGGGATATTACCTTAGGGAAACCATGGAAGGAGTTTAATTTGGTCTTGAAAAAGAAAATGCTCACCTCTAATCTGTTTGCAAGAGACTAATTTCTTCAGATAGTTGGGTATATACCAACACACTAACAAACCATGCAACATTTCACAACATGTATCAAATGTAACCTGAACAATGGCAAATACTTATGACAGGTATTTTACACAGCAGACTTTTCATGTTATGAGGAAGTTTTCAACTTATTACGTATAGCTATGCAATTATATATAATGTATAATAGATAAAATCACGTATAAAACATTGCATATATATAATACTCCTAATTTTTCACAGAAGACAGGTACAACTGGAAATGCATTCTTATCTCTTAACGCAAATTAATTCTCCATTAAGCTCTGCACATGATGCCGGACAGTCTTTATAAACTACAAACTGTTCTGGAGCTATTCAAACAACACGGCAACTTATGCAACTGTTTCCATACACATCAGAATTTGGTGATCTTGCTGATCTTGAGATAGACTCCTTTCCCTCAAATATTTTAACCAGCAGGACCAGAAACAACATACATGGACATGAAAGTTCTTGTCACTTCTATATCATTCTTTTTATTACTGCTGTCCATGTCATTAAAAATTGATAAGCCTTAATGCCTTAAAGCTGCCTTAAAATGCATTTGTGTTGGAGTTTTAACAGCACCAATACACTGTTTCACACCTTACAGTCAGTTTATGTATCTTCTGAGTTTCCTAATTAGTGCTGACCAGTCCTCTACGGCCCTGTCTCCTGAACAACACTTCGCACGTCCAAACACAAGCACCCAACGCCCTGTCATGGAAAACAGTGTCTGCATCCCTCTGCAACACCAGACTGCCTGGAGCTTTCTGTTCTGACAAAGCAACATTAGTGGGCGCACATGTTCCCTTTTGTACTGTGATGGTCTTTCTATTGGCCACAGCAACAGCATGACTTGAAATGCAACACAGACAGCCTGTTCACTGGGGAACAGGGAGGAGGGGGAGGGTCTAAAGTAATGACACAAAAAAACTCTAAAAGAATCTCATTCAAACAGCTAATAAAACATGCACGCCTGTGTTTCAGTCACTCTAGAGATGCTAAGTGGATGTGCACTCACCAACTCCATCTTCTCCATAACCAAGGTGAGGTGGGATAACAACCGTCCGTCGTTCCCCAACACACATGTCCTGAAGGCCTATGTCCATCCCCAACACCACCTGACCAGATCCCAGAACTATGTTGTAGGTCTTGCCAAGGCTGTGTCTGGAAAGGAAGGGAAAAATGAAAAAAAAAAAAAATCAACATAAAATAGAAAATTTCTGTTGTTCAAAATTACCACAGAAGTAGCAGTTTCTAGTAGTGTCCTATCATTGCCAAAAATTAACTTAATATCCAATGCTTTGTTCTACCTAACAGTTACCTGAAGTTGTTCTCAAGTTACAGCTAGCACCAAACAGACAAGTCTCTGCTCCTGACATATCCTCTGGAATCCTAAAATTTTAGGCTTCTTGGATGAAATCCAATTAAAATCATTACTCGTGCCAATTACAACCCCAAGGTATTTTATCTCAAAATAAGGGCTTTTGCCTTTCACATATTTTTAACTGTCGTAATTGGACTTTTCAGCAGATGTAAAAATTCCAGATGTACATTTATCCTAAGACCACCAACTCTATAGAGGGATCTGAGTGTATTCTCATGGATCAGCCATCTCTTTAACGAAATCAGTCACTATAATGTGGTAGTTAGTAACACGAATAGCTGCTACTACTACTGCTATTTAACCATATTAAATTTTGAATTATACCTTGCTGCCCATGGCTCATTTCTAAAATTAGAAAATATCACCAGTTAAAAGCCCACAAGTAAAACATATTGTGATTCTAAAGGCAGAGGGTGCAGCATTAAGGCTCTTTATTCTATTGGTTGCCTTTCTTTGGTTATTTGGCTTGGCTGTGCCTCTGCAGGACATGCTAGTACAACAGAGTATTATTTGGAAAGAAAACCATTCAGTGGCTAAGAGGTCAGCCTTAAATTAGGAGCACATGATTCATGATCTTTGATTCTCTAAAAAGTGCTGTGAGTAGGATGGTCTTGACATCCCTTGGCTCCTGCTACAAAATGGAAATTGAGCACTCCTGACACATAAACTGTTTTGAATCCAAACACGTTACTTGTATACATCCTTGCCTACAGCATCACACCACGTGCTCCAGATTAAGGCAGCTTTTCAGCTCTGCAAGCTATTGTGTACACTGTGAAACTTATGAGCTGCTTCCTGTGGTAATTATAACCTGGTTAAAAATAGCTTTTCCCAACTTCCCTTCCAAAAAATAAAATACTGTTTGGATGACTTGCACTATTCAAAAGACTAAGGCAAAGAAAAAGGGAAGCTAACAGAAATATTCTTGTAGCTTTGTGCCAGGCTCACTTCAGTGCTACAGGAGACAAACTGGAGCAATCTTTTGCTTCCCTCATACATCTACTGCCAAGAGAGAGGAGGAAGAGGGATATTAGCCTCACAGTTACAATCAAGGCCTCTGATAGTTTCTCCCTGCTGACATTTAAAGCCACACTACAATACAGGAGCAGCAATGTGTGCTGCAGACATGACAGGTGACCATTTACTATAAACCACACTCAAGGTATCTTTTAACAAGACCACAACAAGTAGCCCTACTAGACCTCTCTCAGGAGTACTGAATAGGTACAGAGCACAAATCCTACTCAATAAACTGAATAAACCTGGACAGGTCATTCATGATGAGACCTGTGTTGTCCTGGCATGACTCGCCCAGACACTTGAACTGGCCCATTTAAACAGAATGCCATGCAACAAGTTTCATCACTCCACACATACTCTTTACATTCTTCTCCAACACACTCCTACATCCTTTTTGTTCTTGGTTCTGTCATTATGTTAAGACAGATTGTCTTTAAATTCTCCACCTCCTATGTACCTTTGGCAGGCAGCCATAAAGAGAAAAATACATTCTACATAAATACTCAGTTTAAAAATAAAAAAATCCTTTATTCCCTGCTAACTTGCTTTGCAGGGACTTCATTCTGCCTTCACTGCTGCTGGGAGTATTTTCCTTACCAGCTTGTTCAAATACCTACGTGGAGTCTAGCAAGGTTCCATCCAGGAGTGAAGCATTGTAGTGGTATTTCAGGTAATCCCCCTTCTTGCTCAGCACGGTGCAGTTGGAAGGTTTGTAGTGGACAGTAATGCTGACTGAGTCTGAGGGGTTGTGGAAGTCCACCACGTGGATGTCAAAGACTAGCACTGCAGATCCTGGAATCTTTCCTAAATAGGAAGCAAATTAGACAAATAGAGAAAGAAATGGTACCCAAACAGGCAGATGATGTCCAGGTACTGCACCCTGTAGGAATATGCATTCCTGCTGTGTCTGCTACTGAGTCATTTTGCTCTTCTCATTCAGACTTAAAGAATGCAGCAGATGCAACCTGCATCCAATGTAGGAAAGACAACCAGTGGGAAAGCACAAAGCATGTACTCAGTTCAATGGTGAAGGAAAAACTTTTGTTATCCTGAATTTTATAACTATGCAGAAATTAAGCAATAACCATGCATTTCATGTGACTATCCTAAATAACTCATTTGTGTTTCATGTACCAATTCAATATTGATTGTCAAAATTCTCAAGAACTTCTCATGCTTCAAGGAATATCATTTTATGTAAAAGGTTACAGTTCCTTAAAATATCCTAAAATGAGGCAATTACTTCCTCCTCTTCCCAGGATTATGTGCATTACCAGGATTAACAAAACACATCCAGGCCTAGGATTGGGGTTTGTCAGTAAAGGAGTCTAATTCCTCATCAACAGCACAGAACTTGCATTCCCAGAAGAAAGGCTTTTTTTCTAAATCACTTACCCAAGTAACATCCCAGGAGGCGCTTTTTGAAACACCAGCTACAATGCTGTGATCAGCTAGAAGGGTTATCATATTCAGCCCCTCACAGCAATCTGTTTAGATAGCAATGAATTTTCCCAAAGAAATGCTAATTTTATGTTACATATACATGGTTACTTCACTGTTACATGCATCCTCCATTTACAGAGGTGGCTTAGAAATACAAAACCCATGGCTGTGGAAGAAATGGGGAAGAAAACTTTACATGATGAACTCCTTCAGGACAGAGAGTTTAAGACACACAGGAAGGAAGATCTCACACTGCAGAGCTCCTGGAATCCAGCTACCAGTCTGCCTGAAACACCAATTATCCAAATGAGTTCAGGCTACCAGGTACGTTTGAGATTGTTCTGTACTTTATTGTCCTACCTATTTAGCTAATCAAAATAATCTTGCAAATTCTGGATGTGGTCTTCCCAATTTGATGTCCACAAAATAATGAACTAATTAATAAATCTTTCAAATGCCAGCAAAATGAAAATACACACAGATTAACTAAACAATAAAGGTTTAAATACAGAAGACTTGAATGCAAAGCCAAGCTCACCTCTCCCTTCTTCTCCATATCCAAGATGAGGGGGGATTATTATTCTTCTTCTTTCACCAGTGCATACACCTAGCAAACCTTCATCCATTCCAGCAATCACATAACCTTTCCCAACATAGGTGTCATATGTACGGTTCCGGGAATAACTATGGAAAATATCTGCATTTTAGCAGTGAACTCAAGAAAACGTGAGCTCTTGCAATAGCTCTGCAACACAATTCTTAAACCAGTTAAGGTCAAACACACAGTCATTAACCAGCACCAGGGAGGCACACAGGAACTATGTTCCATGAATCCAGGCCACCAGGTTTCATCAGTCAGTGACACATGGGTCACTGATTACCCAGCAGAGAGACCCTGGCTAGTGAACAGCCAGCACATTTGCAAATTCATTTCTACTGTACCTTGAAAGAAAAATCATACTTATTTATTTTAAATTAAACAAAAAACAGGTTTTGACAAGTAACTGAAAATAAATGGTTTACTCCTTTAAGATTTCCTCTGCCCTGACACTACTTTAATAAGCACTTATCAACAAGCTATGGTTGATAAGTGCTTCATCTTCATGACACACCCTGCAGACTACCTCATTTTGCAACCACAGCTATGTAGTTCAACTACTAGAAGGAGCAGGTGGGATAAATGGGTTCTCCTGGGATGCTCAGCATTAAAATGAGTCATGACAACAAAACAGTATCAACACTTAAGCCAACCACTTACACGCAGGTTGAAGGACCTGCTTCAACACCTCATGAGAGTAAAACAAGGCTACAACAACAAATGCTGTTTCTTACATGGACATGACTGTCTTCTGCCTTTCTTGAAGGCACATTGCACAAAGGCACAGCCCAAAGAGAAGGCAGAAATGTTTTAATTCATCTTTACAAGATGGAGAAGAACTGGGAAAGAACTAAACTAGTACAAGACCAGACCCTGATGTAATTCAGAGGTTTATTCAACTTACTCTAAGTCCAGACAGCTTTGGCTGAGCTGCCCAGGGCAGTTCTGCAGCTGATTATTTCAGAGTAAAAAGGCAAAGGAAAATATTATTAGAGCTCTCAACCCCAGCCATTTGCAGAGCTTTTGGCATGCTCCCTGTACTAGTGAGAAACTTTGTCCTGGATAGCTCCAGGGTTTTCAATCCCTATTGTTAGCTGCTCTATTTCTTCATTTATGAATTCTGCAGGAGGTCAGGATACCATGTTTTAATGCATAAGCCCTCTAACAACTCTCAGCACTTCAGAATGATGTAGAGGTGGCTGTCTACAAAGCATTTATTACTATTTCTTGACAGAAACCCTCATATAAATACTACAGCTATTTTCAAAAATTGATTAATTACTACAGAAAATGCTCATATCTCAAAAAACAGAAATAGGTACATGGTGGATAAGCTTTGAGTTGTTAACTTATAAGCTTTCACAAATTGTAAATCAAGGTCTACAGAGATGGCTGCTGCAGTAGTACTGAACATTTTTTCTCTGAGTTTATTTTGTAAAGCATTTTACATTGGCTCATTTTCATCTCCTTTTAGGTACTTCCTTCAGCTATTCCAATAGCTGGAGTGGGATAGTAAAGCACTGTTCCACTAAAAGCAACCAAAGTCACAGAAAGCTACAAGGGTATTATTCATATGATGCTGTATATGAGGCTCATGTTCCCACAGAGCTTTGAATTTACTGTCACAGTAATCCCTCTTCCTTTATCACAGAAAACCCCTCTTATTGAATTCTGGAATTCCATAATTCAGTCTTGAAAGTCATCAGCCTTCAAAATGTAAACAGTTTCCAAGTATAAATGTTCTTAACCTCACACCAGCTACTAGCACACTGACTCACAATTCTCAGGACATAAAATGGAATCATATTTATTTTCTCTCTCTTCAGTGGTATTACCTATTTGTCAGAAAAATCCTTTGGGGCAAAGAGTCTTCAGGCTTGTGTGCCTAAAGCACTTGGCTTCACTGAGTGGATCACTACCCCTAGATGGCATCTGTGACAATGACATGGTACAAAACAGCTCTTTTCCTTCCCATATGGAAAAGTTTTCTATGAGTCTTTTAGAAGTCCACTCAAAATTTTCAAAAAGGAAGAAAAAGCAAAGAACTGTGTTTGAGCATGTTATGGACATGACACAGGAGTCAAACTGGAAATGAAGTCTGTAAAGTTGAATGTTTTGGTTACCTGGAATCAAATAATGTTCCATCCAAAAGTGTGCCATTGTAATGGTATCGGAGAAAGTCTCCTGTCTGGCTTCTCCTCTCACAAGACTCAGGCACAAGCTGGTTCTCAATAGCAATACCATCCTTGGGGTTATGTAGATCCAGCAAAACCACATCAAAGACAAGGGAAGCTTGGCCAGGGATCTCCTTACCTACGGAAGTGTTAGAGCAGAAAATTGCTAAGAAACAGCAGGTGTTCTAGCAGAAGCTTAAACAAGTTTGCTGAAGAAAAGTAACATACTGCCAAATATCAAGCACCTCCCCTCCCAAAATAAATTAGAATCACAGATTTGAGTTGGAAGGGACTCACTACAATCATCAGTCCAACTCCTGGTCCTGCACAGGACAGCCCAGGAGTCACTCCGTATGCCTGAGAGCGTTGTCCAAACACTGAAATCTGTCAGGCTCAGTGCTGTGACAACTTCCCTGGTGAGTGGTCAGTTTTCTAGTCAGTAATTTTTTTGGTTCACAGGGTTTTTCACCGAATTCTCCAACTGAATAATTTCCTTCTATTCCCACAGTGATGGCACTGTCTCACTGAAAACAAAGGCCTCTTCAGCCTCACAGTTACTGCTGATGAAACCACAGAAGGGCTCATAGACACAGACACATCCTTAAACACCAGAGCAGAGAAAGAATATAAGGAAAAGTCACAAACTACACCTAACTGCCCCATTATTTAACATGGGGACATCTAGGTATGATCTGCAGGCTGCATAGTCTAACAAGAAATCCATTTTGTAGTTACCACTAGAGCATTTGTTAAGAAAAAAAACAACAAAACCCATCTGGAATTAAAAATACATTTAACATATTTTTTCTCAAAATTTTTCTGCTTTCTGTGGCAGTCTGAAAGGATTATATAGTCACCTATCTTCAAGTTTTTGGTGCCACTAGACATTAATCACAGATTATACTCCCTGACTGAAATAAAATTTCAGTATATAAATACTGCAATTGTCTGTTAAGCGGTGTCTCTCTGAACAGGGTAATACTGTCATAAATTTAAAATACAGAAAGTTTGTTTTAAAATATGTGTGACTTGGGATTGAAGAAAAAAGAGGAACAATTAAAGGAATAACTTTTACCATCTCCATCTTCTCCATATGCCAGGAAAGGTGGTATTGTGATAATGCGCTTCTCTCCTACGCACATTCCCAAGAGACCCTGATCCATACCAGGAATCAGCCATCCAATTCCCACATAGGTGTCATAAGTTCGCATCCGATTATGGCTAAACATGAGAAAGAAAAAAAAATCACAACCACATGTCAGACTGGCACAGGAAAGAACAATATTAACCTTTAAATCCACATACTTGGCACAGTGTAACTCACAACTTGCTAGTCCAAAAGTATGAGCCCCTAATTTGCCAAGGGCTGGCTGGGAAGTTTTCTAGAGTGCTTAGCTATGTCAGGAACCTCACAGAGGCTTTGAAAAGTGGCTCTCAGGCAGCTGTTACTAAAGCAGCATTGTCCACTGGGCTCTAATGAAGAACACATGCTGTACACTTAAAATCTCAGTAAGAAAGTGTTAGTGGCTCACTGTCATTACAAACCCTGCTAAGTTATAAAACTTGTATCTAATCTGAACAGCTATACTGTATTAACTGACTGCAATAAATAGTAATATAAATACAGGGAATGAAATTTAAAATTTAAAAAATGCATCTGGATTGGTAATGCCCACGAAGAAGTAATGCACAGTTTTATTGGTTTGAGTCAGTACTGCTATCCTATAACCCCTGAATAAATTACTAACACACATCTGATGCCAGATGTCATTTCCTGTGTTTCTGGGCAATTAACATTGATTGTTACACAGGAAAAAGGGGAGCAAATGATGGTGAGATACCTATTAAACAACACAAAGACACACAACCCAGCTGCATACCTTGAATCAAACAGGGTCCCATCTAAGAATGTTCCATTGTAATGGTACCGTACAAAGTCCGACACCTGAACGGTCCGAGAGCACTTCTCAGGTGTGAAGTAAGTCTGAACCTGCACTTCGTCCTCCGAGTTCCACAGATCTATCAGGAGCACGTCGAAATGGAGCACAGCATTGGGGGGTATCACACCAGCTGCAAAAGCAAAACAACACACAGTTTTCTTTCCTTTTTTATACAAGGTATCAGCAAAAAGGAACCAATCCATGCATACCCTAAAAAAACTGCATAATGCACACCTTATTTCCTGTTGTGCTTACAACTCCTTGGCCCCTTGCCATTGCTGCAGCTATTTATGGGGGGGAAATCCAGCAAGTTGAACTCTTACCACAGCTGTCCATCAGGCAAAGTATCTTGAGTTAGCATTTGTTGCCTCTCTGAGGCAGTAGAACAAAGATACTTTTGGAACTGACAAGAGCTTATGCAGCACTGCAACGCCAAACCACAATTTTGGTTTAATTAAGTATTTAACAGGGAGGTAGATATAAATAAATAGTTAACTTTCATAGCAAGGTTCATTTCCTGAAGGTCTGCTGCAGCGAACTGCTCTTCCTTCAGCGTGCAGAGGCTGTCTGGAGAGATTACTTTAGGCTACAGGTTTAACAAACACCTCTGAGGAACAGGGGATAACCTCCCCAAAACTCACTACTTGCAGTTTCTACCCTTCTCCTCTGTGGTTCCATATCCTATCTGCTCTGTTGAATCCCTTAGACAAGCAGCTGTCCTGCACAAGATGCAGTGCTGTACTTACGGACACCTTCACTTCCGTAGGCAAGCTTCGGAGGAATTTTCACAAACCGACGCTCATTCACGCACATGCCCACCAGAGCTTGGTCCATCCCAGCAATAAGTTGACCTTTGCCCACAAACACATTGAATGTGGATCCCCTGTCATAGCTGAAAGGGGAAAAGCAGGCAGAAATGTTAGTGGTTTATTTACCCTCCCTCCCACTGTTGGGTTTTGAGAGTTAACTGCACCTTGTCTCCCTCTTTTCCCGTTAGCATAACTTTATCATAAGACAGCTCCTAAAGGAAGGGGCAAATTCAAGGTGTTCCTGAGACTTCAACACAGTTCTTCTGTTCACTGCTCATCACCTATCTGAAACACATCCTAGCAGAGTGCAATGTGTACTACAGGCACATGAAGGCCAGAACTACTAACAGCTGATTGACACACTAACATTTAAAAGCAGCAATGGAAAATTAAGGGAGAAAAGGGAAAACTAAGGAAGAAAAGGAAAAATTAAACACTGTTATAAGATATGAAAGGATAACTGCTCCCACAGTACTATCTCAGCATATTGATTTCAGTCAGTAACATCACAAAAATATTACATAATACCTAAAAGCTTTACAATGTGAGACATCACACTTCCAATCTCTGTGGGAGAAGGGGAAAGGGAAAATAAGTCCTTTAAGTAGTAGCTGTGAGGTTTGCCAACAGGTTATTTATTTTCCCCTCCACTTCCAAAACTCTCATTTAAAGCACAGAGACATGTTTTAAACGGCAGGTTTGCCAGACAAAGAATCAAGAAATAATTTATCCTCCTCTGTGAAAATACATTAATATTCAAAAGGTAAAAGAAACAATGCTTAAATGACTCAGTTTTCCAGAGAGGATGGAGAACAGCAGTGTTACCACAGCAGAACACTGTATTACATGGTTCATTCAGCCACCTTAAGTCTGCACAATGACCCCACTTTGATGTGCCTGAATTACTGCTTTGTACTTTTTGAAGCAATAGATAAACACATGTCAAGAAGTATCTCAAAAGCTTCATACCTATTTCTAAACTTTTACCACTTCCATTTTCCCAAATCCCTTTTAATAACTTCAAGGACATTTTTTTTTTACCTTTAGATAGATAGCTAGATAGACAGATAGACAGACAGATAAAAGTCAGACCTGAGGGGAGGGAAAAAAAATAATTCTGGAAAGCAGCCAGTAGCTAGACATCCCTAGGGAAATGATGTCAAACTTTCCTTCCAAGACTGTACACATCACTTCCACAACATACTGAGCCTCCTAACAGTCCCACAGCCTCGAATCTCTCAAATATTTTACTGAGTGAACTCTCTGTTGGCTCCATCTTTTTTTTTCTTCTGACAAACATTTCCCTTAAAGTAGACAACCCTCTATTACTGAGCATTCACTTTCAGTTGCAGTAGTATTCCCACCCCCAGGAAAGGATGGAAAATATTTAAATTAGGCCCTGACAAATTCTATAATACACACAAAACCATAATTAAGATGTTAAGACTAGTAATATAATAGGTTCTAAAATGGTATTTTGTAGGAATTGACAAAGCTTGGCAATACACCTGGGATGAACTTAGAACAGAACAGCTTTCTTTTTAGTAAAATAAATGTAGAATTAAGAGAACATTGATGCAAAGCAGAGAACTGAACAAAGCACTGATCAAACCATGCAGCTTTGCAGGACTGACTTTGTGGATTCCTTAAAACTAAGCAAAATTTGTTTCTATTAGTGGAATTGACCAAATTAATAGTAGATGACTAGGCAATTAAATTCAGACTTGAAAATGCAAATCATTTTATGGTCATTGAAATAAAAAATGCAAATGCTGATGCAAAAAGAAAAAAAAACCGCTAATGACAATAATATGCTAATTTATGTGACACAGTCATGATTACTAAGAGTTTGTCAACAGCCTGGTAATGTGGGAGCAGTATTGTTACCTGCTACTTGGAAATACGGAAATTTAATTTTAAAACTCTAGAAGATTTTCAAGAGCTGAAGAAGGAACAAAGCAAAACTGCCCTTAGCTCAACATCTAGAGTATTTTCTAGACTGATCTCATAGTAGCGTTCAATTAAACTGATGCTGGTAAGCATGCTCACAAACTTCAAAAAAAGCAAGCAACAAACAAAAAACAGGTAAGAAAATGGGCTTATTTTTATATAAATTGACTAAATCTCTTTAACTCATAATCAGTGAACACCAAGGATTTTAGAACAAACACTCCAAAATATTTCTTCCATTAACCTACAAAAGACAAAATCTTCCTACTTTTCCATGTTTTAACATGATTAAACACTGTCATCAGTCTTAAAAAAGATCATAGTGAATAACTAAAGTGTACATCAACACTAGCTGCCACCTAGAAAAAAAAAACCAAGCTGAACAAACCTGATATTTTGCACCCTTTTGAAATGAAGGGAGCCACAAAAATATTCAAGTTAGACTAGACTATCACCATTACTACTTATTTACTTTAATACTTATTTTCTTAAACATTTAAAGGATCCATAGAGACAAATGCTGTACAGTTCTGCACAATCTGTTCCTGCCCCAAATAATTCAGAACAAAATGACAAGGAACTTGGAACTAAAATGAGAGCCAGCACCTGGGCAGCCCCTCCAGATGCCCTGCCTCAGTGCACAGTAGCAGTCAGAAGGATAGTTATTTCCCTAAGGCTGTAGATTTTCCTTGAAGCACAAGGGAGATTACCAGGATTCCTGAAAATACATTTTGCTTTATCTTTCTAAATAATGCTTAGATCAGTGGCAATGAATGAAGTAAGAAAAAACAAATAAGCTGGCAGCAGCAGCAGCATCCTTCACAATCTCCTGATCCCACTGTTTAAGGCTTCCTGATCCCAAAATAACAGCAGGAAAGCAGCCAGGCACTCCACTGTACATAGGTCACATTTATTCAAGGATAAAGTATCCAAAAAATTCTATGCAAGTACAGCCTGATAATTCCTATACTTCCAGCAAGGATAATGATTCAAAACCAATCATATTCGAGTAGGTTTGAGCCTGGAGAAGACATAGCAAATGCACAGAATGAAACGGGCAGGAAATCACTACTGAGAGAGACTGTGATACCATATACACTCCTGTTTACCGGGCCAAGGCTGGCTGAATAACCTTATGGTCTTCACTCTTGGAGCAGAAAACTCCCACTCAGCGCCTAGGAGAAGCAGCTTAAAGAAGGTGGTAGGGATCCATAAGGGCAAGCAAACTACTGCGGACTGGACCGAGCCAATACGGAGGTCTTGCCCCATGTCCCCAGCGGTCACACCCCAGCTCTCTGCTCTTCATATTTCAAAGGCATCCTCCCATGCTGATCTGTATGTCCCGCATGTACGACACTGCCCATCCTGCCGACCTGCTTCCAGCTGATCACCCAAGAGCGCCCACGGGCACTGCTGGGAAAAGCAGGGGAACCTGAACCGAATCTCCCCCCAGCGCCACAATCTCTGCACATCCACAAAAAAACCAAACCGCCCTCGTGGGGGACAGCCCCTCTCGCTCCCCTCCTCTCCCCCTCACAGTGCCCAGCCGAGCCCCGCGGGGCTGCACCCGTGTGCCACACCTGGAGTCGAAGCGGGTGCCGTCGGGGAAGGCGCCCAGGTAGTGGTAGCGCACGAAGTCTCCGGGGCGCACGGCCCGCGGGCAGCTCTCGGGCACGAAGCGCCGCTCCACGCCGAGCTCGGTGCCGCCCGGAGGGATTTCGGCGGCGGGCACCGGTGGCGCCTGGCAGGCCGCCCAGCTCTCCAGCAGCGCCGGCAGCAGCAGCAGCAGCGACCCGCAGCCCGGGCCCCGCCGCCGCACGGCCGCCGGCCCCGCCATGGAGCGCAGCGAGCGGGGCAGCCGCAGGGCGCGCTCGGCGGGGAGGAGAGGAAGGGAGGATGGAGGGAATGAAGGCAAGAAGGGAAGGGAGGGAAAAGAGAGAAGGGAGGGAAGCCGCCCGCCCCGGCCCGCCCGCTCCTCCTC
>VWZP01009614.1:129977-169095 GCA_013396995.1 Dicaeum eximium
CCGCTCCTCCTCCTCCTCCTACCGCTGCAAACTTGCAAACGTGGATGAAGCGCTCCCACCCGGGACGGGGGAGGAGCGGCCCCCCGCCGGCTCCCCCCGCCCGCCGCGGGGCTGCGCAGTCCGGAGCGCAGCGGTGGCACCGCCGCCCCCGCCCCGCTCCCTCCCCGCGCCGGAGGTGCGACGTGGCGCTGCCCCCGGCCGCCGTCGCAGCGCTCCTCCACTCCCGAAGGTAGCACGGGAGACGGGCGGACCCCGAGAGTCGTAAACACGCAGGCAGAACCCCGCCATTTCCCGCAGATTTCTCGCAGCTCTTGGGAATGGAGCTGCTGGACGTCCTGGACCGAAAGCACGGCAACTGACCCCTTACATAAGGGGTTTTGTCACTCTACCTGCACACTTGTACTCTGTGCACGACTTGGAGTATTTGCAAGCTTAAAGTCCAATCGCAAATGTTCCATTTTAGATCAAACTCAAAGATACGAGGCTGTGTTGGCAAATGCGTATTGATGCACACCGGTGCTGTCACAGGGATTTCCAAATGACACAGAGAAAAGACAGAATCACAGAACTATCTGGGTTGGAAGGGACTTTAAAAATCATCTAGTTTCAGCCCCCTGACATGGGCAGGGATATATTTCACTAGACCAGGCTGCTTTGAGCCCCATCAAACCTGGTCTTGAACGCTTTCAGGGATGAGGCATCCACAACTTCTCTGGGCAACCTGTTCCAGTGCCTTACCACCTTCACAGTAAAGAATTTCTTCCTAGTATCTAATCTAAACCAACTCTTTCAGTTTGAATCCATTCCCCCTTGTAAATAGTTTCTCTCCATCTTTCCTGTAGGTTCCCTTCAGGTACTGGAAGGCTGCAATTAGGTCACCTTGAAGCCTTCTCTTTTCCAGGCTGAACAGTCCCAACTCTCTCAGCCTTTCCTCATAGAAGAGCTGTCCATCCCTCTAATTGTCTTGGTGGCTGTCTCTGGGCTCCCTCCAACAGTTCCCTTTCCTTCCTGTGCTGGGACCCGAGGGCTGGATGCAGCACTGCAGGTGGACAGAGCAGGGC
This sequence comes from Dicaeum eximium, assembly GCA_013396995.1. Classification (NCBI taxonomy): domain Eukaryota; kingdom Metazoa; phylum Chordata; class Aves; order Passeriformes; family Dicaeidae; genus Dicaeum; species Dicaeum eximium. The sequence continues at coordinate 131,039 of VWZP01009614.1, forward strand.
AGAGGGCAGAATTCCTTCCCTTGCCCTGCTGCCCACGCTGCTTTGCATGCAGCCCAGGACACGTTTGGCTTTCTGGGCAGCAAGTGTACATTGCTGGGTCATGTCCAGCATCTCATTCACCAGCACTCCTAAGTCCTTCTCCTCAGGGCTGTTCTCTATCAGTTCATCCCCCAGTCTGTATTGATACCAGGGGTTGCCCTAACCCAGGTGCAGCACCTTGCACTTGGTCTTGTTAAACCTCATAAGGCTTTCATGGGCCCACTTCTCCAGCCTGTCTAGGTTCCTCTGGATGGTATCCTGTCCTTTGAGTCTGTCAATCACACCACTCAGCTTGGTGTCATCTGCAAATTTGCTAAGGGTGCACTTGATCCCTCCACCAATGTCCTTAATGAAGATATTAAACAGCACTTGGTCCCAGTACAGACCTCAGAGGGACACCACTTGTCACTGATGTCCATCGGGACTCCGAGCCATTGACTAGAGGGACCATCCAACTACTTACTAATCTATCTAACAGTCCACACATTGAATCCATCTCTCTCCACCTTAGAGAGAATGATGTTGTGAGGGACCATGTCAAAAGCTTTACAGAAGTCCAGATAAACAAGACCCATAGCCCTCACCTTGTCCGCTGCTGTAGTCACTCCATCACAGGAGGCCACGGGGTTGGTCAGCAGGACTTGCCCTTGGTGAAGCAGTGCTCACTGTCCTGAATCACCCCGTCTTCCACATGCCCCAGTGTAGCTTCTAGGAGGATCTGTTCCATGTTCTTCCCAAGCACAGAGGTGAGGCTGATAGGTCTGTAGTTCTCAGGGTCCTCCTTTCTATCCTTTTTAAAGATGTCACTTGGGACTTCATGGGCTGCCATGAATTTTCAAATATCATGGAGAGGGGCTTGGCAACTACATCAGGCAATTCCCTCAGGACTCTGGGTTGCATCTCATCAGGCCCCATAGACTGATGTACACTCAGGTTTTTCATGTGGTCATGAACCTGACCTGACAAGCACCCAGTAAGACACAGCATCCAAAAGGAATCACCATCCCAGTGTGCCAGCAATCCCCTTCCCCTCTCTTTTTGATCTTGAGCACAGTGATGAGGAGTAACTAAGGTTTTTTCTCTGTTATTCTAACTGGTCTCAGTGAATTAGGATGGAAAAGCTAAGCATCTGCATGTGAAGCACCAACCTCAAGTAAGATTAAGTAAAATGATAAAATATTTTTGAAAAGCAGAGAAATTTATGATAGCAGGATTGGGGCAACCAGCTGGAAATGCAGGCACCCTAAGAATATCATATAAGAAACACCAATGATAAGGTTTTGTTAGTGACAAATTATTAAATGAGCACAGTTGTGGGTGCAAACCCATGAAAACCAGGGAAGAGGATGTGCCTGAGCATTGCAGCTGGGGAGCAGGTCACAGGCCCAGTTCCCCACTTTTTGCACATCTACCACCCAGCTGTACCAGCCCAGCAACAGAAGGGATTCAGTCAAACCAAAGGTTTTTTAAGTGCATTCAAAAATTCTCTTGTATAATATTGACCTATTGCTAGAAATGGGTGCTGCTCCATGACCTAACCAGTCAAAAAAGTTAGCAAATTGGACAGTTATTTAAAGATAACAAGATTTGCAGTTACAAATCACATCCTTCTTCCAAAAACAGTCACACTGCACATTCCAAATTGGTCTTTTAAACAAGCAATGTAAATGGTCTGGCAGTTGCCTAGAACTAAATAGCTTATTTTGATGTTGGTTTATGTGGACACAATTTATTTTTCCAAGAACTCATAGTTCACCATTGCAGTATGTTGATACAACCAACATAAAGATAAAGCTTACCCTGAATTCGGTACTTTTTATTGCCAGGCAGTGACACAATCTTTATTTTTGCATGTTTATTTAACAAGTTCTATGTTTTCAAAATAATTCCTTGGACCCTTAATATTTATGCAGATTTGCATAAATATTCTTCAATCCAATATTCTTCACCTGTGTCAATAACCATTCTCCACTTCTGATGTAATTACCATTGCCTCAACACTGCTCTAAGTGTTTCCAGTTTTATTAATGCCTAAAAGAGCCAAATGTCCCTTCTGTGCCACCAAACCTGCTTGCTTCATGCCTCAGTTCCATTTGCCCCATGGCTCATGTGCCATGTGCCTCTCCATAAGCACACAAAGAGCTCAAGAGAGCTGTCAGCCAGGACATGTCCCCCAAGTTTTGTTCACAGAGGTAGCAAGTGTGCAATGCGGTATTTTCCTTAGAAATGTCAATTTAAACATTTTGCTGTCTTTTCAAAGCACATACAGAGGTAAGCATGCAAAAATTCTTATTTATATGCCAGCTTCTTTGAACACTAACGCAGTTTCCCTGGAAGCATTTTGGGGATGCTGATCTCTACCAGACCTGTTCTTCAGTCAGCCTGACACACAGCAATGACTAACATATTGTGAGAAGGGTGAGAGAAAAGCACAGACGTGCCTGAACCTCCCAGAGAAGCTGGTCCTGGAAGGAGGATCATCCTTTCCAAACTTTAAAACACAGTACAGCTGAGGTCCAGTCTCCCTCTGAAAAGTTAGTTGTCAGGAATGTCACAGGTCAGACATTAAATGAGGATTAAGGAGCTGGGATTCATGCCTTGCATCTCCCTTTGGAGTTCACAATGTGCCTCATGCAATGTCCAAGGAGCTGCAGCTCTCATAGCTTTAAGCTATGTTTTATCTATCCAAAATAGATTGATGCTGTTCCCAAATGTTTTGGAAGGGCAAGGAAGTAAAATGTCAGCTCTCATTGTTTCCCCTTGTATCACACCAACATTACCATTAGGTGCATCACACAGAGGAGAAATCCAAAAGTTCAAAATCCAAGAAGGTAGATAAGAAAATTCCTTCATACACTACTTGATACAAATCATGTCTCAGAAGGCCTGAAGAAAGCTGAGGAGCATGCTGATGAGTCGCTTCAATTGAAGATTAGTTTATGGTAACTTGGGAAAAGAAAATAAAGCCTCAGCTTGAGTCTGAGGTAGGCAAGATAGCTCAGGTTTGTAACTTGAGATGCTGCCCTACTCCTTGGAAGTGCTTGAAGCCAAGCACCAGGCAGTCATGAGATAGTGGGCCTAATGTAAATGAAAATGTTTGCAACATATTTGGTCACATAAACACAGGAGGAATTGTGACATTCTGCTGAGTAGCTGTTGGACTTACTCACTACTTAACCACTGACTGTTGTCAATTAGCCCTCTCACAGCTAAGGTTACAGGCCCAAAGATTCAGTCCCTGCATGCCCTCAAGTATGGATGCATTGTGCTTTGATCCAGAGGTTTTCTGAAAAGATAACATACTGAGACAGAAAAACACAGAGAGGATTTGCAACGTTTTCCAAATACTCTATCAATTATAGATCAAGGAAAACAGAGGTAATCCTTTTTTTTTCTTAGAAAGAGTATGCCAAATGCTCCAGCTTGCAATTATGCACCTTGAAATTATGGCAGGCAAATTTAGAGATAATTAAGATACTAGAAGTAAAAGAAGTGAGAACAATGGAAATGATAGCTTGAACTGATACGAAATCCAGTTTTAACAAACATCTATTTGCTTTTAACAGGTAGGTAATATTCATAAAGATCAAAATATACTGCTGGTTTTGGCTGTATAATCTACTGGGGGATTGTGGCAAGGGACTGAATTATTTTTATCTTCTGCAGTTTTCCACAGCTGTTCACCTCAGTATGTACTCTTTCAAAATCCTAAGGAGCTTCTTAGAGAATAGTTTTGGGTTACAACTAATGTTAAAAAAGCATTGTGCTCTCACTGCTGAACTCTATTTCAAGAAAGGAAAAAAAATGCTAATGGTAATTAAAAAGCTTCTGCTTCTAAAGATCTGCTCTTCAGATATTTTGAAACAACAATGGAAACACTGGTTTTAACTATGAAATATGGTTAAACTATAACTATAAAACATTCTCAGCAAGTACTGGTTTTAGTAAACAGGATTTTGAAGAAATACTATTTCTATTTTATACAGCTATGTGATTATTCCAGAGCATCTGGAACCTGAAATACCTCTTTGCACCCAAAATATTGTAATATAAATTCAGTCACACATGATTTAATTGCATGTAATTTATCGTCAATGGTGTGAGTCACAAGGGATTGACATGACCCTAAATGCTTTTGGTGACCAACTGATCCAGGTGACTTGGGCTTCTTTCTTCCTATGTGAGTCATGAGAAATACTGGGACATGGAGCTCTTCACAGAAAGTCATGCTGGAAAATTCAGCCACCTCCACAAGCTATTTAACACTTTAGCTTTTATCCTGATTTATTACTGGTAGTGGTTTAGCAGTGAACATAAAGAACAGAGCATCAGATAAATGGATATACTTTAAATTTCTGATATCAAGACACATTTCACTTGCTCCAATCCATCTTCAGTTTATCTGTACTCCGCCTACAATGGATGTTCTAAGGAAAGTCAAACAAACAGAGAGTAATGCTGTGAACCAGTGCTCTCTTCCAGACCCTGCCCTGCCAGGAGGGTCTCACTTGCTGTAGGTACTCAGCAATTCCTTTGCCGGATGTCACAGCATAACGAGATACACCAACAGAGCTGTCTTAATAAGTGCTTATGAATAGCCTGTCATTCCAAATGTGCCACGCTAAATTAGTATCCAAGTGATTTAGCAAGTCTGGCTCACTTTGGCGGAAACCAGCTGGACAGCACTTACAAAAGGCTGCTGCCACCAGAGATGAGGCAGTGGCTCCCAACAGCCAAACACGAGGATGAATTACAGCTGACTGTTGTCTTCCACCAACATTGCTATTGTTTGTAAGGCAAACAGCTGTCAAAAGCATAGGCCTGGATCGCACACTATCGAGGCATCAGTCATGCCTTCTTTTGTGTTTGCACTGCAACTGTTGTGGGTTGCACTCTGCTAGAAACAAACAAATAACTGTAGCAAGCCAACTCTGGGCAAAACTACTTTCTAATTACCCTAGAGTGCTGGTGCTGGCCTCAGTGCAGCCGTGCCAGTGTAAAACTGCAGAAAAGCTACCCTATGCATCCGGCTTTTCCTACCATTTCTCACAACTATATATATTTAAATGTTACCTATTTCCATTCAATGTTCATGCATTTATCAGGCAAGACATATATGTGTGTATTTCCAACAAAACACCTCCATCCTCATCCCACAAAAACAGGAAAGGGTTTTCAGAACTAAATACCCTTGAAAGTAGAGATCACAAAGGTTAAAACTCACCATTTCAAAGTAGCTATGAAAATAAGTTACCAGATTTTCAGAAAACCTAATGTATGGAGGGGCTAAAGTTTAATAAATCTGGTAATAAGGAACATACTAAATGTAATGTAAGTAGCTGAAGACAAAGTGAGAAATGTGTTGGATAACAAATTATTAAAACTCATCTAAACTAAAGCATATTCTAAATATATTGCAGGTACCCACAAAGTCAGAGAGTGGTTTCAAAACAATGGACTGCTTATTCTAAACTGCAGAAAGATTTGGCTATTCCAAATAGCCAAACTGTTGGATACAACAGAAAACAAACAATAAAGGATATATGTAGTTATACAACAGGTTTTTGCTCTGGCGATTGCTCCAGTGTCATGCAGAAGTGGCAAGGAAGCCTGCTGTCCACTGGCCTAAATTCCCAGTAAATGGGGATTTGCATCTGCAATGGAAATGATCTAGGAGACTGCACACAAATTAAAAAAAAACCCAAAACCAAAAACAAACAAACAAAAAAAAACCCCAAACCAAAAACCCCTGCAGCCTTCTGCCATACAAAATGCAAAACAGTGAGTCTCACTGAACATGCACTATGAACAATCTCAGAATTGTGTTGCTCAAACTGTGCAGAAAGAGGTGGTTCCTGCAACAAGGGTCACGCTGGTTTCCTTAAATGCATTAAAACCAATCAAACAATTACAGATAGTTTGCCTATTATAAAGGGTCCTCACTCAGTCAAAAGGGAGGGCAGAAGCATTTTGTACTTATTTGAAGACTAAAAAGCTTTTCAAGAAGCATGATAGACAATAAGGTCTGAAAAGCAAATGGTCACAACTGGATAACTAAGTTATCATGCCCAAGTTTTCATGCCTGATCTGTACTCTGTCTGCTAGAACTGTTATGGCTCTATAATTAAAAAATAATAATGTTTTGTTCCAACATTCTTTTAAACATAGCTGCCTTAATAAAGTTGGTTTGCAAATTAGGTGTGGACTATGACTCCTGCTCAGAAAGACAGAACTCTTTTATCCAAGCTCCAGTCTAACCCTCACCCCCACATCCACCCATCCCCTGCCATATAAAATGCCTTATAAAAGCTGCATGTGTTGGAAGGAGAAGAGAAAATGGTTCATCTGCAAACAGCTTGGCACAAAACAAACTATGCAAACTTTCCTGAAATGTAAAGGTATCTGTTCCACCAGTGGTACAGCCTGCTTGCATTTTGAAATGAGCATACCACAAAGCTCCCTTTGCATGTCTTGGGTAAAAGGATTATTTGCAGAAGTGATTGGAAAAGAGGCAAGTAAGGTCAGTCACTTCTCTGCATACCGGGGCTGTAGCTGCCAGAGGCCACTGCTTAAGCAAACTGGAAACAGGACACCTTGTTATTTTTCCCCTCTTTCATTAATATTCACGCGTGAATCTCCTGGGAACTGCCTGAAGTTCGTGGGTTTTACAAAATAGTGCTCATGGGTTCTTATTAGTGTGTAAGAACACTTTTATGTTTACACATTTAATGTGTAAGCATTAAAGCAGGTGCTTACCAGGAGTCCTGTGCAAGAAGACTGCAGCAATCTCTCCTAATTAGTAAGCATTTAGTGACCCTCTGTGTGAATTTTTATTAACATTTTGAATCTCAAAAGAGAAAGAGTCATGTATTCAAACATCAACTCCTAACACTTCACTTTTACTAGAAATGTCAGCATTCTTTTGGAAGCAGATTCACACAGATTTATTGGATATTTACTTCATCTGTGAGCTTGTTTTTAACAGAAGAGTCCAACTGCAGAGCAACTTCAGAGTGGTATTCCAATAACTTTTCCAGCCATCTGACCTGTGTACTAAAGAACAGTTTTAGGCCCAGGCTCACAAAATTGGGAACTTTTACATTACAAACAATCCTTAGGTGTTTGCATAGAGCTGGTAAGATCATTCTGAGTGCTGGGCACGTTCTGAACCCACTCCTGGTTTGCGGGGATGTTGTAGCACAGGTCACAGGCTTTGTTGCCTGCCTTCTCCACTAATTGTTCTAGCCAAGTTTTATATGTCCTTATGGTTCAGACCAAACATCCCTGTGCAATCTAAGTGGACTAAAGAATCATTCCATAAACATAAAGCCAAGAATTAATGAAATGAAAGAGTTGTTATGATTAGTCAGGCTACAATCATGCTAAGATTCATTGTCCAAATCAACTAATAATTGAGGCTAATTCAATAATGATATAATTAGCACTACTATGCACAAAGTTAATATTTCTTATGCCTTTCTCTGGTCTCATGCTCCCCTTTCCACTGGGTTCAAAAGTCAGTAAAATCAGGCTTTAGGAAAATCAAGGGCTGGTTGTAGTAAGATGTCAGCATCCTAAATTCTTTGCCTTGATTGCAGTGCTAATATTAATGATTTCTTCTTCCTCTTTGCCAGGAAAATGGTGTTGTGCATTTCCCCCTCCTCACTCAAGGTCTGCTTGGGGTCATTTTTCATGTTCACTACCAGTCTGTCAACTTGCTCCTTTCTTGTTGGCTCACAGTTCATCTGACTCTACTGCAGGTTATAGGTTTTACTTATATTGCTGGTAAACCCCAAAATCTATTGACTCAACTCCTAAGGCTTCATTTCTTTAGTCATCTGTGGTTGACAGTCTGTGGTTTGTGTTGTGGTCCTGAGGCCTCTGTTACCATCCTGTGCTTGAATTTTCTTATCTTGTACTTGCATTTTGGGAGGCCCCAAACACCCTGTTTTTTTAATCTGCAGCCTTCAAGCTGTGGTTTCCAGATAGCTTAACTAATGTTTTATGAACACAGCCTAACTATCTGTGCCAACATCTACATGTTTTGGCAAGAACATTGGTACTTTATAACTGAGCAGAACACCTCTCATTTTTTAGTTTATTCAAGCAAGACCAAAAAGCATCATGCAAGGCTGGCAGAAGAAAGCCCTGATAGAGGATGCTAAATTGATTTTTTTTTTTGCACACTCCACAAATGACGAATAGAAGCATAGGCCATTCACAAATCTGCCTAGATACAGAGTGGACTAGGAAAGAATGTGTTTTTCTCTATCTATAATGATATATTTATTTATCCATTTCTACATCTATATAACTACAGATGACAGTAACTTTCAAGCAAAAGTACACTCCCTGTGAGGGAGTGTACATGGATGTCATTCATAGCAAAACTAGCATAATTAACAGAAACAGAGATTCCTAGCCCACCATTGGAAAATATTATCTCTCTGTGTTTGGCATGAGTTTCAACTGTCCCACAGGAGAATTCTCTTCTCATTCTTGTCAGAGACACTACTAAGTCAACTTGCTTAACTAATCCTTGTTTCATTGCTGTACCAGTGCTACACTACTCTTTCAATATTACCCTCAAGATGTGCAGGGAAAGAAGAAGGTCTAGAACTGTGAGTTTCTGTTCCTTTCATTTCAGTTAGCTAGAAAGCTGATGGTGAGTGGACATATGGGAAGTATGTTAAGCTAAAGAGCTGTGAATTTTGGATAGTTTTGAAAAAAATTACTGTTAAGTGGGAACAGCTGCTTTGCATGGAACTAACAGATCAGCTACTTTTAACAAGAGAAAGTCACCTTCCCATATAACAGAGGTGGCAAGCAGAACCAAGAATCTTTGCCTTCAACTTTTTAGATTGTATTTTTCATCACTTTATTTCTGCAGTTTCTGTGACCCATTAGTAAACACTGGAGCCTTTTTAGGTTCCACTGGAAAGTTGGCAGCTCACAGGGGACATAGCAAGGACAGATGCTGGCACTGAAGATGCCTATTTCATTTGATATGCTGGGCATCATTTAAACGGGAACTGTTTTATCAGTCACCATATAATAGAGACAAAATTCAGGAAAGGAATCTGCTTTTGCAAGGAAAAAGCCCTTGTAAACCAATCACTGATTTGAGAATATAGCCAAAGCTCAGAAGGAGGAATTTCCTGCAGCTGTGAAAAAACCAAAAACCAACTGGCTACCAGGCAAAGAATCTAGCCTTGATTCTTACTTAGTCAGTAGCAAAACTTCTGCCAACTTTGATGACAGTAAGACTGCAACCATTAGGGGTTAAGAAGCAGTATATATATATATTTATGTGTGTGTATATATATATATAAAATACAAGAGAACCATTCAAGCTGGAATAATTATCATCCCCCTAATACAGGGTTCAAATTACAGTGATCCTGACTCAAACTCTCATCTGTAAAAAAAATGGCTTTTTAAAAGTATAAAGAATTATGGATTTCAGTGCATTTGGCTGTTTCTTGTGAAACCAAAGTCCTGGCCACTAAGCTTGGGCACAAGTGATATCCACAAAGGATGGTATGTTTTAAAAGAAGTTGGGAGACTGTCCAAGGGTTGTCAGCCAAAATCTCCCTTCCCTACTCTTATATTACATACCATTAGCATCTGAGTGCTCCTATTGCTCACACACTTCCCGAATGGGATCAGTCCTTACTCAGGTAAAGCCCCTTGAAGGTAAATAAAACTTTGCCTCTGTAATGTTGTACTTGGGGCTCTCCATTAGCAGAAGAGACAACATGTTGCTCTCTACAAGTTCCTGACAGAAGGTTGTAGCAAGGTGGGGATTGGTCTCTTCTCCCAGGCATCAGGTGATAGAATGAGCCTCAAACTGTGCCATGGGAGTTTCCACTTGGACATCAGGAAGAATGTCTGCACTGGAAGGGAGCTCAGGCATTGGAAGAGGCTGCTTAGGCAGGTGGTGAAGTCACCATCCCAGGAAGTGTACAAGAAACAACTGGACATGACACTTAGTCCTCTGGTCTAGCTGACAAGGCCATGATCTGCCTAAGGTTGGACTCAATAATCTTGGAGGTCTTTCCAACCTTAATGATTCCATGATTCAATGTCAGCCTGTACACAGAGGTACAATGCTATATCAAGAGTGTACCACACAAATATAAACTCATCAAATATGACAATTCTTTTCTTCCTGAAAAAAATCACAAATGGCACAAAGCAAAATATCTGGGACTACATACAGTTATTTGTATTTATTTATAAAGATGGAGGGAAGAAAGGGCAAAAACCAAAGAAAAATCTAATTTATTCAATGATTCCATGTCTTTAAAGACTTAAGTGAATTAAAATAATGAAGAAAGATTAAAGAAAGATTATTTTCACTGAGTGGTGGCTTGAAGAGACAGTATGCATTACACTTCTGATGGAGCAGGTGACTTTACAAAATCCAAGTGATAAATAAGATGGTATCTCCACAGAAGGATGGAAGGAGTTCATTGATGCAATCACCTACCAAAGCTTTGGAGGACAGAATTTACAAAAAGAAAGAGAAATATTCCTCTTTTAATTTCCAGCTTATCAGACTTTGGGATAGATCCAATAAAAATATTTGAGTGCTTAAAATGGGATGTAGCTGTTTAAGGGACCTCAAACTAAAACTGCAGTTCAAATCACTTTGCTCAAGTAATTTCCAGAGATGCTTCCTTGCTTAGCTATAAAACTTCCCTGCAACTGCACATTTTTGAATAAACTACATAGTAAGCTAGTCTTTATAGAAGTAATTCAATGCTTTGTTCACACCTGTGCTTTGTTTGAATCCAGCTTTGATGGAAGTTTGATGTTCTTCTGCCCAATTTTCCTAAAAGGAAATGTACAGATAATATCAAATACCAACAGGATCAGGACTGTACAAAATGCAGCTGTGGCCATCATGTTCTTTCAGACATTTGCTGCCTGTAAGAGCTTAAAGATCACAACTGTCTGTCTCAAACACTGTCAAGGCCTCAGAAGGAGCTTGTTACAAGATAAACCACCACAACAAGAACTCAAAATAAGCACAGAAGAGAAGAATTTGCAACAGGAAAGTGCTGATTTCAAGCCTAAAGGAGTTGAGGCTGGTTAGTACATTCTGGTGAGGCATCTCTCAATAACTGGGTCATACCACTCACTCATTCCTTTTATGTGATGACATATGTCAGGAAACACCGCAGTAAAGGTTCAGGTGTGTAGGAACACTTCACTGTTGGGCAGTATCATCGTAAATATGAGATTAATCTGAGAAGCAGGAACTAGGAGCACAACATTGTCACCTGGTGCAATGGTGCTAAACAGGGAAGAACAAGGCTCTGGTCCCTGCTTAGAGTATTGATTTTGTATCTCACAGAAAGAAGTACAGTTTCCATTGTTGGATGGGCACTCTTCTTAGTGTACTCACAGCCACTGGCCCCATGAATCTCAAATGCTTTTCTCTACTGCTTCCAAAGAGTGCATTATCACAGGTGGACAGCCCCCACTGATGTAGCTGTTAGCCTGATGCTCACGGGGTATTTTATCCCAGTGACACAGAACCTCCCATCACTGAATACCCAAATTAAGGAGGGAACCAAATTTTCTAATTGCTAAACTAGTATCAAAAGAAACTGCCAGCATTTCCACTTCAGATAAAACTTTTCTCTGTAAGAAAGGATGTCAGCACCTCTCCTAACAGCTGAGGTTCCCAGGTGGTTAAAGGGCCACTGCTGCCCTGAGGCAGCATTCCCTGTGGTCAGAAGTGCTCCAGAGCTTAGACTCGCTCTTGTTCTGAATGCCTCCATCTAGCTTCAGGTAGCCATGGGCTGGCCATGCTGGATTTAGACTGTGCTCTGCTCAGTCTGCTCAGACCTGCTTCTTCTGCATCCCATTAGGAGGTGCTTAACTTCCCACAAAGCCTAACATGGGTTCTGGATTCCTCTCTCATGCGTAATATCTGACACATAATCAGAAACAGATCCTGGCCCAAAGTTCTAGCCAGCCAGAAATGGAGAAAAACAGACTGGCTGACATTCTGCCAGGGCTACACTCTCACAGGAATACTGATGCCCATGGGATGACATAGATGTAAATTCATTTCATCCCAGTATTATCGCTTGTAGCTGAAACACTATAAAGTTGCAGTGGATACCATGAAAAATAATGGCTTTTCAGATACTTCACATTGCAACAGCTATTAATGTTTCTGCTTAGATGTTTGGATGAAACTGGAATTACAGTTGTAAGACCACATTTCCCCAAAAAATTAACTTCTTGAAATGTCTGAAGCACTGCAGTCATATAAAGGAAAAAAACCCCCACCCCACAACTTCAAATAAATACCCTTCTAAGTACCAGGAACCACATCCTCAGTTAATATAAACCCTTCAAATAGAACAGATTCAAGCAATTTACAGATACTGAGCACCTTTGCTTCAGAATAAATAGAAATGAAAATAACTTTTTTTTCTATTCCCTCCTCTTCACAATTCATTTTGTTTTGATCTTTCCTAAGGACTGATACAAAAGCAATTGCCTTCTTGGGTAAGTGTGCAACACAGGAATCCAGGGTTTCTTCTCAGCAAAGGAGGAAAAAAAGAAACTTTGGAGCTACCTACATCTTTAAATAATCATCTCTCACTAAAAAGCCTGGCCTTGGTACTTCTAAGACGGGTAATAAAGTGATAAAGTTCATTTCTAATACAGACGAGAAAATGCACTGAAAATTATTTGTATCAAACTGAAGAACACATTTAAACCACTGTGTCTGGGCGGATTTATGTATCGAATTTTACCTCCTGTGTGCCCCATTAAGTTATTGCAGTAAAGATGACATCCAAATGTCCTGATCTGATCAGAAATTACAGCCTGGGTGTCCAAGCCACTGGGATGCAAAGAACACAGCCAAGATCCCAGTGATTAACGGTAAGAAGAGGATTATATATCCCATGATGTGTCCTGCGTCCATTGGAACCCCACACTTCTGTTGAGACCATGCACTTAGTTCCTGAAGTTGTGCCAGTTATTCTGTCAAGGCTGAAGTCATTGAATCTGAGGTCATGTAAGCCAGGCCCTTACCTTCTCCAAACTGGCACAAGTCTTCTTACTTCAGCCAAGTTAGGACAGTCAAGAGTGTATGAAAGCGAGATTGGCAGGGCTTCAGGAGAGCTCCTGTCTCTTTTGCTGTTGCACACATCTCTCCCACAGAATACCATTAATGAACTTGAAACACTGCATCTTGGATCATATGAGGTTTTCTGTCACTGTCCTATCATGCTGGAAAGCTGTTTCAGAGTCTGACTTCTCTGTTGGTTTGAAAAAGTGAAGTAAAAAGGCACTTGAAAATAACAACACTGGCCTGAAAGGGGGGGTCAAAAAACTCTAATATATCACTTCAGTTTGCTTCCAATATAAAGTCTCTATTTAGCAGGCATCCATCCAGCTTGTCCCTAACTATTGGTAATAGTAACTATTGCCATTTCTCTAAATAGAGTTTTAGAGAAAAACTCTATAGAGAGTTTCTATATAGAGAAATAGAGAAAATTTGATAATGTGTCTCACCTAAGTTCCTTCAGACATTTTAAATGTAATTGCAACACCTAAAAATATTTCTCCTACCTCACTTGTTGCTTGAAGATATGTGACCATGTAACAGAGTGATTGCAATTTGACATGTTCCCACATGTTAGGAGTGTCACAGCAGTAAATCTCTTAGCCTCTAGCAAGCATCAAGTCATCTACTTAACATGCTTCACAGTAGATTATATTAAACCACATCACCTTGCATTTGCCTCATACACAGATATTTAACTCAGATTTAAAATAAAATTACTTTGCCTCTAAGCCTTTAAACAAGACATTACATTGTTAATGTGTAAGATTGCTTTTAACCTTGTAAAAGACAAGCATTCTCAGGACCATGTTTGTCTTACTGCACTTCAGAATCACAAGGTACTGTAATAGCAACTACCATCCTTTGCCTTTGATGTGCACTTTTGAAGCACCACAATGATCACAGTTAAAAACACCTTCAATTCCTGGACTTCTAAGATATATTTTTCACATTTCACTCAGCTCTTAAGCAATTTCCAAAATCTCACATGCCCTTGAATTTCAGCAGGAAACAAAAGTAGAAATTTAAACTTTGCCTTCCCAATACCAATCTACCTCTGCTGCTCATCCTCCAATAGAGAGATCCCAGCTGAGGCAGGAAACTGCAAAGGCTGGGGGTAGATCTACCTCTCCAGTGGGGCTCATACACTGAAGAGAGGTTGCCCTTTGCTTGTCAGCTAGGTCCCACCACAGCAGCATGGCTCTAGCCAGACCTTGCTGGGTTTGCTTCCAAAATAAAGTCTCTATTTAGAGACTTTTTGGCATTAGAACCTTGCTCCATAACCAACAGATACCTTCCGAGGCAGTAACCCACCCCTTAAGAAAAAATAAAAGAAAGACAAACCAACCCCAACTCTGGGTTTTGGCTTGGATGCTGACCTTCTCTTCTCTCCAGCCACACGTATTTTGGTCACTGGCAAGCATCATAGAACCATAGAATAGTTTTGGCTGGACAGGACCTTTAAGATCATCTAGTTCCAGCCCCCTTGCCATGGGCAGTGACACATTTTCACTACACCAGGTTGCTCAGTGCTCCATCCAGCCTAGCTTTGGGCAGTTCTAGGAATGGGGCAACCAGTTCCAGCACCTCGCCACCCTCACAGTAAAGAATGCCCAGTGAGCACCATGATGGGGCCCTCCTTGCATACCCAGTCCCTTTCCCCAACCTCAGAGGCCCCTCAGCTGCATCCTCAACTTGGTGAGGGAAGCAACCCCCTCAGCCTTCCCTCCACCCTGGAGACATCTGCTCCCTGACATCTCATAGCCAACGCACTGCCAAATTCCCCCATGCATATCCATACACCTCTCAGTCCTGGTCCTGAATCACAGAAGGCTTTGAGTTGGAAGGGACCCTAAAGATCACCTAGTTCCAATCTCCTTACATGGGCAGGGACACCTTCCACTAGGCAGGATTGCTCTGAGCCCCATCAAACCCAGCCTTGAAAACTGCCAGGGATGGGGCAGACACAATTTCTGTGGGCAACCTGTGCAAATGCCTCACCACCCTCACAGTAAAAATTGGATCTTCCCGTTATCTAATCTAAACCTACTCTCTTTCAGTTTTAATCCACTCACCCTTGTCCTGTCACTACACACCCTTGTGTAAAGTCCCTCTCCATCTTTCTTGTAGCTCCCTTCAGGCTCTGAAGGCCACAGTTAGGTCATCCCAGAGCCTTCTCCAAGCTGAACAATCCCAATTCTCTCAGCCTTTCCTCACAGAAATGGTTCTCCATTCCTCTAATCAACCCGGTGGTCTCCTCTGAACTTGCTCCAACAGTTCCATGTCCTTCCTGTGCTGGGGACCCCAGAGCTGGACGCAGCACTCCAGATGGGATCTCACCCGACCAGAGTGGCGGCCCTCTCGCAAAGGAGGAATGACTGGGACGTTGTTGTTTTGTTTTGTTTTGAAATATCGGTGTTTTGAAGGCACAACACTCCGCACGTTATTCCTGACTCCCGGTAAGGTGCTTTAGGCTGCTGCGGGGGTAGCCCTGAGCCCGGCCGGCTCCGTGAGGGGCGGGGTGCCGGGGCTGCCTCAGGCTGCTGCGGGGGGAGCCCTGAGCCCGGCNGCGGAGGGCGGGGAGGGGGCGTCGCCGGGGCCCCGCCGTCCGCCCCGGCTCTGGCCGCCGCGCCCATGGCCCAGCGTGCGCGCAGGGGACGGGGGCAGGACGAGGAGGAGGCAGAGGAGGAGGAGGCGGCGAGGGGCAGCCAGGCGCGGGCCAGGAGCCATGCGGAGGCCGCGGCGAGCGGCGGCAGGACCCAGGACCGGCATGAGAGGAAGCGGAAGAGGCAGGAGGCGCAGCAGCTCCAGAAGATCCAGCACCTGGAGTCTTTGTAAGGAGCGGAGGAGGGGAGGCTGCCCGCGGCTCCCGCCCCGGCTCTGCCCTGAGCACACCCCGCCGTCATTTGGGGCTCGTCTCCAGTGCAGGGTTTGGGATTTTTGGGGGGGGTGGTGATTATTCTTCCCCTGTTCCCTTAAGAGTGAGTCGGCAGAAGGGGTTCGGGGCTACCTGCAGAGTTGCTTGGTAACTTCTGAAGGGCTTGTTAGGGCACAGAAGGGGCTTTCCTGGGTCCCTCCAAGTCTGATAGATGCAGCATAGGAGCAGAGGTTGTTCCACTAGAATGGATTAAAAAAACAAGAAAGAAAACTTGGGATAAAAAGGTGCCGTAAAAGGTTTATGTTACTTCACCGAAAAGGAATTATTGTTTTAATGGAATAAAAAGGTCAGACAGTACACAAGAACATGATTTTGTTTTTTTCTTTTTAGCGTGGAAGTGAAAATCAGTTTGTTATTAAATGCACCAAACAGCACTCCGAAGTTATTGTTATAAAGATGGGATGAACATACTTTACCCACCTTTTCCCTGCTGTTCTTATTGTATTAGTGTGATTGTGCCTAGCGATCCTATAGGTATGTAGGGGTATCTGTGTGTGCACAGCTAAGCCAAAGAAATATCGCCTATGCCATCAAACTTTCGGCCTAAAATGATGCACAGCCAGTACAAATGTTTCGTGTCCTGCTCAGTTAATATGTGGGTAATGTCTGGAAAGTCCTGGTGAAAAGAGTCTTCCATAATTAGAAGATTTTGGGACTCTGGGCTTGCACAGTGCTGTTCTTCTTGTTTCATTGAAAAACAGTCCCAAAAAATGTCCTTTCTCTTCTAAGATCACTCTACACTTTCACTAAGGCAGCAGTTTACAGGAAAGAGTGTATCTATTTAAATATAGATGACATTTGAGGGCAAAAAATACCCAATACAAATTCAGTTATACAGACCTGCATCTTTCTAAGTAATGTGTATTTACCTCCAGGATCATTTTGCATTGCCTTGGCATTTAACTCCATGGCACATACATTTTCTCAGTTGCTGTGTGCTCTGTGTAGTACCTGTTTGCTACTTGGATTTTAACAAGTGTTTTATCTACTGTTAACCCCAAAGAAATGCTGCAGAAAATATGGTACTTTGGTCAGTAGGGCTCTGTCTTTAATACACAGAAGATGATGAAATTATTATGTGTTAGGTTTGGCTGGCAAAGCTAGAGGTAAGGAACTGTCTGACTTGACATTTTCAGCTGACTATGTCTATGATTCAACAGCGCTGCAGTAAAGAAGTTTGGAGACCTTGGGGAGGGGTGTGGCAGAAAAAGAGGAGAGAATTATGCATGTATGGTAACTGAAGCTAAATCAAATGTACCACATATCCCCAGGAAGTAGTTGTGCTCCCACAAGAATATGAATCTGAAGGATGTTTGCAAGAGATGTGTATTAATATGATAAATGCTATCTCTCAGCTTGCTGTATCCATGTTCTGCTGTAGTTCTTAGTTATAAGTTATAGGGCAAAATTTTAGGAAAAATGTGAGCTGAAGGCTTTAACTCAATACCACTGAAAAACTGTATTTTTTCAATTTATTTGTCTGTGCTAATCTGCAGAGTAACAATATTTCTATTGCTTTTCAGCTATGAGAAACCTCCCCCTGGGCTAATTAAGGTTGGTAAATAGCAGTAATTTTCTAGGATTATGAGGGATTTTCACAAAACGTGTTCTTTAGGTGTTTAAGTGTCTGTGTTACCTATATAAATTACAGAGAGTAGTAAGTGCTTCCCAGGAAAAACTCAGAGAATCATTACAAGCTGACCACTTTGTCTTGGTGATCCAGAGTGAAATGCCCAGAATCAGATAGAAGGAGACCAGGTCTTTCATCATCTCTTAGCATACTTCATGCAATATTGAATGGTGTAGATATAGGGGAGCAGTTTATGGACAGCAGATTTTTGGTTTTAATGACATCTTTTCAGGATTCTTCTCTATAGTTTAGGCCGAAATAATTCTTTCATCATGATCATTACTTTTGCCAAATTTATATACCTAAGCCATAAAGTAATGCTTTTAACCTAAAAAATAACTGCTCTGTGTTGTAAAGGCTTCCTTGTAATTGTTATGTCTTACTAGCAGGAAGAGGATAACAAAGTCTCTGCTTTAAGTTCAGTTCTAATTTCTATTATTTGTTTAAAGAAATTACTAAAATGGAACGGAAGGAATGAAATTCCTGTGCAGCAAAGTCCTGGCTGCAAAATTCAAGGGTGAGAAAAAAATAAAAGGTCAAGTATTTTAGATCTTTTGTGTGTTACAAGGAAAAAGGCAATGGGGGAAATATGTTTCCTGTTAAGTGAAGGTCTGTACACTTGAAGTATTAATTCCTGCAAAGTTATAAAAAGGAAGTTATTTTATTGTCCTTATCATTCTGTTTTTTTTGGTAGGAGAATGAAACAAAACCAGAAGACTGCATACCTGATGTACCAGGCAATGAAAGCGCACGAGAATTCCTGGCACATGCCCCAACAAAAGGGCTTTGGATGCCTTTGGGAAAAGAAGTCAAAGTTATGCAGTGTAAGGCTGAAAGTATTCCAGATGTCATTGGACCGTCATATAGTCATCCATTTATGCTGGGGGAAGGCAGAATGTCTGGTGGGCAGATGATGAAATCCAGGTAGATTGACATCATATTGATAGAAAAACAACCGGTATCTAAAAGGCTGTAATGTCCTTGTATTTTATGAACATTACATTTATCAACATACTAGTTGTATGTCTCTGTTTCTCCCAACAGATTGAAAATATTTTGCAGAAATGTGGTTTTGGCTTTTTATGCTTCTTCTGATCTGTCTCAGAGGTGCAATTCACTGCTGCCTTTTTTTTTTTTTAAAGGTTGGAGATGTAAACGTTATGGACACAGAACAGGAGATAAGGAATGCCCATTCTTTATTAAAGGCAATCAGAAATTGGAACAATTTAGAGTAGTGAGTACCAATATTGTAGTATTACTGCTTGTATTCTTTAGTACTGATAATGTATAATCTTGCAACTGAAGATAAGTCTTAGATGATGCCTTATTAAGGACTTTTCCTCTGTCTCTAGTATAATATAGATGCCGAAAATCTCCTAATAAAGAAAAAGCTACAGGTGTGGTTGGATGTTTGATTACTTTGCAGAAAATCTACTCTTCAAGAGGAAAATTAATAATTTTTACATGTAAATTGGAAATCTTCAAGAATCTGTTTAAACCATTATATTCTTCTTTTTTTGTGATTGAAATGTCAACATAACAAAAAATGTTTAGTCAAGCTTGAGCTGCCCACATTACAGCTGGTTCAAGCCTTCTTCTCTCGCTGTGAACAACCACATCATGAATGCTGTTGTCTAGGTCTGTAATCCAGTCATTGTCTGATCTCTTGCTACATGAAGCTACATCTCTCTTCTGCAGATTCTTCCTGTGTGATCTCTTTAACTATTTCTGTTGCTCTGCTTCATTAACCTATATTTAAAGCTATCATCACTTCATGTCTTATGTCCTCATTTCTATCCTTGAAAAAAGTAATCTTGGCTTAGTCTGTCCAGATTCTGGATTTGTACTGATTGTATGCAACTGCAAAGAGTACTTTTAGCCCTTTCCTATGACCAAACTGCCTCTAGTCTTCATTTTCCCTCAGGCTTCTTTGTTGCATCAAACTCATGTGGTATGCCCAAGGCCCTTCATGGTGCATTCCCAACATCTTTCATTTGCACCTGACATTTCAATTTCCACCGTGGTCAGCATCAGCCATCTCTCCTCTCTGTTGGACTTGTTTGCTTAATCTTCCAACAGAAATTAACACCCCACCTTTTTTCTGCATTCTTGCATGGCATGAACCCACCTTAAATTTCTGCAGAGTTTATTTGCTGTCTTCCTTCACAGCTATCTTTTGCTGCAATGCCCATTTAATTTGATTTTAGAACCAGTAATGGTAGTTCATAGCATGATAGGATAACTCCAACTTCATTATCCATACCTTATATTCATTACTCCTGTATTCCTGTTTGTTTATATCCAAATTTTTTAAATGTACTATAAAGGTACAGCTCATTATTTTGAACTTGAGTATTCTATCTAAGTCTAGCTATTCCCACAGATTATGTATGAGATTCTCATAGTTGCCTGTGATTGGAGAGGTAGGGAGATATATTCCTAAGGAGAGTCCCCTTTTTTGGAGATGTAGCTATATAACCTTTCCCTAAAGCAAATACTCCAGCTGAGGTGAACAGTACTAAGTCTGATAGTGAATTAAGAGTTTGCTAAGCATATTCCATCTCTGATAAAAGCCTCTTGCCTTTGGTTGCTTTGGTATATTTTTTTAGGAAATAAAACCATTGTTGATAACATTGTATTTCCTGTTTTCCATTTTAAAGGCACATGAAGATCCAATGTATGATATAATAAGGGAAAATAAGCGTCATGAAAAAGAAAAGAGGTGAGTGTGTCTGTAGTAAACTGCATTTTCAAGTTAGTTTTTATTTTGGCAATGTGGCACTAATGTATAGGTGACGTTTTTATGGAAGCTTACTTTTAGTTCACAACATTTTTTAATGGCAGTTTCTTTGTGTTGACAGACTAACACATTTCTACTTTCTAAATAATCACTCTTTAGTACTTCCAATCACTTTCATTCTTTAGCTTTTGTATTTTCCCCAAAACAAAGTTTAAAGAGCAGTTGTATGTGTTTATGCCATAATATTCAGGTACTTCGGTGTTGTTTTGGTTTAGGCCTGAGTAAACAGTTTATTTTTTTTTCTTTCACTTACTTCACTGAGATGTTTTCTAAAATTTGGTTTGTCAGAATGTTTTCAGTAGAAATGAAGGAGGGGGTTAGAAAGCTAGTTCTAGGCACCTGATATTGCTACTTTTGTGAGGTCATTATTTAATATATAAAGTGGCAGTTTTTGATGCTTTCTTGCTTGAACTGCTTCAGTGGGATAACTGAACAAAGTATAGGTAGCCCATAGAGCAGCACTCTTGGAGAGGAATCCTTGAAGAGGATACAGAAGATGACAATGAAATAAACAAATACTTTGTCCATATTTGCCAATAATCCTTGAAAGTTCAAAGGAAGAGTGCCTTTCAAAAATACTTCTGCATCCAGAATAAAGGATATTCTGTCAGCTTCACTAACATCCTCTCTCTAGCAGCAGGGCAATGAATGTCATAATATCCTAATCCAATATGCCTCTGTAGGGATAAGCATAGAACTTCTTATCAGCAGGTGGGCTGATGATAGCTGTTGCCTTATTATTTTGCACACATAAGTAAGCCAATAAGCTAGTCTGCCTTTCCTATCCACTAGGATAAAAAGTCCCTGAAAGCAGAACATGAGCTTGTCTCAAAGGAGCTGCTTTTATCAGTCCATGATGTTATCTGTAACAAGAGTGTAATTAAGCAAAAGGGGAAGCATTCCCCTGCCCTTTGCATGCAGCTTCCATTCCTCAAGCCAGGAAGGAAAGACAAAAGCTAGGATAGATTACTAGGGGTAAAGGAGAGCTAGAAAGGATTCTTATTCACATATTTTAAACTCAGGATACAGCAATTGAAGCAGCTCCTGGAGGACTCTACCTCAGAATCTGATAGCAGTGATGACAGTGATGAGGATGATGAAGATGGCAGCAGCTCTACTTCCTCAGAACATAAACACAAGAAGAAAAAGAGAAAAAAGGAAAAGAAAAAGAAAGAAAAGAAGAAGAAGAAAAAGAGGAAGCGTAAATCCTCCAAATCTAATGACAAGTCAGAATCTGACTGACAGCAGTCACCTGCTGCACGCTCATTGACCTCTCTACTTGTGAACTGCGGGGAAAGATCCAAAGAATGAGGAGGAAAAGACCAGAAAGGGCTTTATTAAACTTGGAACATACATGTGTATGCATACAGCATCCTACACTGGCATCCTCTTCTGCCCCTCTGCAGTCAGAAAGAAGAAAGCTGCGTTAAACCAAATCTTTGTGCTGTAAAACCCATGCTGAGAGTCATCCAGCTTGGCCAGATGGAGCCTCTGCATCGCTGCCTGTGAGCAGCAGCAGAAAGTAGCGACCACCGAGGGATCACAGACAAACCTGTAGTGTTAGCAGACTGTCTGTTGAAGTGTCTTTACTCCATGAAGTTATTTTATTATATACAAAGCCTCATTGTAACAGGACTGCAGTTTGCACCATGCAGAGCACTGAGAGTTCCCTTACAGTGCTTATATAATGAGCAAGTTGTACTGTATTTTCTTCTCCACATATGTGCTGAAGTTCTGTATTCTTATCCTAATATTGGCAGCTAGAGAAATAAAGAGTACTGCTGCAGGGGAAAAAAGGTAATCAACGGGATTTACTTTAAGGTAAAATTGCAGTATCAGCAAAACTTGATTTTTATTTTTTTTTTGGCGTGTGTGTAACAAAATCTCAACATCACCACCATTAATACACAGTTCTGAAACATCTACAGTGTCTAAATCATAGAAGTGGGAGCCAAGTGTAATGATGTTAGATATTCAACTTAACTGTAAAGGGGTAGTAGATTTAGTTATTTAAGAAAGGGGGGTCCACATAAGAAATTAAAAAGATTAATTTCTGCATATTCTTCAGTATCAGTCATTTTGATACAGGTTGAGAGAAGTTTCCTTTTTAAAAGGCTTGGGGGTAATAAATTCCCACTTACTTTTTATGTTTACTAGATTTGATGAGGTAACATTTTATTAATCATCCCACAAGAATATAAGTGTGTAAGACTTTCAAAATGGTTTTCAACTATATGCATGAAACCACAATAATAGCAAAGAATTTGTAAGCAGGCAGAAGAGAGCATTTTGTGTACTTAGGAGACCTTACATACTGACCACATTTTTCTTTTAAATAATCTTGCAAACTCAACCAGGAAGATGGAGATAGCTATAAAACAACATTGTAGTAACCAGCTCTCTTTGAAACCTCAAGGTACATTAGTACAGAGCCGTGACTTGAGGAACTAGATGATGGATGTTGGTACTGTGCAAGAGAAAGAGAAAATTAGATTTGCTTTGAAAGAACTTTTATAGAATTTTGTCTCTGTGGGTATGCTAAGATTGAAAAAAAACCCCACATGATACAGCTCTAACACAGTAAAGTGAACACTAACAGTGAAATCAAGGAACCATAGACTCAAATGCAGCTATATTTTTTTTGGTTGTTTTTTTTTTTTTGTTCAAAGCTTTGGAAGAGAGGACAAAGGAAAGTATAAATTAAAATGTTTTTTTTCTCCCTCCTACATGTCTAAGAGTGATTTAGTAAAAATAACCCACTGTTCCTTGCCATTCACAATATGTTCTGAGGAAAAACAAGATAAGCAAGGCCTACTTACAAAAAATTTCTTTATCATATTCCAAGACCTTGAAGGTAGAGTTGTACTTTTGCTTGTATTTAGCAAATTTCCTTGTGATGGGATTTACTGGTGACTGATGGTAGTTCCCCATATCAGCAGCATCATCAAATTCTAAGGCCCTTGTTCTTGCATCAGAAAAAGATTTAACAGCTGAAATAGCATGGGGAGATCTATAATGGACCGATTCTCTTGGCCAGGTTGGACAGGGCTCTGAGCAACCTGGTCTAGTGGGAGGTGGCCCTGTGTGCGGCAGGGACTTGAAACTAGACAATCTTTACAGCCCCTTCCAACCCAAAGCATTCTAGGATTCTTGTATTGCTACACTTGGTGCTGAGATGAAAGCATTTATAGATTATTGAGCAGATGCTGGAAGCCTGATATTCACCTGATGCATTCCAGAAGAACTCTTACTCAGGCTTGTCTAGATCAGGGCTAACTTAAGATCTCTTCAGTTACTTCAGCTTTTGTCATTTAAGATTGTTCTGAAGCTTAGTTTAGTAAAAACAAATTTAGTTTTTCCTTTGCAATCCCATTCCTTGTTAATGGAACTCTCTCTTTGTATCTGTCACGGTTTATTATTTCAACAATTAAGAAAAATACATTAGGAGACCATTTCTAACTTGCATAAAATCTAATTTAAATGTTTGAGATGCCAAATCACTTTTCTATGCCTGACTAAAGGTCTGTTATAGCAGTACCTTTCCAGTCATGGTTAATAGAACATACCTCCACTGCAGAGCAGTGCAAACTCTTATTTCACTGAAATGCATTCTCAGCCTCTACAGGTACTTAGAATCATGGGTTAGATTTTAGCATTTAGTGGCCTTGGATATATATTTTCTTTTATGTCCACTCACTGCTTATAAATCTTACCATTTTCCTTAGCAATGAATTCTTCTTCATTATTTATTAATCTGTAGCAATTGGCTGTCACACTGCTTTGTACTAGTTAAATTTCACATACCTTTAATCTTACACTGGAAGGTATGTGAATAACTGATTTCTGTTTGTTCTCCTTATAAAATTTCCAGTTTTATAAACCTCTGTCATATGCCATGTAGGTCTTTACTGCAAGTCATAAAAGTAGCATTTCAAAATTTAACAGTTTCAATTGACTAGATTTATAGGAGCACTTTTAACAGCCAGGGCTAGAGTGCTGTGAGAAGCATGATTCATGTCATCATTTGGCATTTTAAGCAGTGCCAAAGCTGTCATTTAAGATAAGTCTTTTAAAAATATGTAGACTAGAGATAAATACTAACACCCCTTTAGATTAATAAAAAACAGTTCTATGTAGAAGAAAACCCAGAAAGCAGGATAGAAGGTTACAGTCATGAAAGACTGACTAGCCTTATTTTTTAAATCATAACCATTTAATGTTTTTGTTCAAAAAATTTTCTGGCCTTCTTTATAGACATGTATTTCCATTTGAATGTTCTGTCGAAGCCCAAGTGATAGTAATAATTACATAGTCCCACAAAACTAGATAAGTGTAAAATGCAGCTAAAACCTCAAAGACTATACAGCTTCCCAGGTCCTTTATCTTAATACTGTGCACCATTTTTGTCAGAAAGGTATTTCAGGTAAAATACTGATATTTTCCTTATTTCTTTGGCCATCCAGTTAGTTGGGGTTTATAGTCTTTTTGAGTGAGACAGCCAGTGGCAGCAAGTCAGGAGAAGCTAAGGACTCTAAAAAAAGAATGAATTTGTTTTTCCTTGGTATGCCTTCAGTTAACTTGCCATGAGTGCTACAGGCTTTTGGGGTTTGGGTTTTGGTTTGGTTTTGGGTTTTTTTTGCCATTGGCTCTGATCTTCCTTTGTTTGATTTTAATAGAAAGACCTGCAGTTAATATTTTCCAGTATAAGGCAGAACACCAGACATTGTAAAAAGGAAAAAAAAATTATGCCATCCAGGTACTACCAAACTGAAAATTAAAATTCAGAATTAATGCCTGGCACACCAACAAAACCCACAGCTCCACATCGGTAATTACACCACACCCACTTTGCAACAGAGGTTTCAGTTAGCTGCAAATAATGATTTAGAAATCCTGAGCCACAGACAGTAAGTCTGTCCAAACAATGCTCTCAGTATGGCAATCCCAGAGGCCTCTAAGGTTCGTTGCTGGTGTGCCAAGCAGCAAATAGATTCTTCAGCTGCCTTTCAGGAGATGCTGCAGGAAGCATGTGAAAACTTCCAAGGCAGTGCAGTACTGTGGCAGTTAACAAGTTCACAGGGCTGCCAGCTCTGCAGTGAGTCACTGGGCAGTCAGTCTAGCTGCAGTGGGAACAAAAGCTGACACGTATGTGCATCTGCAAAATTAAATATCACTGTGCCTTGGTTACCTGGCTGAATAAAAAGACCCTAGGCTTGAACTCGCAGCCTTTTAAATGCAGTTTAATGTACTTGACAGTCTTTGTGAAGCATGGCCATTTTACTCACAGAAACGTGAGATTCAGCTGTAAGCCAGTTAAGATGCAATCCACAAATTGTCCATGCTGCTGAATGGAAAAAGATCCAAGTAGAAGATTTAATTTTAAGGTCACAGGACTAGTACTGTTAGAGTAGAATACACTGCATATAACCTTATCAAAGAATTATTTCTTGAGCACTGGAGCATTCATGCATGCTCCTTTAAGTGTTGGGTATAGCACAGGTATACTACAAGATATATGACCAGTTTAAAATAGCATTTGTTTTCAGACAAAGAGCTGTGTAAACTCTCCTACTGCTACTCCATCATGTCCTCTCAGGAGCATTACCAGGGCCTAAATTGCTTCTTGCATCTGAGTAGAAATCACACTGAGCAGTACTAGACCTGTAAAAGGATGACCAGCATGTTCATTTGGAATACCTGTCAAGTACTACCCATTCCCAAAGGTAAGAATGCCATCTGATTGTGAGGTCATGAATATTCCTTTATCAGAGAAGCAGGAAAAGATACACCTAAGTCTATCAGCAGAAACAGGTGTTAAAAAGCTCCATGCTTGAATTCCTCATTTTATTCTTTGAGGTTCTGGTGCAGAGATTTTGTGCAGCACAGAAGCCAAATAAGAATTTTTATTGCATTTATTTTCTTCCGTTGCTTGAAGTAAAAAGGAATTGAAAACTTGTCATCACAATGACTTCTCTCCTTTAACAGCTTGTGGTAAAGGCTGTAGTTGTAGCAGAGCTTTAACAATTAAGCAGGTGGTATTAAAAATAATAGAGAGCTAGGATCAGTTGGGCAGGAAAACATCAGTACTCCTCACTAAGAGGGAAAACAGCATAACTTCAGTTACAGGTCAAACTAGTAGGTAGGCACAAAACCTGAACAGTCACAGGAAATGCTACTTTTATCCATATAGCTTACTCTAGGGCACAGACAGAATAAGAACATGGGAGAGGAGGCAAAACACAAGTTCTGTCTGTCCATTCACCCCACCCTTTTTTAAGGAAAAAGATGTTTGTTTTGGGGTTTTTTGTTTCTCTATCTTCTTTGCTGACACCATCTCTTTTATTTGGGAATCATTCAAGACTGGCAATATCATATTTATTCTTCTCACACAGTAATAATAGCCTTCATAGACATGGGAAAAAATTATAGATTTTTGAGCCATCCACCTTATCTAGATCAGTCTTACCATTATACATAAGACAGCTCAGCACAGACCTAATTTTATCATCTTAGTCCTATAAAGATACTTCCAGGGACAATATCAACTGTAAGTCATAGAAGTCATCAGTAAGAAGTCAGAAAACAGGGCACACCACTAAAAACTTCTGTTTTACCTTTCAGATCCATCTCTCAAGCTCAGGGTCTTCATAAAGGACTCAAATCTCCAGAGAGAAAGGGGAGGAGAGGGAAGTATCGCATCTACTCCATGCTTTAGTTTTAGGCCTCAATCATAAGAGTAAGATCTGAGGAACTGCCTTGAAACTTTAAAACAGCACTTGACTTCATACAGCTGTAACTATATTCCTTTACATTTTGACAAAAACAAATCCAGCTGATAGAAAATAATCTTGTACTTATGTCCAGATCATATGACTAGAAGATGACATGGACAGGCTTCACAATCCTACAGAGTTTAAGAACAGGGCAGCAATAACTCATGCTATAATAGCAGTTGTGCACATACATGGCCATCTCAAGTTTTTTTAAGAAAAGATAGAACTATTTTTTTGTAAAGATGGAACACAAGAAGTCTCAAAGTGCAATTCTTTGAAATTTATTATTTAAATAGTGGATGTGCTAGTTATAAAAAGGTGACTTTGGTGTTAAATACTTCATTCCATTTTAATTGTGTCCTCAGTCTTTACAGTGTCACTTCTTGCCCTTTTAGAGTGAACAAAAACTTACAAAATATACACGAGAATAATAATCAAATCTTGGATTTACACAAAAATCTTTGTTATTTCCCCCCCATTCTGCCCCAATATTTGCAATTATCTTTTCTTAGAGAGGTACTTCCTTGTTCCATGCCCTAAAGGTAACAAAGAAAAAAAAAAAAAAAGTTAAGGTATGTATATATTCCACCTCCAAACTATGTCAGTTTGCTTCTAAAAAAAGACTAGATATCAGTGATTGCCTTTTCCTGTTGCAGGCACTGATAGTTGATATTAGAAATATGTACTCAACTTCCCAGCTAGTATAAAATAGAATATCCCAGCATAACAGATAAGAGTTCCATATGAAGTTCATATCACATTCTCAGTGTGCTCTTATAACTACATTGTTGAATGTATCCAAGAAACATCAGCTATTTCTGGGAAAAATATAAGTATTTTGGGATTATGCAAGTTTCCTGAATGCTTTTCGTAAAAGTTGACAAGCAATTAAAGGTTTAAGACCAATTTTCAAACAATCTGGCTTCAGGACTGGTGCCAATTTTCACTAGTAAGACACTTCAGCCTAAGTTTGTTTCCAACCTTCCCTACACTTCCCAAGATGAAAGTCTAATCCTTTGTCTAATATAGGAGAGAGACACTTTTACTCATGTATTTCCTGATGGAATATTTGAGTCCATTTTACTATGCTAACTTGTTATTTTCCAGAAAGAAATCTGATCTTTTAGGTAGCTTCTTGTATCTACTGACCCTTTTCAATTTATAACCTTTTCAGACTCTCACACAAATGCACAAAACGATATTTGTTGCTGAATCGAGTTCATTTTGATTTTTTTCCCACCCTGTTTTTCCCTGTCTTCTTCCAAAATAGCCAGAAATTCCTACTCCATAAAGTTAGAGATTTTAAGAATTATCTATATGCATTTGTGTTGTATCAAATTTCAAATCATTTGGACTGAGGCAGATGAGCAGCTTAAATAAAAGCATATACTGCAAAGTGACACAGGACCCAGCACTTTAAAAAGACAGTACAGCAGCCTGGAGAGCAACTAAACTAAAACAACAGGTTTTGGTGTGGGTTTCCTCTCTCATCTTTACATTAAACAAAGAAGAAACCTAACCTGGTTAAAGCTACACTGGCATTCATAGCAAGGTGCTATGAGTGATTAAGTACTCAAAGTTTAGCTTGCTTCCCCCCCACCTCTTCTGCATACGTAGCATTTGCTATTATTTCACAAACTATCCACCATCCCTGCAGTTCAAACCAAGAAAGATTAGTCCCCATGATAGAAAAACAGTCATTTCTGTACCATATCACTGTATACCAACCTTTCTGTGTGCTGTGTTTAGGCAGCTCCCACATTTCTACTTCTTCCACCTCACGTCTCATGTCTCTGCGTTTTGAAGGTGGCTTGCCGATTCTTTTCTTCTTTGGATTAACCAAAGGTGGGCACACTAAATAACAAGATACAGATGGTATTATTTCTCCAATGCATAGTCTGAAGGAAAATTCAACCTTGACTTTCACCGGCTGGTCTGTGGTGTTCCTCTTCTTCCCTCCCTTTTTTGTACCCATTTTAATAGCAGATAAAATTGACATTACACGTCATGCAAGTCTCATACATCTACAATATTTAATCACTGTCTAACCATAATTCTGGATTCATTTTGGGTCATAATTTGTATAGGTGTTAATATTGGAGAAAAGGAACCTAGTGCATTGGATAATTCTACTCTAGCTCACATTTCAAGTGTTCGAGACTAGCTGGTGCTGTGCAAGTGACCCAATCCACCCACTGTCTTTAAAAAATTTCAGACCTGTGAAGTTATGAACTAGAAGTACACTCCTCAAGAAGTCAAATTTAGTGCATGATACCCCTGCTAAAGCAATATATCTTGTTTAGACAAACCTCCTTTTTTACAGGCACTTAAATTTGAAAAAGCAAATACTAATATAGGCAACATTTTAAGAGGATGTAATTTTAAAAGCACTTCTCAGGCATCCTTTGGCACAAACAGCATTCAGAAACCACCAGTTCCTGCTTCCTAACACTGAATGTGATGACTTTGTCAAACTACCTGGACTGGAAAGAGAAGGAGAGTAAGCAAGGAATATACTAAATATCCTCAGTTTGCTGCACCATCTGTGAATTCAGAGATACAGAAGAGACAGTTAAAGGTAAAGGTAAGTTATTTTAGAACTATTACCATGTTTTTATACATTGTTGTAGAGGAGTCAAGAACAATGCTGCTGAAGTAAAATGTTTTCAACTTTTATAGAGCATGCTAGCATTAAAAAACAAAACCCTACAACACTGAAGTCTGCAGATAGAAAGCCTCCAATGCAGGAGGCAAATAATCCCAAACCCCAATATGCTCAAGCAGAAAAGCAATGCAGAGAAAGAACTCCAAGGAATACACTGTCTGCTTGGCTATTGATACAGGAAAGCTGATGTGTATTATCAGTGAAATGAAGAGAAGCAAGTCAGTCTGTTCTAAAGATAGCCTCACACCCCATTATTTGATAGACTGACCCTGAAATACTTGAAACACATGACAGCAAATTCTATAGCTGTTCCAACAGCACCTATACTCAAACACCCTTCAAAAGCATCAAAACCAGATCTGAACTCCAAGTAAAACATTAAGTATAAAGAAGAAAAAACAAAACATTCTGCTTCACGAGCTAAGAAACTATCTAAGCTATTACTTTGTTATAATAACTGATTGCTTAATCTTTTTCTTAACTAGATCACAATGATTTGTACTCGATCATTTTTAGCATTTTTTGGTCCATGCTAGTTTTTCTGAGCACTGGCGTATAAAGTTACCACATAGAACTCCCTACATGTTTTACTGATCAAAATTAGGAACTACCACTGCATATGCTATCAAGAGTAGTATTATCTGGATAAAGAATTAATATTACAGTTTATAGCAGCAACAACTTTGCACAGGTAAAGGCTTTGCTTTGGCCACATCAAAGCATTTAATGCTTTGATTTCCTATAATACCTTTAAAAAAATCCCCAGAAGTATCTCTGATGTACCCTTATTACCCTGTTTCAGTTTGAGAAGGCTATACATTTATCCAAGATATACTGAGTGACAGGCATTTTATCAATATCAAAGCAACAAGGATTAGTTATATAAGATTTGAAAACCAGAAAACTATCACATGCTTGCTATTTTGTATCATATCTTCCTGGATGTTCCTTAAGATGAAAAACACACTGGGAAAGTTGTACCTTGTTCTTTGCTCTTGGCTGGAGGTGAGAAACTACCACGTATTTGGCTGGTAAATCTGGGTTTAGCACCACTTCTAATCCAGTACTCTTCAGGTGGTATACCCATGTTCTCTCTTAACAGCCTTCCTAATTAAAATTTTTAAAAAATTAAGGTCAGTATTTAGTCTTGGTAATGCTGGTGTACTGTTTGATCCACAAGCCGGAATTCAAAGCCAGCTGCTGGATCTGATTGTAGGAGTCTTTTGAAATATAAACAGTTTTCTGGAGACCACACTTCACAAAAATTACACGACACATTAGTTCTACAGATTTTGAACAAAGAAAATAAAGTTTAAGAACACTAAGCCTGCTATTAGAAGTAAATCAACCTGTTGCGGTTGTTTTTTACAATACAAGACTCTATTAAACAGCAGCCACCTACTGAAGTGACCACATAACCAGTTGCAAACCGATAACTCTTCTTATTCTCAGTTTACATTAATCCAATTTCTAAGAGTATCTACCTTTGATTAAATAAGATATCTTTTTCCAGGTCAAATTTAATACTGTTTCACACCAATTTTCTGAAAATACAAAACTTTTTTTGCTAAAAGAGAGCAGTAGCAACAAAAAAATAAAAAATTGTTTGACTCCTCTACTGCAGGGAAGTTATACAGGGTATGTCCACCAGATTATAATGAACTTAATTCTGTTTAATGTACCTGGCATAAGTTTGTGATAGGAGAGTCAGACTGTATAAACTTAAACACAGTGCTTCTAAGATATTAAGCAACAGCAAATACATAATCCAAATTACCTTAAACTTTACAAATTAATAAATTGACACTAATGTTAGAGAGTTAAGTATATAAAATCTAATACAAAGGAGAGTTTCTGCATTATTCTCTGCTGATTATGAAAATGCAGAGACCTTATGCAATAGATAAATTACAGCAAACTTCCCCCTGCTTCAGAAA
The DNA here is from genome assembly GCA_013396995.1 of Dicaeum eximium. Lineage (NCBI taxonomy): Eukaryota > Metazoa > Chordata > Aves > Passeriformes > Dicaeidae > Dicaeum > Dicaeum eximium. Next base: position 162,920 of record VWZP01009614.1, read on the forward strand.
AAGTATGCTGCAGGACTTATGGCTCTTGGCCAAATTTGAAGCTACAACATGGTCTAGTCTTCCCACTAGTTCAAGCTACAATATGAAACTGCAATTAGGCGTTCTTTGTGTATGCTACTAATCAGCACTTTGTCCTTAGCAATTAGCTCACCTCCCAAGAATTTCCGTAGCATTCGCTGGTGTTCAAGTCCTTCTCTTCTTGTCATAGGCCTCTTTCTTCCATAATACCCATAGTCACTGTATACAACTTCATCTTGTTCTCTCTTCTTTGGCTTGTAAACTACACCGATGTTTTCAACAAGCCCACTCCTAGTTTTTATTTTCTCTTGAGCAGGCCAGCTAAGTAACTGTGCTGCTACAGCATTTTTAGGTGGTTTCCAAAGCACTCGCTGGCCAACTTGGTAGAAGTTGCCTTTATTTGGCCTCAAGATGCCATATGGAGGGGTTTCTTGAAAGAAATACTCAATTTCATCCATGTCATCATCCTCTTCGTCCTCATACTCATCCTCTCCATCTTCATCTTCCTCTTCTCCCTTCACAGAATATTCTTCAGAGTCCTCAATTTCTGACAAACTCTTAGTTGCTTTTTTATTGAGAGAATCGATTTCTTTCCTACTAGAGGACCTGGAAAGGGCTCCCAACTTTCTACCTTTACTGGAAGCCTCTTTGATCTTTGTGTTTGAAGAGTTGACATCTTGGTCATTCAAGCTGTTCACCTGCTCCTTTCCTACCACTTCATCTACATTAAGAGACCCATCACTTTTAATTTGCTCTAAGCCCTCTGTACTTTTCTGAAAAGTATACATGCTTTTCTGAAGCACATAGTCAGGCACAAAATAAGTCACTGGGGCATTATCAGTTGATGAGCCTTCCTCTCTAGAGGAGACATCATCAGAAGACAGACTGATTACACTTTGACGCTTCCTTTGCGGCAAACAAGAATTGTAGTTTGCGTCCATATTGTCCAAACAAGCCAGCCAGCTGCTAGAGGGAGCAAGCTTCTCAGTTGATTTGTCACACCAAATACTTTTTTCTATCTGACTTTCATTGGTTGCACTGTGGCTTAAATTCAGCTTCTTCTGCTGAAAGTCACTCATTACCTCCATATTAGATGGAAGTAGTCCTGCTTGTTGGATAAAGCTGGGCTCTTCTTGAGAAGTTTTTGATCCCACAGACCTTTTAGTGCTAGATTTCTTAGCTATTACCACTGGTTGATCCACACCAACAGATCTTGCCAATTCTGTGATTTGCACTGCCATGGTTTCACCCGGGGGGGATTTTGTCAGCTTTTCTGCATCCAGCTTTGCTTCATTATTTTGGACATCTTTCTCTTGCACAGTTTCAGCACCCTGTTTAGAGGTGACAACAGCTTTTCTCTCATCTAAGGGAGCTCCTGGCAGCATATTCTCCCCTTCACAAGGGCTATATATCATGCCTTCACATGAGCTAACAGAAAATAAGTCATGCGGCACTACATTCTCTGGAACGGGTTTACCACTTGCCACATCATACAATGGGATTGTTTCTTTAAAGGACTTCCACAGCTGAATAGCTGGAGAGCCATTTCCATATTCTATCCTCACTTCTTCCTTCTCAAAGGCATAGCTTCCCGTAGGAAGATTCCTATACTGTGTAGAGCTGGCAGGGTTCTTATTATGAAACTCTCTGTCTACCACAATGGAAGAGCCAAATGAATCTTGTTTCTCTGAAGTACTTTCAGTCTCTGTACCTATACCAGGAGAAACACAGGCTGTATTTCCTGCATCACAACCTTTCATTTCTGTACGGATATCCTGATGCTTTTTTTGCTTGCTTTCAGGCTGTCTAGGATCAGTCTGTGTTTCTTTTGTCTCCATTTTTTTCCCAGGGCTATTATAATGTCCAAACCTTGTTGCATGATAAAACATAGGGGAAGGCGGGGCAACATTAAAATAAGGCCTTCTGTTAATCCTTGCATGCGCTGGATGCTGTGGAACAATAAATCCAGGGTACTCATGGAGTGCAACAGAATAAAATGGAAAATATGGATTTCCACTTCGGAAGCCTAGACATTGGGGACAGAAAGAAAAGACAAATATATTATCTTTCAGAAATAAGTAATCCTGAATAATATTTACTTGCATAGACAGGGACAGCTAAAAGATCAGACATATGTAAGTAAAACACACCACCTTTCAATGCTTAGAAGTAAATCTGGTGCAAAAACTCAATTCTTTGTTAGGGAATAGCTTATCTCAACAGCTACACTTTAACCAGAGCTTGATTTCATCCCTTGGAACATTCACCAATGTTTTCTGTGCCTTTCTTTTTTTTTTGCTGTTTTACTATTTAGCCTTCTTTTGGCTATTGTTATTATTTATAGCTATTGCTATAGCATTGTCTTTGAAAAATAGAAGAAAGATAGAAGTTCACATAGGTATAGCACTTACAAGGTGTATTTAACAATGTTTTTCTTATTTTCTTAAGATTAATTTATCCATACCTATCATGCATGCACATATGGAATTCATATATACCCACACATAATAATTGCTAAGTATATTCTAGAGCTCTGTGTTTGCTGGATGACCATTACTTAATGTTGTGCTTAGCTTCCATTCTCCAGAAGCAGATGCTTTCCACCACACAAGCTACATATTTAAGGCAGAATTAATATAGTGCTACAGTTGTCAAAAATCTGATGTATTAAGTATTAGTTAAACTCCCAAGAGGCTCGTTAGCACAGATACTGCAAGAATGGAGGTAACAAGTATGTAACTAACTGAGCACAGATCCCACAGAGAGCTGCTGTTCACCTTACCTGGAGCAGGTATGCAGTATGGACTGTATGCATGACTGAGGTACCATGGATTTGGATAAGGCCGTTGAGCTGATGGCTGTGCATAAAAAAAGGGTCTTGGGTGGTTTGTGGAATATGATCCACTTTCTGAAGTTGAGGCAGTATTCATTTTTCTTTAAACACTGAAAGAGAGAAGTGATCATTATCAACCACTTTAAAAACTGCTGGACTTAATTGTTTTTATGCTCTGTCAGAATTTAACAGACATTCCTCTTCCTGCTCAAAGAAAATATATCTTTCCTAAAGCAAGCTGCTGTCTTCTAAACAGAAGGTAGAAAACTGACATTGCTGTCAAGGTCAAATATTTCAGTTGGGCTTTGCTAAGCAAGCTTTTGTACACAGCTCTCAATATTAGTCCTTCAAGCCAATCTTGTAACATTCTCTAAAGCTACAGAACTTCAGTACTCTTCAATGCATACATCTCTATAAGTAGTAGCCCAGCCTATTAAATAAAAAAAAGCCTTCAGTGAATTAGCCTTGAGCAAGAGGCCACACACAAAGGAAAAAAAAAAGCAAGGCTTTACACAATCAGACATTTAATGCCTCACAAAGAAAACACTTCTTAATGCTAATGCATGTGTTGTTACACAGTACAATGAGAACACCATTAATTCAGGATTTTTACTTTCTACTACACTCAAGAACAGTGACAGCTAGCGAACATAGTAAACCAAGTATTTCAGTGACACCCTGCTTCCTACGCTTAAACCAAATGATAGGTAGCAAAAACAACCCCACCAAAATCCTTCTGTGTAAGTTTGCATTCAGAGCCATATAAAATTCATAAGACAGAATTTCCTCCCACACTGTCTCCTCAGTTAACTAATACTTGCAAGCAATACAATACTATCATGCATAGCTTATAGCAAGACTATAAGAAGTCAGAGAACACAGAAGTTCAACTCCCTAGAAGACTTAAGCACTTCAAAGTTACAAAAAATCCAAAATTACTTTGAGTCCTGTTGCAAACTAGCACACAGTTCAGCCTAGAATTTCAGAATGCTTTAGGAGCATTGGAGCCCTCTTCAGCTTCCATCTAGGGTGGCCTGTGCAGCTCTTGAAAGCACCAAAAAGCCTACAGACTCCCTCAGGCCTAAGAATTACTTTGACCTTTGAGAAGGAGAGTGCTGCAGGGAAGTGGAAAAAATATCCCACAAAACCAAACCCCCTACAATAACTAAGCTGCTCCTACCCCCCCTCAGAACCCCAAAACTAAAGTCCAATGCTGCTGCTACTACTACTTACAGCCCAGCAAAAAACTAACTGAGTCTTCTGCTCACCCTCTTTATAGCAGGCAGCTGCGACTTGTCCACTCCTCCTCCCACCTGAGGCTCATTTTACAGTGGTGCAGGGAATGTTTTTCTGTGATTGTGTGGGAGGAAAATCAAAACACAAGGATAGGAATAGTTGTAAAAGCTTTCAGCTGGTGTACAGAAAGCTGGCAGTCTCATCTTGCAGATGTTTAAGCTGCATCTCTAAGTAAATCTGGTATTTCCCTTTTATAATGTTGGAAATTACTAAAAAAAGGGAAACATTACCAATCTTTTGATTCAAACTGCAGTGAAAAACACTTCTTTCAGGGAAAAAAAAAAAAAAAGACACAAGGCCGAGTTTACATTTATTTTCAGGGTTTACCAGTTGTTCAGTACTGACTAAAGGGAGCATCCTAACATGGCTGATAGGGCTGACAAATGTAATGTTATTTCCATATGAACAGAAGAAGCTCTTCTTCCCATACAGTGTACTCCACAGTGTGCCATGGGAATTTATGAAATGTGAAGCTGCAGACCCTACCCTGCATCTTTACAGAAGGTGAGAGTCTAAGCTGCTGCTCTGGAATTGCACATCTCCAAATGAGAGACCAATGGTACTGGGGCAGGTGGAAGGAGGTGAAAGCACAATGCATGGGCTATGCAGGCTGGTGATTAGGGAAAAGCGAGGGGGTATGGATGCTTAGATACTCTTTGTATTCCTGTGTTGGGAAGTTCCCCAAATTGATGTGTTTTTTCTTTCTATAATGTTCGGATTAAGCATGTCTTTTGTACCAAAACACAAACTGTAAAATGTTTGGGAAGGGTTACTGATCTATTCCTTGTAGACCTTCCCAGCCAAAGCTTGTCCTTTCCACTGATAGCAGCTCCTGCACTTTGTATGACTTGTAGTGACAGGACAATGAGCAATGGGTACAAAGTGAAATGGGAAATTTAGGCTAGATATTAGTAAGAAATTCTCGATTGTGAGAGTGGTGAGGCACTGGAACAGGCTGCCCAGGGAGGTTGTTGGATGCCCTATATCTAAGAGTTCAAGGCCGGGTTAGATGGGGCTTTGAGCAGCCTGATGTGGTGGGATTGAAACTCGATGGTCTTTAAGGTCCCTTCTAACCCTTAAAATTCTATGACTCTATGACTTGTCTGTTATATTTTAAATGCCCAGCTATGCTCTGCATCCATCATACTTTCACATCTTTGAAGTGCAATTCCCAGCCTTTCTCTTGGTGGATGGAGCCAAAGAGAAATAAAGAAAATTAATAACACTGGATGGCTTTTCAAAAGGTGTATCTTGTCCGGATTTTCCTTTCCCTCATACCTCCTTTCAGCCTCCTGTACCCCTGTCAATTCCTTCCATCCCAAAGTAAGCTCCAGTTCCCACAAACCTCAGGTGAATTTTGCTTTTAGGGCAGCAAACCCACATTTGGCCAAGGGACATTCCAGGATTGCAAGGCGGCTGAATGACCAAAGGCAGGTCCCAGGGGGAGAGGTCTCATGTGGGTATTAACCCTGAAGCCCACAGGTCTCCAGGTTGCAGCAAGTCTGGAGCGCCAGTCCTGTGAGGAGCCGGCGCTGTCAGCCCGGCGAAAAGGGCTGAGGGCGGGCTTTATCGCTCCCTACAGATCCCGGGAAGGGGAGCCAGGCGGGCTCGGGCTCCTCACCCAGGCTACCAGAGACAGGAGGAGAGGAAACGGCATCAAGTTTCCCCAGAGGAGGTTTAGGTTGGACATTAGGGAGAATTTCTTCACAGAAGGGGTGATCAGACATTGGAATGGGCTGCCCAGGGAGGTGGTGGAGTCACCGTCCCGGGAGGTGTTTAAGGGAAGACTGGATGTGTCACTGGGTGCCAGGGTCCGGTTGGCAGTACGGTGTAGGGTGGCAGGTCGCACCCGGGGGTCCCGGAGCCTTTCCCAGGCCCATGGATTCTGTGGCTCCGTGAGCGCTCTCCCTGCACAGGGTGCGCGGGCCCCGCTCCCTCTGGCGGGAGGCGCCGCTGCCGGGCCGCGCGGCCAGGGGGCGCTCGCGGGCGGGAGGAGGGACAGGAAACCGGGGGCGGGCCCAGCCGCCCC